>OX578139.1:56822749-57422749 GCA_951213105.1 Amaurobius ferox | reverse complement strand
TCTGGAATTGCAGCAGTGAACCACAGTTCGTCCAGCATTCCATCCCACCGTTTACTAAATTTGTTCCACAAAAATATTCTATTTTAGATAGAGCAGTTTGAAAAAAACCCGGCAAAGTGTAATAATTAAAATGATTTAATGATTAAAATTTTACAACTTTCATTTCAAGAATATTCATTCCAAGATCCATATTTCTCATTTAAGAACAACCTCTATTTTTTAGACTTGGTATTTCTGTTGTAAATCACCAGAAAGATATATAGACAGATTATTATGTATGCTCAGACTCATTTTAGTAGTGTAGGTTAGGCATTGTTGTTTTTCAAATAAAAGTAAAATAGAACTTAGACCATGATTTGTGTTCACTTGCAAAGGAATCGGAATGAACACACAGGCATATTTTGATAAAAACCACAAGTTTATTTTTAAAGTGTAGCAATTATAAAATAAACTCCATTAACTTAATTTACAAATAATAAATTTCATGGTTCATCTTTTCTACCATCGTCTGCATCCACACACGCCACGCTCCAGGTATCAACTCGTATCATCTTGTGCCATATCCCCCACCCATCTCGAACTTCACACTTCGCTTTTTTTATAACCTGGTTGCCACCTCTCCATCTTCCGTCCGCAATCTGCGTGGCTGCTATTTAAATTTGGAATTATCTTTCCCCGGGGAA
Organism: Amaurobius ferox; assembly: GCA_951213105.1. Classification (NCBI taxonomy): domain Eukaryota; kingdom Metazoa; phylum Arthropoda; class Arachnida; order Araneae; family Amaurobiidae; genus Amaurobius; species Amaurobius ferox. The sequence continues at coordinate 57,422,066 of OX578139.1, read as the reverse complement.
GAAAGACTCTGCTTGAAATATAAGAAGTCGAGAATAGAAATTGTGAATCCTTACAAACTTTCTAAATAATATGGTGGATGCAACTGATCCATTTGATAAAAGTTGTCTACTTAAACAATTCACATTGTACCTGTTTGTACGTAATCAATTTTTAAACCAAGCGACGGTTCTCTTTTTTAACACTTTCCAAATTAGTTGAAAAGTGTTTATGACTCTGTTCATTCTGTCTGGCTGTGTGTCCATTGGCGTGATAAGTGCCGTAAAAACGAATTTATCAAAATGAAATTCTGTACGTTGTTGAGACGGTCTGTGGGACATATGAGAATGTAAATAAATAACGTCACCCAATTAGTTTTGGATTGAACCGGGGTTGGAAAAGTGAAATACACTGAACCATATAGAACCTAATTTTTTAAGCATTTTTAAGCGAAGTTAAATTTCACCAATTGCTTCGAAAATTTTATGAAATATTCAAATTATCTCATAAATGCAAAAGCAAAATAAGCAAAATATGTACGGTAGTTTTTTAAATAAGAATTAAAATAATAATCACACACATATTATATGAAGAGATCACGTGACCCACTTCAAAATAAAATATGACATCCATCTTTTCTTACCGATGTAAAAATCGTGATTTTTAAAGTTCTTTAAAATTTATATTTAATGTTGCATCCGTCCTAAAACCTCTTTATTTTTACGTATTTCCTGTGAAACTATATTGTGTGGTAACGCAATTACAATATTTCTGTGTTTAAATGATCATCAAACTTTGATTATTTCTACAACGAAGCCTAACTTTAATGGAGGCAGAATGTAAATAAGTGATTGTAAGACGAGTTATATAAGAATTGCTGAATTTTTTTCACGCAAAATTATTTAACTCTTAAATCTGGAATAAAAGTGATATGAATGAAATATTCATTGCTTTTACATAGAGAGCTAAACGAGTTATATTCCGATGACGTCATTTAAATAAAGTTCATTTTTGTCAATGAAGTTTTAAATATTCAAATATAATAAATTATTGAAGTATTGAGATAATTTAAAATATATCAGCGCTGAATGTATCACATTTTAGAGATGTTTAAATGAAATTGCATTTCTGTTGGAAAGTGTTTCATAATCAATGCTTTATGCATGATTGATCTTTATTATTTTAAATATTGTAACAATTGTTGAAATGTCTACTAAAATATTACGATGTAGAGGTTAAGTGTCGTACAAATCCGAAAACGTTAAGTGTCAGGAACAACTACAATGTAACTACAAAGTGACAATCTCATAGATTTTAAAATTCCTTAGTTAATAATTTTTATAAATTGGTCCTTCTGTGTCATTTTGTAATCCGGATATTACTATTTTAATGTAGATTATTTATACAGGGAATTTGAATACATAGTTTAAATGCATGTTCGTAAAATTAATTGGAATTTGTTTCACACGAAAATTTCTTTTAAAAAATAATCTAACTTAATACATGACTAGCAGTGTACCCGGTCTTCGTATGGAATATACAATATAAAGAAACTTAAAATTCACAATCATGTGCAAATTATTATAATATTCTAAATGACTTTCTTATTCAAAACAATCTATTATATTCAATTTATTTCCGCTACATAGAAGTTTAAATATCTTTATTCTCGTCAAACGAAATTATATTCACAGGTAGATCTGAAAATTAAAACATCCTGGACCCATTTGTAAACAAATTTACACAAAATATGAAATTGAATCAATATATGTAAGCGCTAAAACTGTATTGGAAAACATGTATATATTCTCGTAGATTATAAGATGCATCCATGTATTAGATGACCCGTACTACAACATATGAGAGTGAAAAAATTTACCATGATTAAACATAAGACGTGATAAATTGAATATATCAGTACTTAGGCCGTAATGGATATAATCCAAAATGCAATTTTCATAAAAAAAAATTTATATACATTTCTTTTTTATGTAAATCAAGAAATATTTAATAAAACTCGTCTGCCGAAAAATCACATTAGATTTAATTCCGTTGCTATGCGGTGTGATAAAACGTTCTTCAAATAAATTGATGAAAAAAATTATCGTCTGTATAACTCTATCTCTATGGAAGATTTAATTGTGCGTTTTTAATTATTAACACTTTACAACAAAGTTGAAAAGTGTTTATGACTTTGTTCATTCTGTCTGTCTGTCTGTCTGTCTGTCTGTCTGTCTGTCTGTCTGTCCGTTAGCACGATAACTGCCGTAAAAATGAGTTTATCAAAATGAAATTTTGGTATGTTGTTCAGACGGTCTGTAGGACCTATGGGAATATAAATAAATAATATCACCCAATTAGTTTTTTATTGAACCCGGGTTGAAAAAATGAAATACATTGAATCCTATGGGACCTAATTTTTCAAACATTTTTTAAGTAAATTTAAAATTCACGAATTGCTTCGAAATTTTTAGGAAATATTCACATTATCCCATAGAATATATAACAAAAAATTCAGTAAAATATGTTAAGTAGTTTTTTAATTAAAAAAATTATTTAATATAGGGAAAAAAACAAATTCAATTAAATTCTGACTTTGGGATATCTTCCAGAAAGAAAAGAGAGAGATGTTATATAATAAATATCTCTCCATTTGTTTAAACGTTTTGCATATGGGAGTAGCTTCATATTTTAAAATAAATTTGGTAGATAACAATTTTTCATTTTTTTTTAATTTATATAACTCTTCATGATAAATTTAATTGATGGCATTTTAAATGCACTTTCCTACGTCCTAGAGAGTTAAAATTTGGTACACAGCTTAAATTTCTTGAACATTTTATTCGACAAAAATTGGATGGATCTTTAAATATAGATCATACATTTTTTTCGAAATGGCCTGAAAATAATCCCCGTTCACTTTTATAAATCATTGTTGTAATATTGTTAAAAATTCTGATGTGGACAGCACATGTCTTTCTCTGCAGACTCATATTCGTTCTCTTTATTTATTCAATGATAATTTGAGTTTATCTGCACAACATAAGTATTTTAAATGACATTGAATTTACACGTTAAACTTAAATTTGGTTCTCATTTGATAGCTGGACTTATTGTCAAAGGTGGCGTAGCGAAAACGCGAAAAAACTAGAATATCTCACGAACGGCTAGTCCTAGAGTAATGGGGTTAGTCTTATTCTTTTTGTTGTCAAAAATCACATATAAAATAGGAATTTAATTGATATAATTGAGCACACGTAGTCTTTTATTTTTATATATAACGATTTTTGCTGGCCATTTCGCAAAAATAGCCCGTTCCTTTTTCCCGAATCGTAGTAGAATAACCTACAAATGATTTATATACAAAATTTTGTTAAATTTGGTATATAAATCACTTGTAGGTTATTGAAATATTATACTCCAAATTTGGTTAAATTTGGTTCATTAGTTTTTAGCTAGAGTAGATAAAGGCAATTTCTGCGGCCATTTCGCAAAGAAGGCAGATTCTTTTATTACGAATCGTACTATAATCTAATGAACATCAGGATTTCCCACAAAAAACATACCTACCAAATTGTATGAAATTCGGTCCATTAGTTTTTCAATTAGAGTGGATGTAATATCCACACAGACACACAGAAACATACACAGATACACCCTTACACACACAGACGTCTTCCTAAAAGTAGTTTTTTCGTGTTCTAGAAGTCCCAAAACGTGTAGATCCTTTGAAAATTCGAGTTCCGATCTTGGGCAGGATTCCAATACTTTGAGTACATACACATATATATTATCTGTGTATTATCTGTGTATCTAAATTCCGTGATTATGCAATTACAATAGTTGTGATTTTAAATGATCCCTAAACTTTTATTATTTCTTCAAGGAAGCCTAATTTTAACATATGCAGAATGCAAATATCTCAAGCGATTGTAAGATGAATTACATAAGAATTGCTGAATTTTTTTCACACAAAATTATTTAGCTCTGGAGTCTGGAATACAAGTTATATGAATGAAATATTCATTGATTTTGCATAAAGAATCAGATGATTTATATTTCGATACAGTTTTAAATATTTAAGTATAATAAATTACTGTAGTACTGTGATAATGTAAAAGATATTACCACTGAATGAATCACATTTTAGAAATTTTTAAATGAAATTACATTTCAGTTGGAAAGTGTTTCATAATCAATGCTTATGCATGATTGATCTTTCTTGTTAATTAATATCTCAAGAACCCCTAGTCCCAGGAATTCAAAACATGTACAAAATTACAAGTGGGATTATATCACGGCTATCCACAAAATTTTATGAAATTCGGTGAAACCGTTTTCCCGTGATGATGAAAAAAGACATAATTTCAATTTTACTAATATAGATATATATTTCTAAAATTAATATTATTCATCAATATACGTATAAGCCTTTTACTAATATGAACAAAATAATATGTATGACATATTCCAATAAATTATCAAGCCCCTGAGAAAGTATCATATATCCATTGTTATGAAAGTTAAGATAAAACTTTCCTAATTTACTATATATAATTAACTGAATTCTGACATAAATTGCAATCGTTTGTCATCCCAAGTCTTATGTTTCTTATTAAATTTAATTGACGATATAGAAAGTAAGAATGAATAGAAGCAATGGATTTATCTTAATTAAAATTGATAGTTATGTCTCGTGAAAGTTTTTTATGCGATCAACATTGAATCCTGTAATTTACCTTGTCATCGAACTATTCTCGATTTCGTATTATAATAAATGGAATGAAAAGCATAACAATAAGGTAATAGAATTACTGTCATTTAAAGCTATATACGCAATAAAAATTATCCCATTGCCCATTATTGTTTTAATAAATTATCTATAGATATGGTATAGCCAAAACGGGATTTCTCTCCCGGACTAACATTGTATATAGTCGCAAAATACCTATCGGTAGAAGACATTTCAAAACTTGAGCACTTCTTCAAAATTTTGAAAACTTTTAAAATTCTTATTGCTACATGATAATGCTATCCCCATGCAGTTGAAGTCTTTTAGTATCCACATAAGCTCGCGGTGGTTCAAATACATCTTTAACCTTTCTGTCTGGTCACAGAAGTAACGCTTGTATGAATAAAAATAATATCACAGCATCAAAAGAATTTAATTCAGTCCAATTTCAGAGCTGCTTATCATTGACTAAAGTATTTACACATTATCTACTAAATCAACTTTTCATCCAGCCAACTTGTCTTCTTCTACAGATATATCGTATACAACAAACGGTGCAAAATACTAAAATAGTACATTCAAGACACTTCATTCACTTTAGCTAAGATTCAAAGCCACAATAATGATCTGTTTTATACTCGCTTTACGTTTCGGCAATTCTTCAATGTGCAAAGCTCAAACTGCTGCTAAAGAAGAAAATAAAATAATAACGTTACAAGCAGCATACAACACAAATGTTATGATATCGACAGCAACAGCCAGGCTCTTCTTCTGTAAACACAAGGAGTGCACCATCACTCGACAGAGAAACATTGGCGACTGATGTAAGAACAGCAAATGCGACTAAAATAGAGAAAGGGTTAAGGAAAACTTGAGCAATTTAAGCACAAATAAGATAATAATGCAGCATACAGCTGTTTCGAGGATACGCTGTATCCCCTTTATCCGTGGCAGAAAACCAGCAAACAAAAAGTAAAAAAAAAGCGAAATAGACACAAATAGTAGAAACAGGGGGATTCATATACCCAAGACCTGAATTAAGAATCCAACTGAGAGGACCAATCAGAATGGAGAATGAAGAGCAATCAAGCCAATTCGAAACGTGAAGTAATGCACAAGATTGGCACATGCCCAAACTACAACAGAAACATCCCAACGAAACGAGTCAAATTTGAACAAGAATAAACGAGAAAGGGTATTAACAACGACGTGAGAAGAAAAAAAGAGATAAAAAATGCAGCAGGAAGGAACAAGAGGTAGAGCACTATAAAAAAAAAATGATAAAATACCAAAGAAAGTGAACGCCCTATAATACAAAGGATTCAAAACACTTGTTCAGTTGCTCATAAGAGCCCAATTTAATTAAAAATGGCAAGTAGCCTGGTTTGGGAGCAATATAAGTTGACTAAATCAGAGGAAAAAATAACATAATTTAAAAGTGGACTTTTTTACTAATAAATATCAGCTTCATTTATTTCGCTATATTTCCTCTAAATTCAATAATGTTCGAAGAAATTATAAAAATAATTCCCAGATATAGAGCTATTTAAGAATTGACGTTTCCAATGCTTCTAAGAAATTAATTATTACAGTACTTCCGGTATCTTCTGGTTGAATAAAATAGCTATTAAAACCTTAAACATACTGTTTCACAGAAATATAGATTAGTGGGCATTGATGCTCTTCATTTATAAAATTTACAAACCAATTAAGAGCCCTATAAGAAAAAATAACTTTATTAAAATTAATGTTGTCCTCTGAAGTAATTTAAAATCTTTATATTTTAATGAAACATTTACTGGAAAATGTTTCCATTATACCTGAATCCTAAAAAAATTCTAATACAGAAAACAATTGTTCCAATCTATCAAAGATTTCTTTTTCACGAAATCGAGAAACTTAGAATAATTAGGTTGTTTCTTCTGACGTTGAAAATATTTTTGCAGTTTATACATTCTTCACTTGAGAAAAGTTGCTTGACTCAGAAGTTAATCAATCATTTATTTCAAAGGTTTTTTTCCGAATATAAATATATCTTCAATGGATTTGATGCAGCATTAAATAATTTGCAAGGGGAAATATTTTCAAATAGCATTTAAGGTTTATATTGAGAGTTCGTTCAATCAGAAAATAATCCATTTAGAAATATCATAGAAGTGCTTTTTTAACAAAATAACATGGTAAAATAAAATAACATATAAACTAAGTAGTAAATCTATTATTATTATTATATATACTAATTGCCAAGTGTCCGTCTGTCTGTCCGTCTGTCTGTCTGTCCGTCTGTCTGTCTGTCACGTTTTTTTCAGGCACTTCCCGAATAGATAGAGACTTGCAATTTGGTACACGGCTCGGTCGTTCGATAAAACCCCCTGGAAAAATCGAATTTTTCGAAAACGTTCGATAGAGGGGGTGCCCCACACCAAAACGTTCGAAAAGTGAAATAACGGGAAAGCATGCTTTGCGATGAGATAGAGACTTCAAATTTGGTGTATGGGTAAATCGTTCGAAAGGAAGAAAGTGTGCAATTTCAAATTTCCAATATTTTCTACTTAAGGGGGGGTGCAGCACACCAAAACGTTCGAAAAGTGAAATGATAGGAGCATGCTTTGCGATGAGGTAGAGACTTCAAATTTGGTGTATGGGTAAATCGTTCGAAAGGCAGAAAGTGTGCATTTTCAGATTTCCAATATTTTCTACTCAAGGGGGTGCCACACACCAAAACGTTCGAAAAGTGAAATAACGGGAAAGCATGCTTTGCGATGAGGTAGAGACTTCAAATTTGGTGTATGGGTAAATCGTTCGAAAGGCAGAAAGTGTGCATTTTCAGATTTCCAATATTTTCTACTCAAGGGGGTGCCACACACCAAAACGTTCGAAAAGTGAAATGATGGGAAAGCCTGCTTTGCGATAAGATAGGGACTTCAAATTTGGTATATAGGTAAACCGTTAGAAAGGAAGAAAGTGTGTAATTTCAGATTTCCAATATTTCCTACTTAAGGGGGTGTCGCACACAAAAATGTTCGATTATCCGAATAAATGAGAAACGGCCCCTTTAAAATTTGATAGAGGCTCAAAATTGTTTAATGAAAACACCCAAATCCCACTCTAATCATTTCTGATCCCACTCTAATCATTTAACCCCCACTCTAATCATTTAATGAAAACACCCAAAACGAATATAATTTTTCAAAAATGTTCGTTTAAGGGGGTTTTCCAGAGGAAAACGTTCGAAATGTGAATTGATAAAAAAAAACATGCTTCGAAATAAGATACAGACTTCAAATTTGGTGTACAGGTAGATAGTTCGAAAGGAAGAACATGTGCAATTTCAGTTTTCCAATATTTTGAACTTTTGGGGGTGCCTCAAAACTAAATGTTCGATTTGTCGAATAAATAAGAAACGCGAATTATTAAAAAATTTACATTATTCAGGGGTTGCTTAATGTGGGGCCGTTGATTTTCAACGGGTATGCGGCTAGTATATACTAATTGCCAATTGTCCGTCTGTCTGTCCGTCTGTCTGTCTGTCACGCTTTTTTCAGGCACTTCCCGAATAGATAGAGACTTGCAATTTGGTACACGGCTCGGTCGTTCGATAAAAACCCCTGGAAAAATCGAATTTTTCGAAAACGTTCTATAGAGGGGGTGCCCCACACCAAAACGTTCGAAAAGTGAAATGACGGGAAAGCATGCTTTGCGATGAGATAGAGACTTCAAATTTGGTGTATGGGTAAATCGTTCGAAAGGAAGAAAGTGTGCAATTTCAGATTTCCAATATTTTCTACTTAAGGGGGAGGGTGCAGCACACCAAAACGTTCGAAAAGTGAAATGATAGGAGAGCATGCTTTGCGATGAGGTAGAGACTTCAAATTTGGTATATGGGTAAATCGTTCGAAAGGCAGATAGTGTGCATTTTCAGATTTCCAATATTTTCTACTCAAGGGGGTGCCGCACACCAAAACGTTCGAAAAGTGAAATGATGGGAAAGCCTGCTTTGCGATAAGATAAGGACTTCAAATTTGGTATATAGGTAAACCGTTAGAAAGGAAGAAAGTGTGTAATTTCAGATTTCCAATATTTTCTACTTAAGGGGGGGTGCAGCACACCAAAACGTTCGAAAAGTGAAATGATAGGAGAGCATGCTTTGCGATGAGGTAGAGACTTCAAATTTGGTATATGGGTAAATCGTTCGAAAGGCAGATAGTGTGCATTTTCAGATTTCCAATATTTTCTACTCAAGGGGGTGCCGCACACCAAAACGTTCGAAAAGTGAAATGATGGGAAAGCCTGCTTTGCGATAAGATAGGGACTTAAAATTTGGTATATAGGTAAACCGTTAGAAAGGAAGAAAGTGTGTAATTTCAGATTTCCAATATTTCCTACTTAAGGGGGTGTCGCACACAAAAATGTTCGATTTTCCGAATAAATGAGAAACGGCCCCTTTAAAATTTGATAGAGGCTCAAAATTTTAAATATAGACTAATCATTTGATGAAAACACCCAAAACGAATATAATTTTTCAAAAATGTTCGTTTAAGGGGGTTTTCCAGAGGAAAACGTTCGAAAAGTGAATTGATAAAAAAAAAACATGCTTCGAAATAAGATACAGACTTCAAATTTGGTGTACAGGTAGATAGTTCGAAAGGAAGAACATGTGCAATTTCAGTTTTCCGATATTTTGAACTTTTGGGGGTGCCTCAAAACTAAATGTTCGATTTGCCGAATAAATAAGAAACGCGAATTATTAAAAAATTTACATTATTCAGGGGTTGCTTAATGTGGGGCCGTTGATATTCAACGGGTATGCGGCTAGTATATACTAATTGCCAAGTGTCCGTCTGTCTGTCCGTCTGTCTGTCTGTCACGCCTTTTTTAGGCACTTCCCGAATAGATAGAGACTTGCAATTTGGTACACGGCTCGGTCGTTCGATAAAACCCCCTGGAAAAATCGAATTTTTCGAAAACGTTCGATAGAGGGGGTGCCCCACACCAAAACGTTCGAAAAGTGAAATAACGGGAAAGCATGCTTTGCGATGAGATAGAGACTTCAAATTTGGTGTATGGGTAAATCGTTCGAAAGGAAGAAAGTGTGCAATTTCAGATTTCCAATATTTTCTACTTAAGGGGGGGGGTGCAGCACACCAAAACGTTCGAAAAGTGAAATGATAGGAGAGCATGCTTTGCGATGAGGTAGAGACTTCAAATTTGGTGTATGGGTAAATCGTTCGAAAGGCAGAAAGTGTGCATTTTCAGATTTCCAATATTTTCTACTCAAGGGGGTGCCACACACCAAAACGTTCGAAAAGTGAAATGATGGGAAAGCCTGCTTTGCGATAAGATAGGGACTTCAAATTTGGTATATAGGTAAACCGTTAGAAAGGAAGAAAGTGTGTAATTTCAGATTTCCAATATTTCCTACTTAAGGGGGTGTCGCACACAAAAATGTTCGATTATCCGAATAAATGAGAAACGGCTCCTTTAAAATTTGATAGAGGCTCAAAATTTTAAATATAGACTAATCATTTAATGAAAACACCCAAAACGAATATAATTTTTCAAAAATGTTCGTTTAAGGGGGTTTTCCAGAGGAAAACGTTCGAAATGTGAATTGATAAAAAAAAACATGCTTCGAAATAAGATACAGACTTCAAATTTGGTGTACAGGTAGATAGTTCGAAAGGAAGAACATGTGCAATTTCAGTTTTCCAATATTTTGAACTTTTGGGGGTGCCTCAAAACTAAATGTTCGATTTGTCGAATAAATAAGAAACGCGAATTATTAAAAAATTTACATTATTCAGGGGTTGCTTAATGTGGGGCCGTTGATTTTCAACGGGTATGCGGCTAGTATATACTAATTGCCAAGTGTCCGTCTGTCTGTCTGTCTGTCTGTCACGCTTTTTTCAGGCACTTCCCGTATAGATAGAGACTTGCAATTTGGTACACGGCTCGGACGTTCGATAAAACCCCCTGGAAAAATCGAATTTTTCGAAAATGTTCTCTAGGGTGGGTGCTGCACACCAAAACGTTCGAAAAGTGAAATCATAGGAAAGCATGCTTTGCGATGAGATACAGACTTCAAATTTGGTGTATGGGTAAACCGTTCGAATGGAAGAAAATGTGCAATTTCAGATTTCCAATATTGTCTAATTAAGGGGGTGCCGCAGACCCAAAACGTTCGAAAAGTGAAATTATAGGAAACTAGGCTTTGCGATGAGTTAGAAACTTCAAATTTGGTGCATGAGTAAACCGTTTGAAAGGAAGAAAGTGTGCAATTCAGATTTCCAATATTTTCTACTTAAGGGGGTGCCGCACACCAAAACGTTCGAAAAGTGAAATGATAGGAAAGCATGCTTTGCGATGAGATAGAAACTTCAAATTTAGTGTATTGATAAACCGTTCGAAAAGAAGAAAGTGTACAATTTCAGATTTCCAATATTTTCTACTTAAGGGGGTGCCGCACTCCAAAATATTCGATTTACCGAATAATTGAGAAAAGGCTACTTTAAAATTTGATAGCGGCTTGAAACTTGTTATATGGGTTTATCACTTGACGAAAACACCCAAGAAGTAAATAGTTTTCCAAAAATTTTCATTTGAGGGGGTGCTCCAGAGTAAAACGTTCGAAAACTGAGTTGATAAAAAGCCATGCTTCGGAATGAGATAGAGATATCAAATTTGGTGCAAAGGTAGATAGCTTGGAAGGAAGAAAGTGTAGAATTTCAGTTTACCAATATTTTCTACTTTAGGGGGTGCCGCACACCAAAATGTTCGATTTTCGGAAAAAAGGAGAAACGTCCTTTTTAAAACGTGATAGAGGCTTGATATTTGGTATATGGGTGAATCATTTGATAGAAAATACAATAAGAATGGAGTTTTTCCAAAATGTACACTTAAAGGGGTGGGTACTCCACATAAAAACATTCGAAAGGTGAAATAGTAAAAAAGCATGTTTCGCGATGAGATGGCGATTTCAAATTTGGTATATGGGTAAATGGTTGGAAAGGAAGAAAGTATGCAATTTCAGTTTTCCAAGATTTGTTATTATAGGGGGTGTCGCACACTAAAATATTCGATTTGACGAACAAATGAAAAACGCCTGCTTTACAATGTGATGAGGCTGAAATTTAGTATATGGGGTAATTATTTGATAAAAAACCTAAGATTATTACGGTTTCTCAAAAATGTTCATTTAAAGGGGGTGCTACACAGAAAAACGTTCGAAAGGTGAAGTGATAGAAAAACATGTTTTGCGATAGGATAGAGACTTCAAATTCGGTGAATGGGTGAACTGTTCGAAAGGAAGAAAGTGTGCAATTTCAGATTTCCAATATTTTCTACTTAAGGGAGTGCCGCACACCAAAATGTTCGATTTACTGAATAAATGAGAAAAGGCTCCTTTAAAATTCGATAGAGGCTTGAAATTTGATGTATGGGCTGATCATTTGACGAAAACACCCTAGACGAATATAGTTTTTCAAAAATGTTCGTTTAAGGGGGTGTTCCAGAGTAAAACGTTCGAAAAGTGAATTGATAAAAACCATGCTTCGGAATAAGATAGAGATATTAAATTTGGTGTTGTTAAGATTTTGGTATTTTAGTTTAGAAAGAAGAAAGTGTGAAATTTCAGATTTCCAATATTTGCTACTTTAAGGGGTGCGCAAACTAATATGTTCGATTTTCAGTATAAATGAGGCACGTTTCCTTTTAAATGTGATAGAGGCTTGATATTTGGTATATGAGCCAATCATCTGATAAAAAACCCAAGATAGAGTTTTAAAAAAATGTTCATTTATGGGTGTGCTTCACAGAAAAATGTTCCAAAGGAGAAATAATAAAATAGGGGTGCCTCTGGATGAGATAGACTTTAATGTCGTGTACGAGTAGATAATTCGAAAGGATTAAATGCGCAAATTAATTTTCCCAATATCTTCTTTTTTAGGGGGTTCTGCACACCAAAATATTCGATTTGTCGAATAAATGTGAAACGTGAATTATAAAAAAATTTACATTATTCAGGGGTTGCTTATTGCAAGACCGTTGATTTTCAACGGGTATTCGGCTAGTATAACACTAAAATTGGTTGTACTATTTTTATTTCCTAAATTTCAGATTGAAGATAATATTGCACCTTGAGTGAAAGCATTTTACTTGAAGTTGTCATTTTGATATCACTAAATTTAGCTATCAGGATTTTTTGAGAAGAGCAGAAAACAAGCATTTTTACACAAACTTACAGCAATCTAACACACACTTACAGCAATCTAAACCAAAATAATTTTGAACAAAATGTTTTACTTTCACGCTTGAAACAAACAAAACAAATTTTGTTCAAAATGTGGATTTACAAGTCATATGTTTGTGAGGCATCTATTACCTTTTGCTATATTTTCCCTCATTTTGCGTTTTGAATCATACGTTCTTTTGCATTAACATACTTTTATTATTGATCTCGGTTTAATGGGGCAGTCAAGAACCAACCAAGCAATTTTCTGCGATCCTGTTGGTAAGACAGGATGAAAACTTTCGAATCGGATTTAGAAAAAGAGGGGAGGAATGAATGAATCAATCACACGAATTGCGACCAGGCAGATGTCTAAAAAGTTGTGAAGTGTTGGGATAAGGTGTATGAAGCGAGGTGAGATGGGAAGGTATATCTGCAGAAGGTCGAGGAAGGCCCAGAGGCCGTGGAAGGCCCCAGCCATCAAACAGAAAGCCGGCATTATGTGGAAGTTGGTAAGATTTTCTTTTAAATATTTTAATTGTGTAACGAGAGAGTGCGAGTTTCACATGTAGTACCAAATCAAGTACGATTAATTGTGTTCGGTCAGCTTAAACGGGCCAGTGCACTATCCTTTTTTTAATCGTAAAGAAGTATTCAACAGCCAGTAAATGCCTATTTTTATAGATTCAATAAACACTTGTCTCTGTGTGTTCTCCTTGGCTGTTAGGACTATGAGATTTTTTCACGATTAAATGTGAGTTGGGTCACGTTAGAATTAGATTTCAGAATCTCGATCAGTGTAGTAACTTGATAAAATCATCTGAACTAAAGACTCGTAATTCATGTTTTTTTAATTGTTTTTGATCATTGAACAAGGCTATTAAAAAATTAAGTAATCTTAGATATTTCTCCGGTGATATTAGGTAATATTTAAAAAAATGAGAAGATGTAGTTTACCAAATGCTTTTAGGTTGTTTAAGTGCAAAATTGGTGGAATTTGAATCATTTCAGTGATGTATCTATCGATTAAGACTGCAATTAATGAAACTATGCAATATATCCCAAATTACAATACTATGATAAAATTGCAAATTTATACTTTTCTATAAAATTTAACTGCGGGAAATAATAATTGCAATATCTGGAAAAATATACAAACGCTGAAATATATATTTCGGAATCCTCATAAATTTAGTTGATATCTTCATAAGCAAGAGTTAAAAAGTAATGCAACCATTTTCCTTATTTGTCATTCTATTTGGAATGATGATCCCGACATATATGCAAAAGTATATTATTTTCATGGCCGTATACAATTTTTATAATGCTTTATTTGCAAATGGCCTACTTTTGCAAATGAAATGTAATTAAGACAATGGAGGCAGACTTCATTCCAATCCGGTCGAATAGAACTACATATTTCATTTTAATTTAAAACCCTAGTAGAACAGAACCAGAAATCGAATCCTCATCTCGTGTTGATTATTTATTCAGAAGTGTTACCACTAGTTCGTCCAACATTCCAACCCACCGTTTACTAAATTTGTTTCACAAAAATATTCTATTTTGGATAGAGAGGTTTGAAAAAAAAAACCGTTAAAATGTAATAATTAAAATAATTTAATGATTAAAATTTTACAACTTTCACTTCAAGAATATTCATTCCAAGATCCATATTTCTCATTTAAGAACAACCTCTAATTTTTAGACTCGGTATTTCTGTTGTAAATTACCAGAAAGATATATAGACAGATTATTATGTATGCTCAGAAGCATTTTAATAGTGTAGGTTAGGCATCGTTGGTTTTCAAATAAAAGTAAAATTGAACTAAGACCGTGATTTGTGTTCACTTGTAAAGGAGTCGGAATGCATCTTTTGAGGCATACAGGCATCTTTTGTTACAAAGAACAAGTTTATTTTTAAATTGCAGCAGTTATAAAATAAACTCCATTAAGGTAATTTACAAATAATAAATTCCATGGTCCACCTTTTCTATCATCGTCTGCATCCGCACACGCCACGCTCCAGGTATCAACTTGTATCGCCTCGTGCCATTCCCCCCCCCCATCTCAAACTTCACACTTTGCTTTTTTTATAACCTGGTTGCCACCTCTCCATCTTCCGTCCGCAATCTGCGCGGCTGCTATTTAAATTTGGAATCTTCTTTCACCGGAGAAGAAAGCCACTGCTTGAAATATAAGAAGTCGAGAATAGAAATTGTAAATCCCTACAAACTTTCTAAATAATATGATGGATTTAACTGATCCATTTAATAAAAGTTGTCTACTTAAACAATTCACATTGTACCTGTTTGTCCGTAATCAATTTTTAAACCAAGCGACGGTTCTCTTCTTTAACACTTTCCAAATTAGTTGAAAAGTGTTTATGACTTTGTTCATTCTGTCTGGCTGTGCGTCCATTGGCGCGATAAGTGCCATAAAAATGAATTTATCAAAATGAAATTTTGTATGTTGTCGAGACGGTCTGCGGGACATATGGGAATGTGAATAAATAAGGTCACCCAATTAGTTTTGGATTGACAAGGGGTTGAAAAAATGAAATACACTGAATCCTATAGGACCTAATTTTTAAACATTTTTAAGCAAAGTTAAAATTCACCAATTGCTTCGAAAAATTTACGAAATATTCAAATTATTAAAATAATATTATTAAAATAATAATAACACCCATATTATATGAAGAGACACGTGACCCACTTCAAAATAAAATATGACATCCATCTTTTTTACCGATGTAAAAATCGTGATTTTTAAAGTTCTTTATTTTAACCGCTTTATTTTTACATATTTCCTGTGCATCTATATTGCGTGCTAACGCAATTACAATATTTCTGAGTTTAAATGATCATCAAAATTTGATTATTTCTACAACGAAATCTAACTTTAATGGAGGCAGAATGTAAATAAGTGATTGTAAGATGAGTTGTATAAGAATTGCTGCATTTATTTCACGCAAAATTATTTAACATTGGAATCTAGAATAAAAGTGATATGAATGAAATTTTTATTGCTTTTACATAGAGAGCCAGACGATTTATATTCCGATGACGTCATTTAAATAAAGTTCATTTTTGTCAATGAAATTTTAAGTATTCAAATATAATAAAGTATTGTGATAATTTAAAATATATCAGCGCTGAATGTATCACATTTTAGACAATATGCATTGGGATTCTATCATCAACTACTGCATGTCATTTTAATAAAAATATATATCGCTGCATGAAAATTTTGGAAGTACATTTTTGTGCAAAAACTAACTGTGTTTCTTAACAGGTAATTCGTCTGAAAAGAGTGCTATTTGTCATTCCCGTTAAAATAATTTTAGGCTATACGCCGAAAAGCATTAAATAAATATATTGAAAAAGTTTTCCATTATGCTTTCATTTTAAGGTTCTAACAGAGAATAATTCTTTCCATTCTGTCAACGTTATTCTTCAAAGTATTGACAAAATGGCAAAAAAAGTAAATTGTTGCTTCTGGAATATTTTCACAGTTCCTTCATCCATCACTTGGTATTCACTGCTAGATTCACGAAGTTAATAATTTGTTTCAAAGGTTATTTTTCCAAATGAAAATATTTTGCAAAAGAATTGTTTAAAACATTGAAGTGTTTGTGATGAAAGGTTTGTACCATTCGTTTTATGTTGACATTTCAATCTCACATTGAGAGCTAAATTTTGATATATTCTAATATAAACTCATTTAAGCTAATATAAACTAATTTAGAATGTTTTTGACAATTTACTCTTTTACCTTCCTCATATTATGTACATAATACATATAAATAAAGCAGTTATACAGCAATTTAGTTATGAAGCAGTTTATAGTACATATAAATAAAGCAGTTATAAATGGGAACTAGAAATGCGACTACCACTCGCAAAGACTAATTAACTATTTCTCAAGGATGTCTGCATGTCTGTCTTCTGTCTGTCGAATTGTTTGTCTGTGAAACTTTGAACATCATATGCCATGAACAAACTGAGCTATACAAATGAAATTTAGTTGGATTAATTTAATTATTACACTTAAGTTTCCTATTGATTTTAAGAGAGGTTCGGCAAAACAAAGGTCTAACCCCCCCCCCCCGCCCAATTTACTAAAAAGTAATTTTCTTCTGAAATTGAACATACATTATAAAAGCAAGTATATTTTTAAAAAAATAAGTCAAAATGCTACTTAATATGTCATTTTGTATTTAAAAATTAATGATGCTATTTATATGACGCTATCTTATCCAATTTTCCATAGCTTGTAAAATTTTAATCTACAATATAAAAAAAAATTATGTGGGCAGCACATGGCTTTTCTACAGACACAAATGCATCTTCTTTTTTTATTTTATAATGCATTAAATTGAGTTTAAAAGCAGAAAAACAAAGACGCTTTTCTGATGTTATATCCAATTTGGATTTTTAATGCATTTTGGTTTAAAAACATTTGTTTGCTGTAAAAACATCTTCAGCTCTCCAAAACTTCAAAAAACTAAAACATCTCGAAAAAGGTTCATTCTAGTTTATAATGCATTGTTATGAAACATTACACGAAAAATATGTATAAAATTAATATATTTCAGAAACTTCAGTCACTTACTTCAGAATTTCAAGATCTTCGCCGGTCATTTCGCAAATAAGGGTCGGTTATATATGTTTTTCTAATCATGTTAAAAGGTAATCAAAATCAATATAAACCTCAAGGGTCTTAACAACTGAATTAAAAAATCTGATCTGGGGCAGCACATGCCTTTCCCTGCAGACTCAGACTCACGTTCGCCCTATTTTTTCAATTATTCATTAAATTGAGTTTAATTGCATAGAACAACATCCCTAATTATGTTGAATTACACTGAATTTACACTTTTAATTCGATTTTCGTTACCATGTGATAACTGGACTTATTTTCAAAATTGGCGTAGCGAAAATGCGAAGAAACTAAAATATCTCGAACACAGCTAGTCCTGAAGTAATGGGGCTGACTTATTATTTTCGTCGTCAAAAATTACGTATAAGATAAGCATGTAATTGGTATTTTTCAGAATGCATAGTGTTTATTACATAAATGACATAGGTACCAAATTTTGTGAAATTCGGTCTATTAGTTCTCAAGCTGGAGTGGATAAAAAAAATTTTTGAGGGCCATTTCGCAAAAAGGGCAGATTACATTATCCCAAATCGTACCAAAATCTAATCAACGCAAGGGTCATCAGACACTCACACACACACACACACACACGCACACACATACATCACGCTGAAAACAGCTTTTTCGTGTTCTAGAGGTCATAAAACATGTAGATTCTTCGAAAACTCGAATTGCGATTTTCGGCATGATTCCAATACTTTCCTTATACATTACTATCTATTGCAGGGAAAGTAAAAAAAATCATCACATAGTTATAAATTGCAGTGAAAAATGTCTTCGACTCCTCAAAATAACGTCGGCTCCTAAAAATCTTAGACATCAGGAGAATGGACCATCTTAGAGAAATGGATTAATTACTAAATTTAAGCGTATATAGTTTTTTATTTTAGATTTTGACGATTTTTGTGGACTATTTCAAAACTTAAAAGGCAGATTCCTTTTTTGTCCGAATAGCAAGCACTAAAATACAATCAGCACCATGGTAACTCATAAGTGGTAAACCAAAGACACTCGCATCTAGATTTTGTGAAAATTAGTTAACTTATTTATCAGCTAGAGTTGATATATACCATTCTTACGGTCCATTTTTACGGGATTTTGTTTACTTTTCAAATAGTTTAAAATAAGTATTTCGTTTTTATTTACTTTTACATAATAGTAGGAAAATTGTTTTCTTTTCAATACGTTAAATTATTAAAAGCTGGGGTTTGCTTTTCAATTATTTATATTTAAACCGTTATATTTTCAAATTTCTATATTTGGTTTTAAACGATTTAAGCACTGAAAATATTTCATTTATTTATAAACTTTATTATGTAAAATGCCAGATTTGATTACATAGGCAAAATATGATATGGCATGCACAAATATTGTAACTTGAACAGCCAGTAGAGTAAAACGTCACATTCTGAAAGTACTATAAACATAACCAGTGCCATATCATAACAATATAATTACCTTCCAGGGACCTTAACCATTTGGGGTTAGTTAATTCATATACAATTTTCATTTGCACAGAAGTGCATGTGCAACCAATAGACAGCGACGTGTCATTTACATCTACGTCCTTATTGAACATTGCTACTTTCAAGTCCACTTTATGGGACTAATTTCACGTTGCATTTCCGTTCTAGTATAGGTAAGCTTATTACTAGATGTTTTCGAAGGCAGGTTACAGACTGCGAAGTTTGTAAATATATATTCGGTAATTGTGCAGTATACTAACCCCCAAATATATGAAACCAAATAGCACATTCAGTTTGTTACATTTTACGTCACTTGCAGTTGCCACAATCTTTCTACTTGTGACGTCGTCATTTGCCAATATGTTGACAATTTACTTCATCAATAACTGAGCATATAATTTTAATTCAAATTATAAAAATAAAGGTTTAGCAGATTTAAATAATCAAAACTAAGCTAAAACCTTTTGAAATTTAATATTAAAAAAAAACAGAAATATATAAATTTTAATTATAGAAAAATATACATTTTAATTTCCTTCCAATACACGATAATTGACAGGGAAAGTATTGGAATTATGTTGAAAATTGCAGCTGAGTTTTTGACTGATATACATGTTTTGAGACCTCTAGAACATGTAAACTCTATTGTTAGCGTGACGTATGTGCAGCTGTGTGTCTGTCTATCCAGATTTTGGAAACACTCTAATTCAAAAACTAATTGACCGAATTTCATAAAATTTTATAGGTAAGTCAATTGCGAGGTACCCTGCCGCTGATTAGATTTTGGTACAATTCGAGAAAAAACCTGTCTTTTTTTGCTAAATGGCCCCCCAAAATGTCTTTATCCATTCTAGCTAAAATACTAATATACCCAAATTTCACAACATTTTTTGGATAAGTCACTTTCGGGTTAACCTGGTGCTTATTAGATTTTAGTAGGATTCGGAAAAAAGGAACCAGCCTTTTTTGCCAAATGGTCAGCAAAATCGTTAAAGTCTAAAATAAAAGATTACATATGCTCAAATATATCAATAGAATGCTTGTTTTATAATTTTAACGATGGAAGAATAAGACATAAGACCAACCTCATTACTCCAGGACTAACCGTTCTGGAAATATTTTTATTTTTTTTTTGCATATTCGCCACCTCACTTTTGCAAATAAGTTCAGTTGCCAAATAAAAACGAAAATTGAAGAAAAAGTGCAAATTCAATGTAATACAAAATAATGCTGGGTGTTATTTTGCGCAATTAAACTCAATTTAATGTATTATTGAAGAAATAAAGACAGCGTGAATATGAGGCTGTAGTAAAAGTCACGTGCTGTTCACATCAGATTTTTTATTTTCTCACACTATAGAATATTGAGAAAGTATTGTTTTTCCAAAAATTTTCGAGTTCGAGATTTTGATGCAAATATATATGCTTTAGGACCTCTTGAACGTGTTTTGACTTTTTGGAGTGATGTCCATCGCTGTATGTCTATGGTCGATTCCTTGCATATACGATAGCTGCAACCAATATTAATTTATTTTTAAGAAACTTTATTTTGGCTAATTATATCTAGTTATCAAAAATCTGAAACTTGATAGAGTTTTTTGAAATTCAAGGGAAACTTGATGTATGTATTCGAAATTTTCTTAACATGGCAGCATAGGACAAAAGGGGACAAAATTATCCTTAAAAGGGGTTATTTATGGATCAATGATTTTAAAACCTTAATAGTCCATACAGTTAATGTAATCACTGTACGGGAAAATAGTCTCGATGCAATTTTTGTGTTCGTAAAACCATTATTAATCCTTGGGGGAATAAGTCATCCTTCAGGATGTGTACATTGTCAACATTTATATCAATGAAATATTTTCTCAAGACCTTTAAAATAAAGGGTAACATGCTAGAATTGGGATTGTTAAGGGCAACAATTAATATTTTTCATAAATCGTCTTGTAAAATTTACAAAAAAAATTCACAAGCTTTTGAAAACGGAATTTTGTTTCAGGAAGTCATGCAGAACACCCCCCATTCAGTTAATTTTAATTTAAATTATAGAAAAAAAAAGACAAAGTACTTTTAAAAGTTAAATTATTAAAAGTAAATCAAGATATTTTTATTGTAAAGTATTAAATATAAACCAAAACTGTTTTGAAATCTAAACAAATAGCAATAAATAATGATATTTTTATACAATTTTAATTAATTGATTGTAAACAATGTTTTTTTTAATTTATGTAATCGAAAAATGGATAACCGATTCTTGAAATTTAAATTAATAGACTAATTTTTTTTAAAATTAAAATGAGATATAAACATCAGTCTTTCAATTATAAATCATAAAAAAGTAAATAAAATATTATATAATCTGTAAATCATGCTTGGCGGAAAAGGGTGAGATTTTGAAAGATTGTAGCCACACGTGTAATAGTCGGAAAGGGGTGGGGTCTGTAGTGATATCATATGTTAGGTCGAGGAAGCATGCGTGTTATGAGGGGCGAATCTTCGTAGTGACGCACTCGAGAAAGGAATGCGACCGAACACGAGATAAGATAAAAATTACCGACAAGAATCAAATAGCCAAACTTTAATCTTTTGAAGTCTGGTATACTTAATTAACATCTCGTATTTTTTAATTTTGTAACTTATTTCTCCTATTATAGCCCGTCGTTGGCAGTTTGCAGATATAAAAGTCATTATTATATAAACCGTTGTTCCATTTGCAGGGGCCCGTGAGACAAGACGTGTTTGTTCTACGTTACAGACATACCTCCGGTACATTCCCCCAGATTTTTTTCTATCATTAATAACAACCCAACATAAATCGTTAGGTACTTAGTTTTTGAAAAGTGGTCACTGTGAGATCAGATATGAGATAAGATTTAGCGGAAACAGTTTTATGTTCTTTATTTATAAAGGCTGTAATGTTGGACAATGGCAGCAGACGCAAGGACGCCAGTTTTTACATCACTTTGACCCGAGAGGTCAATTAGTACATAAACCTAAGAGGCTAGAGTGTAGCAACGAGATTGGATAAAAACGTTCACCAATATGGATAATCTCTGATCGCGGTACCCTAAGATCGGCCAATCAGAACCAAACAGGCGTTACAGACATCAGGAAAAAGAGGCGGCGACCAAGAGTTTCCAAAAAAGATATGCCCGACTTCGACAACAGATCCACAGATTATACAACAGAATGACATAGCAACAGATATATCCGCAGAGCTGCAGTAGAGAAGTATTCCGCTACATATAGTCACAGAGATTTGAAGTGAAATTCAGCAGCATGCCATGATGACTCCGTAAGAACGTGTTCCACAGAGATTCCACAAAGGGTCCACAACAAATGTCCTGATTTGGACTTCAACAAAATGAGCAGATGCAGTACGAGTTTGAAGGTATGTGCCCAATAATTATTGTAGCAGATCATAGAAACATCTTGGTAATAGTAACTTACTGGTCTCACATGCCCAATCTGACATGTCCTATCTCCTACGCAATAATATGATAATTATTGTAATCAATTTAATAATTAAACAAATGTTGTTAATAAATAATTTTAGTTTTAAAGTTAAAAACGGTGCAATTAATTGAGTAGCTTTATGTTAATAATTATTCTGTTACAGGAACTCGCACTGAAGATTAATATGGTGGGTTTTCATAGCAGCACAACGCAATGGGTTTCACGATGTGCGATATTCGACCATGTTTCAGAGAATATAATTTAATATATGCTTTGCATATAAGTTTTGTGCACCACAGTCACTGTCATCAGAATTTATTAGAGTAAGCAATATTCAGAAATGTTTTCACAAATATCTCTATTCGAAGACGTTTAAAATGTTTTTGATTATTGTGTATATCACTACTTATTGAGTCGATTATAAAATATACCAGCCGCTGTATGGGTTTAAGATGCAAAACTCTAACTAAAATTACACCGGAATTTAGTACAAATTCTTAAAAAACAAAGAGCGCTTTCATTGTATGGATAATGAAATGGATAATGAGTATATTTTATTTTATTCCAAAAAACTGTTTGCAGAGTCCACTTCGATAAGAGCTTACAATTCGGCCCCAGTAGCTCAATGGTTGGCCGTCGAATGGCCCGTATAAATACCCCTTGGTCCTATTCCCAGTTGGGACAGCAGGGTCCTTTACTATGGTTTCCGAACAAATCAATCTTGTAGATAAGTTCAAAGATGCCGAAGTATTAAAAAATGACCCTAGTACAATTATTACGGATTCAGTGGACTCTGGCATATTAAGCGCCGATTTTCAATTAGGAGGTCAACGGCCACGCAGAAAACTCACCTGGAGGATAAATATAGCAGTAGAAAGTTAACCTGGGTGAAAATAGGAGGTTTTCAATCAGATTGTCAATTGTAGGCCAATCTGACAGTAGAGGTTGTAGAATGCAGATTTAGTTCACTTGTAATCACTCAGACGATAATTCCGTCCCAGTAGCTTAACGGTAGAGTGTCGGCTGATCCGTACGTAGATCCGATGTTTGATTCCCGGATGGGGCAGCAAGGTTCTTTATATGTTTTAGGCAGATGAAGAGGTAATATAAGATGTTCATTTTATGCACTCGTTTAACTGCTTAAATGAGTACCATTTAGAGAACCATTTTAAGCAGATAGGCAATAGGGTAGCAGGCAAACAGATCCGTAAAATTAACATCTTATGTTACCTTTTTACCTATTAAAAAAGGTCTTTTCAACGTAAAATAAAATATACCCATTAATATGCGCAATTCAGATATAAAAGAATAAAATAACATATTCATATATAGTTACCTTTTGTAACTGGAAATTAACCTGTTTAAAAATGCCATTCTAGTGACATTAAACCCAGTCTTCTGTGCATTTTTATCCATGTTTTTATTATTCAGATACTTGCTACTGCAAGCGCCTCCAGTAGATTTTCCTGTCACGCGATATGTTTCTCCATAGGCACCCAGTTTGGAAAGGAAAGATGATAAAATAAACCTTGTTTATTGCTGTTTTCTTGTTCAATTCGGCATACTGACATATTCAGCCCAGCTTTCTGGATTTTATTAGATTAATACTTTTTGCCGTGATCATACGAAATCACTCATTTATATAATATACTTTTAAAACATTCCCGGTATATATGAACTTTTCGCAAAAATATATCCTTTTCAATTTTTTGCAATCCCATGACTCATTTTGCAATCTTAAGGAAGGTCTGTCTGATCGTCACAAACTTTAAGTACAAAATAAAAAAACTCGTAAAAATTAGCAGCTTAATTCGCTCAACAGACTGGAAATTAAATATTTTAATATCTGACATTTAGAGAAATACCGTGCTTACAACTACTAAATTAGACTATACATCGCAAAATGTGGCGACATGGTATTAAAAAATACTGAAGGAAATATTCGAATAAGTGATGACCCTTGGAGAATAGGAATTCCAGAAATATTTGTTTTTATACGTCTTGGTACTAATTTTACTTCCTGTGATAAATAAATGTACTGTTTTCATGTCGAAAACCCTTTTCTCCCCGTAATTTAAGATATATATACTTTTTGCAATGTTGATTATAAAAAACAGCTATTAATTTTCTTTCGTGTGTGCTATCTTCCCGATATCAAGCCACTTGGTGATTTCTGTCTAGATATCGTTGACGTATCAGTTTGTATGTCATCGCGATATATCGTGAAGTACCGGTACCACGGAGCATGACAACGAAATTATAGATATTCTAATCTCCAATGATACGGTACGATGTGGATTCTGCGATGTTAAATTGAAGCGATTTCATAGCAGATGTCGCCGCAGGTTTTGGTGTTCCATCATCAACAGGGCATCCATCAAGAAGATACCGGATCAACCCGACCATGTGAAGCGTTATATATCTTAAATTGTCGGTTCTATTGGTAAGATTTCAGCAATCTTTGTGTTTATTGACAACCCTCCGTCTCCCAGTCAATTTAGAACATAATGAGTGACCAAGGGTTATGTACCAGGTTATTTTTCGATTTTATCCATCCGATTTCAGACTTCAATCTACAGTTTTGTCCTAAATTATGTTCTGGATCAAAACTTCTTTGTCATCCATCATCACAGTGCATCTCTTTATGCTCGATCCCACCACGTTAAGTTCCATCTATTTTTGTTCTTCAGAGTGTTTCTGGAGGCCTTATAAATTCACATTTCCCGTGCTTTATCGCTCCAAGTATCAATCATAAGGAATCAGTCCCCAATGTATGAATCCCAATGAATAAAACAAATCAATCATTCTCTTAATTTTATTTTTCAGATTATTGAGAACATTTTTGAGTTCTTGGGATAGAATTCTGAAAAACGAAATATTTACGAATTTTATTCACCTATCCTTTGTGATTCGCAGATAGATTCAAAAAATGAATCCATCATTCATTTAATTTGTTTTACCAATAATATTCTAAAATTATATTTTATATAATTAATTATTCAACTTAATGGGTTGATCCCAATACATGCTCAAAATCAATCAAGAACGCTGTACTAAAGAAGGCGATAGTTCATTGAAATAGCTAGTGCGGAAGCTCCCAAATTGTCGCGACTCAAAAGTGGGTCGTCATGACTTTTAGGATGGGTCGCGGCACCGTAGCTGCTACAAGAACACAAGAGATCCAAAGTAGATATTTCCCCGTTGACTACTCTGACCTTGACGCTTTGATAGAATGACCGTCCTCCTTAACGAAAATCCGATTCGTGCGACTGTTGATTAGGCTGGCTTTGTCATACGACTAAAATTACCCGAGGTATCATTAATTACACTTTTCGAAGAATAATTGGGGTCTATATAAAACTCTTGCTAAAGATATGGATACGCAAGTAAGTTTTCGAATGGAAAATTTAGCTAACACCCCTGAAATCTATGTTTTCGTCGTCTTTTTTGATCTGTTCAAAGTGGTTTTAAATTCTGAAACTTTTAAGTCCAAAAACTGATAATTTTTTAAGAACAATTTTCCATGTTAGAGAATCGGCTTCTACTTTTCAAAAAATCTTAAAACAAAATAGGAACAATTTACTAGTTAGAACTTCCTTTTCAAGGGGCTCGTATAAAAAGTTAAACAGTGGATATATTTTCTAAAACGTGTCACGTGACATAAATTCTCATAGTTTGAAAGTCTATATGATTAGAAACAATTCTGAAATTGTAACGACGAGTTATAATTTTATTCACCTATCATTAATTACCGAGGTATCATTAATTACACTTTTCGAAGAATAATTGGGGTCTATATAAAACTCTTGCTAAAGATATGGGTACGCAAGTAAGTTTTCGAATGGAAAATTTAGCTAACGAAATTCAATGCACGTACGACCCCTGAAATCTATGTTTTCGCCGTCTTTTTTGATCTGTTCAAAGTGGTTTTAAATTCTGAAACTTTTAAGTCCAAAAACTGATAATTTTTTAAGAACAATTTTCCATGTTAGAGAATCGCTTCTACTTTTCAAAAAATCTTAAAACAAAATAGGAACAATTTACTAGTTAGAATTTCCTTTTCAAGGGGCTCGTATAAAAAGTTTAACAGTGGATATATTTTCTAAACCGTGTCACGTGACATAAATTCTCATAGTTTGAAAGTCTATATGATTAGAAACAAATCTAAAATTTTAACGACGAGTATGAGATCAAACGTTCAAGGACTATTCAATCATGTAGTCTTTATGAAACACCCTATACGTTATACTATGCATGTAGGTAAACATCTAGCATACTGAACATTCATTCAATATTTACAAGCAATTTTTCGAAAACTGTAGTAAATGCCGGGCTAATCTGATTGTCCTTTCAAATGTTTAGATTATTTTTATAGAAAATTCATCCATTACGCGGGGTTAGTTTTCAAGAGCAAAGTAGTACATTACTCCATAATTACAAAGCTAACTTCCATTTTTAAAAGCTTTCTACTTCAAAGAATGGAAACACACAAGTTTTAAATGTTATCCATGCATTTCTAGGAATGTTAGAGTTTATTTTTGACTAGCAACGAATACCGCTCAGATTAAAAGTGAACCAGAACATCGACGTTTCCTGTCTTTAAATAACATTATAGATGACACCAACAGCGGTACAAGTTATATTGGCTCTGGGTATTATATTGTCGGGCCTGTTGAATTTAATTTTTTTTCACGGTACTAATTAAAATTGGATTTTTTTAAAAATTTACGATAATTCTCCAATTACAGATTTCGTCCAAAGCTTGTTAGTTTTTTTTAAAGATAATTTTTCGATGTTTATGATGGTGTTATAAAGAAAACGCTACGATAGTATTTTCTAACTTTAAGGAATCGTTTGCCCTTCTGATATATTAAATATGACAATTACAACGAATTATGGACACAGTATGTAATGTGTAAAATGTTAGGATGATAATTTGAAAAATAAAATAATTTAAATTTAAATTCAAATTCGGTCTGGAAGAACATTCAAATATCAATAAATTCTTGGAACCGAAAATACTAACCAGAATATTTTTGATTTAACGCATTTCAAATACTTAATAATTTTAGCTTTAGCAACGGGAATAGATGGCGATATCATCTAAATTTGGGCGCTCTATTATTTATTGGTATATGCTATATAGGATAGGGCCAATTGTCGACTATTAATTTCCAAACTTCAAATTTTAAAACATCACATCCCGTCAATGCGCGTTTTCTGGGATCCTAAAGTACATCTATACCAAATTTTATGGCCGTACCATGCTTAGATTTTTCGCTACAAACGACACAAATAGGCAGACAAACATACGTATATCTTTGTATTATTATAAATTTTACTTAATAAAGAATATGCCTGTCTGTTTGTAAGAGCAGTCTGTGGCGTTCTACGACCATCACATTTGTTCCACAGATACTTCTTACATACAGTTAGGTGCACCTCGGCGTGTAAGTGTGTATATATACAGGGTGTCCCAAAAATGACTTACATATTTGAAAAATGCATTAAAAGAAACAGAAGGCGATAGAAATGTAGCGTTTGCTGCATTGTACTTGGGAAGCTAGGGAATTTTATTCAACCAATTTTCAAAATTCGTTACAAAGGTTACCAAAAGATGTTACAAAGGTTACCAAAAGATGTGTGAGAGCTGCAGGAAAACGCATACTGTCAGAGCGCCATTCTGTACTTAGCTCAGCATTCTGCTAGCGTTGTTGTTGTTGAGACCCAGACCGTCCGACCTACCAGAAAGGTGTAAGGTATCTGTTTGGACAGCCGGGAAGTGTCACTCAATTTAGACCGGAGCTCAGTGGGGGAGGCATCCACAGGGACCGTACCTTCCTTCCCCTACCACCAACCTCTCGGAAGGACTTACGGACCCACATGTTTAACGTGATCGTACTCCGCGTGAATATGGCGGCAGTTTTGTCAGTGGCGGGAATCGAACCCGGGCCTACCGAGTGCAACTCCTGCGCGCTAATCACAAGGCTACCGCGCCCCACCATTCTGCTAGCGTGTACTTCTCAAACATTTCAAGTTGCTGTTAGTTTATTCTTTGAAAATTTTTTATTAGTGCAAACAGCGGATGTTTCTTGACTGGACTATTCCGGCTGAAATGTTTCCACAGGTGTCTGCGAATTTTGTTCTCAGACTGCGCCATGTTGTTGCTGCAAATGGTGGTTATTTTGTAAACATAGTTGTGTAGTTTTTGCAACATGGTCATATCGTTTATTAATTTTTCCCATTCAGCAGCGCCATCTGTTGGTGATCTTTGTAACAAATTTTGAAAATTTGTTGAATAAAATTCCCTGATTTCCCAAGTACAATGCAGCAAACGCTACATTTCTATCGCCTTCTGCTTTTTTATATGCATTTTTCAAATTTATCAGTCATTTTTGGGACACCCTGTTTATATTGTGTATGTATATTTTAGTGCGATATCTAGCGAACGAATGGTCGCAATGATTCGCAAAAAAAAAAATGATACGATTATTTCAATCAGTAACTATTGGAACTATATTTGTTTTAAATTTGACGCAATACATACTAATATACCTAAAACATATAAAATCGACAATACAAAAACAAAAGCTGTGACTTAAAATTATTACTCACCACAGTTAATTTTCATTTTGAAGTTCAACTCGCGCATCTTAAAGGTAGAACCTGAGCTAGAAATATTCCATTCAATGTTCAAACAATTACTGAATTTCGTGGTTATACATCATAAATAGTGTTAAATAAATCTATTTTTTCGTACTATAATCCTTTACATCAAATACTATTAGTTTCGTTCTGAAGCACCTAATTATTATTAAAGGTCAGCTCATTTGTGCCAGGAATTCCATAAAATAGAAATATGATAACAGCAGCACATGACTTTCCCTACATAATGCAATGAATTTGCTTTTTTCATGGTGTATATAAGATCCACCTACACCGTTTATAACTTTGAGTGCTTTTCCTTGGCACAATGTTTGGAACATTAGTTGCTTTTACATATGACAACATGCAAAACTGTTTCAAAGTACCCAATTCACGTATATTTCAGACACCTACCTCTACATTTGCAATTATCAATATTGATAGTATCCAAAAGAAGCAATATAGTACATATATTAAAATATTTGAATAATTAATCCATCACGTTGGCGTCAATTTCGTTAACTTGACGTCATTTTTGCAATTCTGGCGATATTTTCTTCAATCTGTGGCAAAACATTTCCAGATTGGCGATACTCCTCCTAATGAGTAGTCAAGTTCATGAAATGTATCGCCAGGTGCTACAGACAAACGGAGAGAAGCACATTTCTTATATATGAAATGACTGTTGAGGAATTGTTAAGCATAAAAATAAAAAAGCTATCACCTTAAGTATCTTATCGTGAATGGAACGAACTAGATGTTAACAAATTTATCGCATAATGTTATGTATTAAAGATAAACATATTTTGCAATAGTTAATATATTTTTTTAATTTTTTTGTGATTTTGTTTATGCATTTATTTGAAAAATTGCCAAAGTCTCGAGAACGGTTCATGCTAGTGCTCTAAAGTCTGTATCAATCGTTTTCTAATGAAAAAATACATATGAAATTATTATTTACGCATCATTATTATAGGTTCTAATTTTTTGATAATTTTCTCTAAATTTCATTCAAACATTTGAGAATCTTTCGAACATTCGTTTTTGCTTTTAAAATCAATGGGAGATCAATTTACGGATTGTAATTTCTGTACAAAATTCATTTGAAAAGATAGATTCATTCATGAGATTTCGCTTCCACACACACACACACACACCACATACTTATACAGGGTGGGGTAGCCCAGTGGTTAGCGCGCGGGAATTGCACTTAGTAGACCAGGATTCGATTTCCGCCACTGTCAAAACTGCCGCCGTGTTCACGCGGAGTACGATCACGTTAAACATGTGGGTCCGTAAGTCCTTCCGAGAGGTTGGTGGTAGGGGAAGGAGGGTAAGGTCCCTGTGGATGCCTCCCCGGCTGGCACTCCTCCCTGTGGATGCCTTAATTGGTTGGCACTTATCGGCCGTCCAAACAATAGTTACCTTAACCTTTCTGGCAGGTCGGTCTAGGTCTCAACAACAACATATACTTATTCACTTACACACAGACATCACAACAAAAACGTTCGATTTGAATTTAGAGATGCTTGAAATGCTCTCCCGAGTCGAAAACTCGAATTCGCATTTTCGACCCCGTAACAAAGCTTATCCTATACATTATAAGGGAAAGGAATATAAACAATGTTGACTCGTAATATTTTTCAATTATTTATTTTAAATCTTTAATTTTTCTTTCCAAATTCTGAATAAAAATATTTTCGAACGTTTTATGTAACTGTCCAAATTGTAGAATTAATTTAATACTATTACAATTATAAACCGCTCGCAAGAGTTTTCATAGCATTTCATTCATCTTTTTATCTTTATTAAAATACTTTATTCAAACATGTTAATTTTACAAAAGTGTAGTATAGAAAAATAAAATAAACTCTTCCCAATACGTCTTCACACCTAAATCCAATGTCATTTGCATTTTAGTTAAACCAAACTTCTCAAAACAGAATTCTCATCTTAAAGGACTCAAAGTCTTCGGCTTTCTTAAGTACGGTTTTCGGTTTGATTTTCAAATTCATGACTTTATTTCGAATCAGAATTGCAGGCGTGTTGTCATTCCCACTATCTATTTGCATTTCTGTCTTTTGAATCAGAATATACCCTTCAAAAGTAGCACGAAGTACCGCAGTATTGAACATCTCATTCCACGGTACAAAAGAAATTGAGGAATCAGGCGGAAATTAAATCTGAAAGAATTTGGTAAATATATAGGCAAAGGAAATAAAAGTATTTAGAAGTGTTTAAGATTCTATATAGAATTTTCCTTAAGATAAAAATAGTTAAATATTACATTTCTCTTCTAGCATTTATTAGTCGTTGCAAAAAACATTAACTGGTGTATGGCTTGACTAGACTTCCTCATAACAAAATCAATATTTAGTAGCATATTTTTTCCAAATTTTGCAGGAAAATGTACTCTCAAAATCGCTATCATGGGTCCAAATGATTGCAATCATAGAGTGTTACCTTTCACTTTAAAGGGCTTGAAAAAATCTTTCGATTGATACCATACTCGACAATATACTCCCGGGGGAGGGGCTATCTTCCGAGGGGGTTAATGACGTCACAAACAAAAAAAATTATATCGCGGCTATTTTTCACAACAATGATGAAAACTATTAAGTCTCTTGATCATTAAACTATAAATCAATCCTTTTATATATGATTATGACAAATTTTGTCCTTCGCTGCCATGTTAAAAAAATATAAAATTTCGAATAAAATTCAAAGTTTCCTCTAGAATTTGAGAAAATTATATGTATTTCTAGATTTTTTGATAATAAAGCAGGATATAAAGTTTCGTGAATATCCGTTAACATTTGTGGTTGCTATCGAGTACAAAAGCAATAGACCACAGGCATCAAACAGACTGACAGACAGACTGATTAACTTACTGACAGGCGGACGGATGGAGAGACATCACTCGAAAAGCAGTCAAAAAGTGTTCAGGAGGTCTTAAAACATATATTGTCATCAAAATCTCAAATTCGAAAAATTTCGTGAAAGCAATACTTTCTCTACACTATATATTACACAGTATATGTCAGACCTGATTTTGAAAAATATTTAGTGAGGCGGTTTTATGCTTGTATTTATGATGTCTGTAATGTTTAGCAATAGCATCAGCCTTAAGAACGCCAGTTTATGGCACCCTGACTCAAAAGGTTAAAGTAGGCAATAAACCTTGGAGGCCAAGGTGAAGCCACGAAAGCTGTTAAAGATGTTAACCAATGTTCTAGATGTCTAGTCGCATTGGCCTAAGGTCGGCCAATCGTGGCGTAAGAGGCGTTACAGACCGCAGGCAAAAGAGGCGGCAACCAAAAAGTTCGAGAGAATATACAGAACTTCTGCACGAAAATTGAGATGCAATGCAAACGATAACTTCTACGACAGAATTCACGACGACTGGTACGTAAGAAAGGAGGCAATGGAGAACGACAATGCTCAGATATGCAGTTGTTCCAGAAGTGTTCGAAATTAACACTTAGACGGCCGTACGATATGATCGACGAGTACGAGTGGGCGTACCATACCGCGAGTTGGTTCCAGTACAAATATGATCGACATTAAGTACGAGCTAGTGACAAAGTCCAAAAGTCCAAAGACAGACTTGAAGGTATATGTTCATATCAATAGTTGTTGAAGGTCATCAATGCATTTTAGTCATTTTTAATTAACTGGTCTCACATTTGCCCTCTCCGTCTCAAGTAATATGAGTAATTGTTGTAATTAATAAATGAGTAATCTATGTTGTTAATAAATCATTTTATTTTAAAGTTAAAATGATGAAATTAATTATGGTAGTATGTTAATGTTTTCTATTCCAGGAACTCGCACTATCAGGAAATATGGCGGGTTTTAATAACGGTACATAACGCAATGTGTTTAATGTTTTAATGATTGACGAATACGATATCTCGGCCATGTTAATTATGAGTAATTCAATAAGTCTAAAATCCAACTTTTAGTTTCAATTTTTGTGCACCACAGTAGAAGAAAGTAAATCAGTGTTTGGTTTAAACCGACAGAGCCGAAAATGTTTTGCTTGAATAACGTCTTGAATAACGAAGCTCCAATAAAATGTAATAAGTTTTATGTATTATTCAATTATTTTTATATGTTATTTAATTTTGAAGTTTCATTATTTATTTTTATATATTATTTATTTTTGTACTATTTATTTACCTTGTTGTTATTTATTTTTGTATTATTTATTTATTTTATATGTTATTTACTTTTATATATTATTTATTTTTGTAGTTTTCAATCTCATTTGTTTCATTCACTTACAAAATGGCAAGTTCTTTAGGTTTAGAAGAAAACTGTTAACCATAAAACTGATTGAGGTGAAGAATTAACGAAGTGTATCAAACTTCGTAAGGAAAAAGTACAGCTAGAAAAATGTTTGGATTTATTTTGTAATAAAGGGGTCTTATTTGCATAACTATCATTACGGAATCCAAGTTAATGTAGCTAGAAGCGATCATTACTGTTCTTTATAGTACATTTATAACACCATATCTTTTTTCAGTTACAACATTACCATAATTGAAAATGTCAGTAAACACGAAATCGGGTTGTAATAAGCATGAGAGTAGATCATGCTTTTTATTGGATAAATTATCTATTTCTTACAAAAGTTAATTTCGCCCCATCCAGTAATTCTGATGATGATTGGTGAGAGGGAGATGGATTTGCATCAGAGCAAAAAAAAATTGTGCAAATGATATTGTACAGTAGATATATTTGGATCACAATAAAAAAGAAAAATTGTTTAGAACTGATATTAAATTGTTACAGAAAATCATATTTTTCTTAGATATCAAATCCGTACAACAAAAAAAGAGACATAACACCATAAAAGTTAGATCGATATCAATTATGAATAGCTCTTAAAATTAATCCATTCGTACACTAATCTGAATAGCTTGTTTTCACTTTACGTATTAACCCTAATTTTAACTCTTTTTATTGCATGAAGCTTACTGTAAGTGGAATAAATGACACTAGAGAACACAAAATTAAAAACTTTTCTAAAATGAATCGCTTCACAGATCAAATGGTTGAATTATACTTTATACAGAAATAGTAAAATGGATTATTTATGTGCTAATTATATCATTAAATTTCAAATAATACATCTTCATGGATTATTTATGAAGTATTCCATGATTTAGCAGTTGTCATTAGGGTATTAGTTTGAATATATTGCTACATTAATAGAGAGTTAATACAAATTGCATGTTTGCAATGCAGAGCCTGAAAGGTGTCAAATAATTTCTTTAAAACTTTCAGTAAAGTACTCTGAAATATAATCAATTTGTTTTATAGATCCATAAAATATCGTACTTATTTCATAAAATTTATAAAAATAGTGAAATTTTATATTTCATGAATTTATTAAATGCCTGATTGTAAAACCTCCATTTGCATCATATGCGCTAAATTGTATGCAAAAAGTTCATTAAAACGGTTGTAAATAGTCTTGCTGCCCCAAAAGGAATCGAACCCTGGATCTCCGAACTGGCCAAACGACGTTCTACTGTTGAGCTGCTGGAACGAAGGTGCAAGCTCTTATCGTCGAAGTGGACAGGTTGTCAGTTGCCCGCCAATCTGACATTTGAGGGTGGAGAATACAGAGTGCACTTAGAGGACAACAGCTTGCAATTTCGTCCCAGTAGTTCAACGGTAGAGCGTCGGGTGGCCAGTTTGGAGATTCAGGGTTCGATTTGCGGTTAGGGCAGCAAGGTTCTTTACAATGGTTGCCCAACAAATCAACCCTGTAGATTAGTGTAAAGATGTCGGAGGTCTGAAGACCCCAGACCGTGCGACTCGCATAGTGGGTTTAGAGTAGATGGCTGCACGGCCGGGAAATGATACCTCCTGCACTCAGAAGGCACCCAAGGTCTACCATCCCGCCAAACGAACTTTTATTTAGGTCTAAAAATGTAGCAATTGATGAAAAATAGTGTGATTAAACAGACTGTGTTACATCATATTTGAACTTGACAAGTACTTCCACTTTACGAAAATGGGTAAAAGGTTATTGCGAATATAGATATATAGAATGGAAGTCGGAGGTCTGAAGACCTCAGATCGTGCGACTCACATAGTGGGTTTAGAGTAGCTAGCTGCACGCCCGGGAAAGGAAACCTCCTGCACTCAGGAGGTACCCAAGGTGTACCATCCCGCCAAACGAACTTTTATTTAGGTCTAAAAATATTGCAATTGATGAAAAATAGTGTGATTAAACAGACAGTTTTACATTACATTTGAACTTGACAAGTACGTCCATTTTACAAAAATGGGAAAAGGGTTATTGCGAATATAGATAAAAATATAATTGAAAAATGAAATTTAGAGTGAGGTATAATAACATAATGAAAAATACATTAAAATTAAAGAAAATAATAAAATTTTAAAAGCAAAATTTAGAAAATATATAAAAAAAATATGTGAAAAGGAAAAACATTAGGCGTATGAAAAACAAAAACAGAAATTTAGAATAAAATTTAGAAAAGAAAAATAAGAAAAAATACAAATAAAAAGGGTCAAACGAAAAAGAAAGATCTAAGAAAATAAGAACCGCTAACATAGCATTTTTTTTTCATTTTTTAAAGAAAAAATGAAAGGAACACAATAAGTTCATATAAGAATGAAATAAAAGGATTCATTGATCAAAATTAATTGGGAGCAGAATCTACTCATAAGTTTAGGTCACTTTATTAGAAATTTCCATGCCAACAAGATTACAGTTTTTAATTTATCTATTGAAGAGGGATTTGAACGAACGTTGGAAAACCAAATTGGTTTATTAGAGGGGGAGGGTTTGCAGAGATGAAAATTTTTAGAAAATGGACAATCGAAAATGTAATGGTAACCGTCACCGAATTTATTGCAAATACAGCTAGAGGTGGATTTAATTTTGAAAAAGTATAGGTAATCAAGAAAGGGGCCATGACCAGTACGAAAGTAAGTGAGGTATTTATTAAAAATTTGTAAATTAGGATTTGCGATAGGGAGGTAAGACAGGATTCTAGCCGGATCACCGGTGCTGGTGGAAATATAATCATTAATATAATTTTGCCAAAGATAAAGGATATGATACTTATGAAATCTTGAGAGGAGCGAGTAAGGACAGGGAATAGTAAGAGGGGAACCAGAGATAGCAGCAATTTTGGCATGGTAATCAGCAATTCCATTTCCAGTTACGTTATTGTGAGCTTTTACCCAAGAAATATTGACAAGTTCTTTGGTAAGGAGAGATTTGGATTTGATGGAGTTAAGATAATTAGATTTATTTTTTATTGAGTTAAGGGCTTGAATGGAAGAGAGGCTATCGGAAAAAATATTAACAGGGATATTATTAGAGGAAGCCCAGTTAATAGCAAAGGAAATAGCAGTAAGTTCGGATTGAAATACTGTATTCCTGTTGTCAAGTTTAAAGGAGAGAACCTTTTGCAGAACATCATGTATAAAAACACAGATTGAAAAACCAGTGTTATTGTCAATATTTGAACCATCAGTATATATATTATAAATGACAGAGTTTTTATCCATTCTGTTAACTGAATTTACGGACCATTTAGAGGGGTGAAAGTTAGAGAAAGGAACAAGGAAATCAAGGAGGGAGGCGAGAGGCAGGGAGATGAAAAGGAATCATTTTTTTGTTTCCAAAAATTAAATTTATTGTAGAGGGTAGAAATTGTAAAATGAACGGGGTAAAACCAGTGAGGGAAAATAAGGAGATATTAGATGTTGTACGGTTGCCTGGGCAGATTTTTAGACGGAAGATCCTTTGGAGTGAAAGAAGTTTTTTAATTTGCATTTTTTTTAGTTTTTTACCCCATATAGCAGAACCGTAAGTAATAACTTTTTCCACAACAGATAGATACCAGCATTTAAAGAAACATTTTTGACACCCCAATTTTTCCCAGAAATTTGGCCAAAAGTTGTACAAAATGTTAGACATTTTTGTTGGAGATATTGAATATGAGGGTCCCAATTTAATTTATTATCAATGATTAAACCTAAAATTATTAAATGATTTGTAATTTTAAGGGATCTATTATTAAATTTGAAAATGGGATTTCCTTTCATACCAAAGTGAATTTTTGGGAAAATAACGGAGCAACTTCTATCAATAGATATTTCTAATATCAGGTTATTGAAGAAAGTAGAAAGGGAGTTAAGGAGGGAATTGGTATTAGTTTCAAGGACATTTCTATTATTGCCAAATGTAATAATAGCAAGGTCGTTCGCAAAGGCTTGAAGATAAAATAACTCACTATTAAGGGAAAGGATTTCATTGAAGTAAAGATTCCAAATGAAGGGAGCGATAACTGAGCCTTGCAGAGCGCCTTTCGAAATAAATTTTGAGATAGAGAAAGACCCTTCAGAACAAGTAACAGTTCTATGGCTGAGGTAAGTATAAATAAATGTAAAATTATGGAAAATGCCATTGGTTCTTTTAAAACTTTAATTTTAATTTTATCCTAAAACTGTTATTGTGTAATCTTTATATGTATCCCAACAATGGACGTATTTATTTTATTTACTTATAATTTTTTTGTTCATTTTTATTGAATCCATTATCGCAATGAACTTATTGCAACATCTATTTTAAATTATTGTGATATCATAGTGAACGCATTAAACTTTTCAAGATGAACAAAGATTACTCAAAATCACTTGAGGCACTTTCTAATATTAATAAACTTAATGACTTTATGAAATCCGCCTCTTCCAAGCCTTCTAGCGTTAACCTTAAAGATTGTTTACCATACTCTTCACATTTTTCCGATCATTATTCTTCCAATTCTTCTTGCAATGAATCTACTAGCCACAGCAAACCTTCCTCTATCAAAGACTGTGATCAAAATTTCGACTCCACACATACTAAAGATCAATTGATATCAAACATTGGTGAAGAACTTCAACCAAAAGTATATAAACGTAAATTAGTAAAATCAGTTGATCTTCTTTCTGGACCAACTTAACAAATACATCCATAAAACTCTCAGACTAAAACCTCATCAACATAAATATTTTAATGATCATTTTGAACTCATCCGATCCAGCTGCCTGGAATATGATGTCGGAAGTCTGAAAGTGACCCTAGTATAACTAGTACGGATTCAGTAGAATCTGGAAGATCGAGCGCCGATTTCAAATTGAGAGAATTACGACCACACAGGTTAATATTCTTGGTAAAAATAGTAGTTGTAGGAGGCTAACCTGCGGTAAAAATAGCAGAAAATGGTCAGTCAGATTGTCAGTTACCCGCCAATCTAACATTAGAGGATGGAGAATGCAGAGTCCACTTCGACGATAAGGTCTTGCAATTTCTTCCCAGTACCTCAAAGGTAGAGAGTCGGCTGGCCAGTTCGAAGTTCCAGGGTTCGATTCCCGGTTGGGGCAGCAAGGTTCTTTACACTATTTACATACAATTTTGTGCATGTTATTTTACTCCAGCCTATTGAAGAATATTGAAAATTTTTTCATAAGATTTCCGTATACTATATACTATAAAAATGATTTCAGTATGTCAATCAAGTTGGTGTCTTGCATCATAGGCTTCTTTGTAAGTTATTTTACTCCAGGCTATTGAAGAACATTGGAAATTTTTGCATGAGATTTCCGTATACTATATACTATAAAAATCATTTCAGTATGTCAATCAAGTTGGTGTCTTACAAATAATCTGCCATTTGTGACAAATTGAGCTGGCTTGTCTAATTCAGACAGTTGTGACATATAGTTGGGTGGTTGTTGCAACGCACAGATTTCTGAAGTTTTTTTTATTATACAGTAAAAGTTAAGGAAACGCCATTTTTTTTCCTCAAGAAAATACCAATATTTCAATAATTAGTTTCTAAGATTTCAAGATACTAATAAATATCTTAATAATATTATATTACATGTATTCGTAAATTCATTACCCCTTCCCTACTCATGAGTTTGCTTTCTGTGAGTTACAAAGCCGGTCTCTGATGTAAGTGCACGTGCTCGGCTTTCAGTTCCAGATTTGATTCATGAGCATGGTTGAGTATTTCTGTGCATGAATAGACTAAACCGATGTTCTTTATATAAATTGCCCATCATGCGCACAGACAAAAAAGTACAACACCCAACTTATCCAAACCAGTGGTTAAATTACATCCAACAGTTACAAGTCATAGAAACGTACATTCTTTGAAAACGCATAACACGGATTTCGGTTATATCTTGCTGTTTGACAAATAAACAATATTTAGCCATTTGTAAACATACAAGCTTACTGGAAACAAATGTGAAAGACCCACTGGTACTCGAACATGCTACAAATATGTGTTACACGTGAGATCGGGGCCATACACAAGCAAAGTACGTTGAACAATTGCAGATGTTATGTCTCCAGTAAAAGGAAAAGTATATGTTACCGAAAATTATGATACTGCTCTAAAATAAGAAGCTCCTATAAAAATCAAATCATACAAGAAACAAGAAGGATCAATCATGCATGAATCATTGATTATGAAACACTTTCCAACTGAAATGCAATCCGCTGAATGTATCGCATCTCTAAAATGCGATACATTCATTGCTGATATATTTAAAATTATCATAGTACTAGAGTAATTTATTATATCTGAAAACTTAAAATTTCATAAAAAAATGAACTTTATTCCATTGACGTCAACGAAATATAATTGTCTGACTCTATACGTGAAAGCAATGCCGCAGCATTCATTTCATTTTTATTCCAGTGCTAGCAGCACACTCCTTCTTCGTATGGGTTTATATAATATAAAGAAACATAAAATTCACGACCATGTGCAAATTCCTATAGTATACTAAATGACATTAAATTAAAATATTCTGTTAAAATATTTAATTTAATGCTCCTAAAAAGAAGTTTAAGAATCTCTGTTCTCGCTATAGAAAATGGTCATCACGGGCAGATCTGACGAATAAAACATCCTGACACCTTTTGTAAGCAAATTTACAAAAAATATGGAATTTAATCAATATATGCAACATAAAAGCGTTAAAATTATATATACTACTTACACACGCGAATATTAGAAGATATATCTGTATTAGTTGATTACATATATAAATTGAAATATCAATAAACCCGTAATCTTTAAACCTGAAGACAGTAATTGATTCCAATATATGCTAGAATAAAAGTGCTAAAATTAAATGGGAAGATATACCCGTTATGTTTATAATGTCGTAGATTAGAAGACATGTCCGAGTGTTAGTAGAAGATTACCCGTATTACGATATGAATCTCAAAAATCTTTGCAAAATAAAACAG
Organism: Amaurobius ferox; assembly: GCA_951213105.1. Taxonomy (NCBI): domain Eukaryota; kingdom Metazoa; phylum Arthropoda; class Arachnida; order Araneae; family Amaurobiidae; genus Amaurobius; species Amaurobius ferox. Next base: position 57,381,594 of record OX578139.1, on the reverse strand, counting down.
ATGTGGTAATATATTGAAAATATCAATATCCACCGTAATCGTCATACCAGAAGGCCTTACTTGATTCCAATATATGCCAATATATGTCAAAATATATGCCAATATACATATACTACTTATATTCTCGCAGATTAGAAGATATATCCGTGTATTTGTAGAATATTACTTGTACAACGTACAATATATGAGTTTAAACAATTTTTATCATAATAAAACAATGGCATAACAATTTGAAAATATCGATAATCTCTGAATCATAAATCCCCGAAAATATCAATAATAATAATGTTTAAACCTGAAGAACTTAATTGATATTATCCAGTCAAAAATGCAATGGCAATGAAATTTATTTTATATACATATCTTCATTATTCAAATCAGAAAAGATTTAATAAAAATCATATGCCGCATAAACACATTGGATTTCAATCCTTTGCTAAGCGACATAATATTATTTCCTTCATATAAATTGGTGGAAAATATATCGTCTGAATAATACTATCTGTATGGAAAGTTTGGTGCCATTTTCGTCAATGTAGCGCCCTTTTAAAAAAAATTGCCAAATTTATCGCCTAGTGTAGAACTGACAGTCCCACTTGGCGACAAATTGACGGAGTATCATCACAATACTATCCCCTAACAAAACACAATTCATTTCATTTATTTAGCAAAATTTTGTCAATTTCAAGATATTTTTATGGATTTACAGACATTTTTATCAATCTGGTGACATTTTAAAAGTTCGCTAAATGTGTTACTAAGTAGGACAGCTGGTCTGACAGGCAAATGCTAACGAAATATCATTTCAATACTCTCTCTTCTAGCAAAACAAAATAAATTTCATTGATTTGAGTCATTTTCAACAATTTGGCGACATTTCCGCAAATTTGGCATCGTTGAAGAAAAGTTTGAAGAATGGTTTTAGATTCCAAAGTTGGAGAAGGCTCTTTAGATTTCGGCGATGGGGTATTCTTTTTAGAACTCCGCAAAATCACATCTGAAACATAAAGCAGAACGAATTGGTCAACAACTAATTGATTGTGATTAGTACCGTATGTAGGAAGAAATTTCCCCTTGCAACTAATGCATTGAATCTACTCTAAGCCATTATGTGTCTGGCAGCTAATAGGTCGTCATACTTAAACTATTACATCCTATGAGGAAACATTTTCAGTCTAAATATTTAGTGATGAAGTTTAAGAAAGTCCATCTTCGATTCATCAGATCGTCTGCTCCAGAAATTTAAGGATGTAAATCTCAGGATTTGTAAATCTGAGTATTTAAATGGTGGTTTTGTATGTCGTTACTATATTTAAATCACAACGTATTTTGTTAAAAAAACTTAAAATATAAAAAAACTTATTCTTACTTTATTTCTTAATTACGTGTAGTTCATCCTGAAAACGATTTTGATACTACTTTGTTAATGCAGCAATCTTAACAATTACACACTAAAAATATGCAGAGGACTAAGAGCAACTATTTGGACGGACGGCATATTTTTAGTGTGAAAGCCCCAGGCCGTCCGGCTCTGGACGAGCCGGACGGCCTGGGGCTTTCACACTAAAAATATGCCGCCCGTCCAAATAGTTGCTCTTAGTCCTCTGGACGAGTCGGACGGTCTGGGTCTTCTACACTAAAAATATGGGAAAACGCTAACAAAATCTAGATTCACTGCAAATAGAGTGCCATTTTTAAACAGGTACATTTTCATTCACGCACTTAAAAAGGTAACTATTTATATGGATGTGTTATTTTATTCATTTACCAGACAACTGAACGGAATAATGGGTATATTTTATTTTTTTTGCTGAAAAGATCGTTTTAAGCAGGTAAAGAGATATCAAGAGATATTCATTTCACACACTTGTTTACCTTCTTAAATGGCTCCTTTTTAAAGGACTCTTTGAAACAGGTAAGTGGATAACCGGTAAACACTTGCATAAAATGACCGGTTTAAAACGGTTTTTTCAGTTTAAAATAAAATATATCTATTATTCCGCACAATTCTCATATAAAACATTAAAGTAACACTTTCATGTAGATGTATTTACTATGTGTGTTACTGAAATTTACCTATTTGGAAGCATAATTCTACACACTTTTTTATGAGTTTTACCCATAATTACTTTTTATTAATACTATTTATAAAATCTATTTATCTTACATATTTCACGTTTGAAATGTATGTTATCACATCATTGTGCATCTTTCATATAAATTGGTGGAAAATATATCGTCTGAATAATACTATCTGTATGGAAAGTTTGGTGCCATTTTCGTCAATGTAGCGCCCTTTTAAAAAAAATTGCCAAATTTATCGCCTAGTGTAGAACTGACAGTCCCACTTGGCGACAAATTGACGGAGTATCATCACAATACTATCCCCTAACAAAACACAATTCATTTCATTTATTTAGCAAAATTTTGTCAATTTCAAGATATTTTTATGGATTTACAGACATTTTTATCAATCTGGTGACATTTTAAAAGTTCGCTAAATGTGTTACTAAGTAGGACAGCTGGTCTGACAGGCAAATGCTAACGAAATATCATTTCAATACTCTCTCTTCTAGCAAAACAAAATAAATTTCATTGATTTGAGTCATTTTCAACAATTTGGCGACATTTCCGCAAATTTGGCATCGTTGAAGAAAAGTTTGAAGAATGGTTTTAGATTCCAAAGTTGGAGAAGGCTCTTTAGATTTCGGCGATGGGGTATTCTTTTTAGAACTCCGCAAAATCACATCTGAAACATAAAGCAGAACGAATTGGTCAACAACTAATTGATTGTGATTAGTACCGTATGTAGGAAGAAATTTCCCCTTGCAACTAATGCATTGAATCTACTCTAAGCCATTATGTGTCTGGCAGCTAATAGGTCGTCATACTTAAACTATTACATCCTATGAGGAAACATTTTCAGTCTAAATATTTAGTGATGAAGTTTAAGAAAGTCCATCTTCGATTCATCAGATCGTCTGCTCCAGAAATTTAAGGATGTAAATCTCAGGATTTGTAAATCTGAGTATTTAAATGGTGGTTTTGTATGTCGTTACTATATTTAAATCACAACGTATTTTGTTAAAAAAACTTAAAATATAAAAAAACTTATTCTTACTTTATTTCTTAATTACGTGTAGTTCATCCTGAAAACGATTTTGATACTACTTTGTTAATGCAGCAATCTTAACAATTACACACTAAAAATATGCAGAGGACTAAGAGCAACTATTTGGACGGACGGCATATTTTTAGTGTGAAAGCCCCAGGCCGTCCGGCTCTGGACGAGCCGGACGGCCTGGGGCTTTCACACTAAAAATATGCCGCCCGTCCAAATAGTTGCTCTTAGTCCTCTGGACGAGTCGGACGGTCTGGGTCTTCTACACTAAAAATATGGGAAAACGCTAACAAAATCTAGATTCACTGCAAATAGAGTGCCATTTTTAAACAGGTACATTTTCATTCACGCACTTAAAAAGGTAACTATTTATATGGATGTGTTATTTTATTCATTTACCAGACAACTGAACGGAATAATGGGTATATTTTATTTTTTTTGCTGAAAAGATCGTTTTAAGCAGGTAAAGAGATATCAAGAGATATTCATTTCACACACTTGTTTACCTTCTTAAATGGCTCCTTTTTAAAGGACTCTTTGAAACAGGTAAGTGGATAACCGGTAAACACTTGCATAAAATGACCGGTTTAAAACGGTTTTTTCAGTTTAAAATAAAATATATCTATTATTCCGCACAATTCTCATATAAAACATTAAAGTAACACTTTCATGTAGATGTATTTACTATGTGTGTTACTGAAATTTACCTATTTGGAAGCATAATTCTACACACTTTTTTATGAGTTTTACCCATAATTACTTTTTATTAATACTATTTATAAAATCTATTTATCTTACATATTTCACGTTTGAAATGTATGTTATCACATCATTGTGCATCTTTCATATAAATTGGTGGAAAATATATCGTCTGAATAATACTATCTGTATGGAAAGTTTGGTGCCATTTTCGTCAATGTAGCGCCCTTTTAAAAAAAATTGCCAAATTTATCGCCTAGTGTAGAACTGACAGTCCCACTTGGCGACAAATTGACGGAGTATCATCACAATACTATCCCCTAACAAAACACAATTCATTTCATTTATTTAGCAAAATTTTGTCAATTTCAAGATATTTTTATGGATTTACAGACATTTTTATCAATCTGGTGACATTTTAAAAGTTCGCTAAATGTGTTACTAAGTAGGACAGCTGGTCTGACAGGCAAATGCTAACGAAATATCATTTCAATACTCTCTCTTCTAGCAAAACAAAATAAATTTCATTGATTTGAGTCATTTTCAACAATTTGGCGACATTTCCGCAAATTTGGCATCGTTGAAGAAAAGTTTGAAGAATGGTTTTAGATTCCAAAGTTGGAGAAGGCTCTTTAGATTTCGGCGATGGGGTATTCTTTTTAGAACTCCGCAAAATCACATCTGAAACATAAAGCAGAACGAATTGGTCAACAACTAATTGATTGTGATTAGTACCGTATGTAGGAAGAAATTTCCCCTTGCAACTAATGCATTGAATCTACTCTAAGCCATTATGTGTCTGGCAGCTAATAGGTCGTCATACTTAAACTATTACATCCTATGAGGAAACATTTTCAGTCTAAATATTTAGTGATGAAGTTTAAGAAAGTCCATCTTCGATTCATCAGATCGTCTGCTCCAGAAATTTAAGGATGTAAATCTCAGGATTTGTAAATCTGAGTATTTAAATGGTGGTTTTGTATGTCGTTACTATATTTAAATCACAACGTATTTTGTTAAAAAAACTTAAAATATAAAAAAACTTATTCTTACTTTATTTCTTAATTACGTGTAGTTCATCCTGAAAACGATTTTGATACTACTTTGTTAATGCAGCAATCTTAACAATTACACACTAAAAATATGCAGAGGACTAAGAGCAACTATTTGGACGGACGGCATATTTTTAGTGTGAAAGCCCCAGGCCGTCCGGCTCTGGACGAGCCGGACGGCCTGGGGCTTTCACACTAAAAATATGCCGCCCGTCCAAATAGTTGCTCTTAGTCCTCTGGACGAGTCGGACGGTCTGGGTCTTCTACACTAAAAATATGGGAAAACGCTAACAAAATCTAGATTCACTGCAAATAGAGTGCCATTTTTAAACAGGTACATTTTCATTCACGCACTTAAAAAGGTAACTATTTATATGGATGTGTTATTTTATTCATTTACCAGACAACTGAACGGAATAATGGGTATATTTTATTTTTTTTTGCTGAAAAGATCGTTTTAAGCAGGTAAAGAGATATCAAGAGATATTCATTTCACACACTTGTTTACCTTCTTAAATGGCTCCTTTTTAAAGGACTCTTTGAAACAGGTAAGTGGATAACCGGTAAACACTTGCATAAAATGACCGGTTTAAAACGGTTTTTTCAGTTTAAAATAAAATATATCTATTATTCCGCACAATTCTCATATAAAACATTAAAGTAACACTTTCATGTAGATGTATTTACTATGTGTGTTACTGAAATTTACCTATTTGGAAGCATAATTCTACACACTTTTTTATGAGTTTTACCCATAATTACTTTTTATTAATACTATTTATAAAATCTATTTATCTTACATATTTCACGTTTGAAATGTATGTTATCACATCATTTGTGCACATATTTTGTTTTCACACATTTATAACTAGACACATTTCTTATTTAAGCATAATAGTTGGGATTCGTTATCCTTCAAGTCTGATAAATATCCTACAGAGTACATGGGTACAAATTTTTAAAGTTTTGTGTATTATAAAATAAAGTGGATATGATTAATAGTGAGGTATGTAAAATAAATTGGAATGATTAATAGTGGGATATATAAGTAGGTGGAACTGATTAATAGATGAGTATATAAAATAGGTGGCACTGGTCAATATCCTACAGAACATATGAGTGGAAATTCTTAATGTGTAGTGTGTTATAGAATAAGTTGACCCTACAACGAAGGCATAAAAATTCATTTTCTAATTTGAAAAAATTTAATTATCCTTTGTACAAGGGTGGCAAGGAATATCATTCATTTCATTTCTTTAGAAGCATAAAATCAAGCATGCGGTAAGTCTTCTTTATAGATAGAAATTAAATTATATTTTTCTATGCAGCATATTTCACTTTTAATTAACTTTTTCTTGAAATGAGTGTATCAAACGGAAGAAACTCGCACTTTTAATTAAGGGAATAAGTTAAAATATCACCACAGCTTACATTTTAATTCTGATATATCCATCCAGATTCTTGATTTTGAGAATCATTTCATTATGCTGAAATTGAACGGTTCATTTAAAATTTATATTCGATATATTTCTTCACACTGTGATGCGCCCCGGTCGTCCATTTTGTTGCTTCAAGTCCTCTGGACGAGCCGGACGGCCTGGGGCTTTCACACTGTGATGCGCATAGAGATTTTCTCTTTCGAAATGTATAATCCTTTTGACGTATCACACTATTAAGTGCTGTAATCGCCTTACGATCAAAATACTTCTTGGAAAGTTCGATGGCGGGAAAGAAGATTAGGCGGTGCTGAATTCTTGGAATTAAAAGATTCCAAAGACCCCAACAGGTGTGTAAAAATGGAATAATTGTGTTATTTTTTTTGTTTTGTTTCCAACTTTCGAATGGGAAAGAATAGTGTATGAAGTAAAAAAAGAAACTTATTTGGTATTATGCATTTTGCGTAATAAAAGGAGATGTTCGTTTAGAATGGGTTTACATTTGTCGTCATTAACGGGAAAATCTAAACTTCGGGATTATATTAATTAATTGTCAATTGCAATATAATAAGGAATTTACACGTGAGTATGAATGTAATTTGGTTTGGGCATAAAATATGTCAGAAGCTTCACTTTTCAAATTAAATAGTGTCAATTTAATGTCAAAAACATTGTCTTATGAATGTTGTACACCATTCAGATGTTCCTGAACAACCAGTATGCATTTTGCTATAAAATATGTTGTTGTTGAGACCCAGACCGTCCGACCTACCAGAAAGGTGTAAGGTAACTGTTTGAACGGTCGGGAAGTGCCACCTAAATTAAACCGAAGCCCAGTGGGGGAGGGTTATAAAAGATGTGTATAAATTGTATGATGTGTATAACATGTATGATGTGTACAACATGTATGGTGTTGAAAGCCCAGACCACACGACCAACCCGAACTTATTGTGTGGTGTGTATAACATGTATGTTGTGCATAACATGTATGAAGTGTAAAACATGCATGATGTGAATGACATTTGTGTATGACACATGTGCACAACATGTTCACATTTTGCTATGAAAAAAGTAATTTCATTGAATAAGGCAGAGAAAGTGATGTGCTGCCCACATCTCAAGTTTTTTTAAATATAATCTTTGATGCTTTTTTTACTCTTGAAAATGTTACTGTCATAAAAATTAAATTCTTCCATTTAGATAAACGATTTCGATGGTAAGGAAAATAATACTTCCTTTGTTTCCAAAGTTTGATTTTCTTTTAAGTTCTGACAGTTTACAACACTTATGATTTATTAACTTGAAGGAAAAGCTTACATTTCAAAAAATGTCAGATATGTCAAGCATTTTGCCGTACCTCAAATTGAATTAAAATATTGCTGAAGAGGTTTTTATATCATTCTCTTTTTTAAATTATAATAATTTCGTTTGTTTTATTTTCATTCAAAGATAAGACGTCCAATATACATTTAACTAACAATCTTGATAAAGAAAAATGCTATAACATTCACTTTTTAAAATTACAATCACTTTGCTTGTTTATGCAACGATAAAAATTTCAATATAAATTTAATTCACGATATCGATAAAAAGGGTATAACATTCTGTTTTGAAAAAACAATAACTTTGTTTTTTTATACAAAAATAAATATATCAATATTAATTTAATTGACAATCTCGATAGAAATGCTTATGCAATTGGAAAAACAAACTTTTTATTTTTGTAGCTAAAGGACACTTAACTCTATTTTGCGGTGAGACTAGTTTAGTACTTCAGTTATCGCCAGAAAGTAACCCAAAACATATCTCACATTTAATACACTGAATAATTCGCATTCTAATGATACGATTTGTAAACATTTTTATCTAGTTTGAGTATATTAATTTATTCATAATGTTTAAAGATGTTTAATAACTTTATTTACGCAAAATTATTCATACTGACATGTGCATTATTTTTTATTTATATTTTACACCAAACACACGCATACGAGATTTATATTTTAATTTTTTTAAGGTAATAATTTTATTCTGCCCTTATTTTTAGCAACCCTACGTTGATGCTGCCATGGCCGATTCGATACCTATTGGCTAAAACAGTCTTGTTTACACAGATATAATAAATATTTGAAAAACACTCACTTCCTGACAGGATAGTTTTCTTCACCTGTGTAGGATAGATCTACTAAGATGGCCTTGGACATGGAAATATGGACATGAACTGGGCACAGATGTAAGTAGCAAAATCTCTGTTCATATAAGTAACATCAGAAGCTTTTCACCAACGTCTTCTATCCACTTTTTTGTCACTTGGAATCATTTTTTTTCTAAGGGAATACTGATTTACAAAGTACCAATTCAAAGTTTTGTTGAAATAAAGCATTATGGAAATGTACTATCCTGATACATGAAACTGATTGATGACTGGCATAATATTATAATTTTCCAAAGTATGCCAGATGAATAATTTTTGACCAGATACTATGTTTTATTTTCAATGTCATATATTTCCCTGTATCTTTATGCTTCATTGTCCATATCTCCACTAATTTATCCTGGTATATGGAATGCTTAATATCATATTGTTTATTCAATAAAATGAAGGTTCTTTTCTGATGTTCTGTTCAAGACCACTCATCTCAGTGGACTTCTGCCGAAATAGCAGTTGCATATCCAAACTTGATATATGAATTACAGTACTTATGTTACTTAAAATGCTTTTACACACGCTTTAGAATTGGAAATATATTTTTATGCAGATAAATAAAAATGAATTATTTCAACAACGAACTTCAAATACGCAGTGTTGCTAAATAAAAGTTTATAAGAATGTATTGTTGAAATCTTACTATTGTTTAAAATAAAATTCATTTCTGATGTTGAACTAACACTTAAACTATAAAGCATTGAGCACTATCTAACTAAACACAGCTCGGTTCTTTTGGGCCAATTACATGTTGCTGGAAAACCAAATGCTTTGGATCCCATATATGATACATGTGTAGTAAATGTGTAAATAACCATTAGCTTTAGCAATCACAAGTCTGTATAAACAAACATTTAAAATTTGAAATATTTAAATACATAAAATATAAACAAAAAATATTCTAAATGTTAAATATTCGAATCCATTAGAGTAAACTAAAGCAGTTTTAAAAAAACTATGTTTAAATTTTCCAGTTGAAAATAAAACCTTTCTAAACTTGAAAGACTCTTAAAATGCATTGGATATTTTATAATTTAAATGTGAACACATTCAAAATTTAAATATTTAGAGCAGGAAAACGATTTAGAAATTTAATTGTTAAAATACAAACAATACATTTTCGAAATTTAAATATAATTTATAAAATAAAAATTGCTAAAAAGTCAATTATTAAAATTATTTCTACTTAATATTCCTTAGCTTTTTTAGATGTTTATCTATTCAGCAATATCTAAAAATCGATATATTAATAAAAATCTACTGCATTCAACCCATGCCTACTTAATCTGGATGAATGCAATACACTTTTTTGTATTTCCATTCAAACAAGCAATGCCAAACTCCACAAACTCACATCTGAAACATAATGCAGAACGAATTGGTCAACAACTAATTGATTGTGATTAGTACCGTATGTAGGAAGAAATTTCCTCATGCAACTAATGCATTGAATCTACTCTAAGCCATTATGTGTCTGGCAACTAATAGGTCGGCTTACTTAAACTATTACATCCTATGAGGAAACATTTTGAATCTAAATATTTAGTGATGGAGTTTAAGAAAGCCTATCCTCGAGTCATCAGATCGTCTGCTCTATAAATTTAAGGATGTAAATCTCAGGATTTGTATATCTGAGTATTTAAATGGTGGTTTTTATGTCGTTATTATATTTAAATCACAACGTATTTTCTTTAAAAAAACATAAAATATAAAAAGCTTATTCTTATTTTACTTATTAATTACGTATAGCTCATCCTGAAAATGATTTTGATGCTACTTTGTTAATGCAGCAATCTTAACAATTACACACTAAAAAATATGAGGCCAACGGCCGTACCGTGCTGAAAACACCGGTTCTCGTTAGATCACCGAAGTCAAGCAGCATCGGGAGCGGTTAGTACTTGGGTGGGTGACCACCTGGGAACACAGCGTGCTGTTGGCACATTTCGGGCGCGGTAGCTCGGTGGTTTGCGCGCTGGATTTGCACGCTGCCACAACTGCCGCCGTGTTCATGCGGAGTACGATCACGTTAAACCTGTGGGTCCGTAAGTCCTTCCGAGAGGTTGGTGGTAGGGGAAAGAGGGTACGGTCCCCGTGGATGCCTCCCCCACTGGGTTCCGGTCTAAATTGGGTGCCACTTCCCGGCCGTCCAAACGGCTACCTTACACCTTTCTGGTAGGTCGGACGGTCTGGGTATCAACAACACTAAAAATATGGGGAAACGCTAACAAAATCTAGCTTCACTACCACTAGAGTGCCATTTTTAAACAGGTACATTTTCAGTCACGCACTTAAAAAGGTAACTATATTTATATGGATGTGTTATTTTATTCATATACCAGACAACTGTACGGAATAATGGGTATATTTTATTTTTTTTTTGCTGAAAAGATCGTTTTAAGCAGGTAAAGAGATATCCTGACATATTCATTTCACACACTTGTTTACCTTCTTAAACGGCTCTTTTTTAAAGGACTCTTTGAAACAGGTAAGTGGGTAACCGGTAAGCACTTGCATAAAATGACCGGTTTAAAACGGTTTTTTCAGATTAAAATAAAATCCATCCATTATTCCGCACAATTCTCATATAAAACATTAAAGTAACACTTTCATGTAGATATATTTACTATGTGTGTTGCTGAAATTTACCTATTTGGAAGTATAATTCTATTAAGCACACTTTTTTGTGAGTTTTACCCATAATTACTTTTTGTTAATACTATATTTATAAAATCCATTTATCTTATATATTTCACGTTTGAAATGTATGTTATCACATCATTTGTGCACATATTTTGTCTTCACACATTCATAATTAGAAACATTTCCTATTTAAGCATAATAGCTGGGATTTGTTATCCTTTAAGATTGATAAATATCCTACACAGTATAAGGTGCAAGTTCTTAATGTGTAGTGCATTGTAAAATAAAGTGGAACTGATTAATATTGGGGTATATAAAATAAGTGAGACTGATTAATATCCTACAGAACACATGGGTACAAATTTTTAATGTGTTGTGTATTATAAAATAAGGTGGAACTGATTAATAGTGAGGTATGTAAAATAAATGGGAATGATTAATTGTGGGGTATATAAAGTAGGTGAAACTGATTAATAGAGGGGACTATAAAATAGGTGGCAATGGATCAATATTCTACAGAACATATGAGTGCAAATTCCTAAGGTGTAGTGTGTTATAGAATAAGTTGGCCCTATAACGAAGGTAAAAAAATGCATTTTCTATTTTGCAAATTTTAATTATCCTTTTCAGAATGGTGTCAAGGAATATCCTTCATTTCATTTCCTTAGAAGCATAAAATCAGGCATGTTGTAAGTCTTCTTTATAGATAGAAATTAAATTATATTTTTCTATGCAGCATATTTCACTTTGAATTAACTTTTTCTTGAAATGTGTGTATCAAACTGAAGAAACTCGCTCTTTTAATTAATGGCATAATGTTAAAATATCACCACAGCTTACATTTTAATTCTGATATATCCATCCGGATTCTTGATTTTGAGAATCAATTCATTATGCTGAAATTGAACGGTTCACTTAAAATTTAAATTCGATATATTTCTTCATACTGTGATGCGCATAGAGATTCTCTCTTTCGAAATGTATAATCCTTTTGACGTATCACACTATCAAGTGTTGTAATCGCCTTACGATCAAAATACTTCTTGGAAAGTTCGATGGCGGGAAAGAGGATTAGGCGGTGATGAATTCTTGGAATTAAAAGATTCCAAAGACCCCCACAGGTGCTTAAAAATGAAATAATTGTGTTAATTTTTTTTTTGTTTCCAACTTTCGAGTTAAGTTTTACCTCCGAATGGGAAAGACTAGTGTATGAAATAAAAGAAAAGAAACTTACATGGGTATTATACATCTTGCATAATAGAAGGAGATGTTCGTTTGGAAATGGGTTTATATTTGTCGTCCGTAACGGTAAAATCTAAGCTTCGGGAAGCTACGGAATTCTCATGGAGATAGCTGAACTGCGATGGCAATAGACTTCGGCGAGGTTTTTTTTTTGTTTTCTCTTTCTTGTATTTCGAATTAGGTTTTCATTTGTTTTATGTTGAAGCTAGATTTGGAGCAAATTTTACACAAATTGGTTCATTTGCGATCTTTATTACAGATAGTCCGTCTTGCCATCATCGGAAAGATCAAATAACCTTCTTTCTAACGATCTTTAAACTGAATTCGTAGGGCAATTCCTAAATGTTTATTTATTTATTTTTAAATACATCGAAATATGTTTTATTTTTCATTTTCTTATTTTGTCGCATAAAAAAAAAGAGAAATATTAACACAATTCTATAGTTAGACAAACATATTTGTGCATATCTTCGCATTTTAAATCTTTATTTTCTGAGTTTCTGTTAATTTTCAAACAAAAATTCTTAATATGAAGAGCAGTGGACGTATGTGCACATGTGTGGCAAATAGTTGCGTCTGACTACAAACGCGGGGAAACTAAAAGTTTTGGAATAAAATTAAGGTGGGAATGGTTTTGTTTCAAAACAGGAGACATGGAAATTGAGTAGTGTTATGTATATCTGTATTATGCACGTGGCGAGCGCATATTTAGGACGTGGGCAACTTGGGGTAATTCATTCCAGTGTTATATAATTCTAAAACTTTATTTAGCCATCGGCTCGTCTATATGAAATCTGAATCATAACTGCAATACCCGTCCTTTTTGCATCGAATTTAAAAGGTCAACAGGATGAATTCTGAAACAGAATCGTATCTAAAATAGTTTTACGATCTAATATTTGATTAACTATTATAGAGATTTTGTACGATTCACATATGACCTGTTAATACGTGTTAACAGGCAGGAATAGAGTGAGTAGTGTCAACAAGGTTAATAGGGTTTTGCAAGGTTAGTCGTCATGGTTAGTATGAACGTGCAGATCTAGTGTAAACAGACCATAAACCGAATTTCAAAATTATATAACAATGTTCCTTTATAAATTATACTTCAGATTCATACCTGGAAACATTTTACGATCCGGTATTTGATTAATTATTATAAAGATTTTATACGATTCACTTATAATTTGTTAATAACTGTGAATAGGTAGAAATAGTAAGAGTAGTATCAACAAGATTAGTATGGTTTTGCAAGGTAAGTCGTCGTAGTTATTATAGCATGAAGATCTAATCTGAATAGACCATAAACTGCATTTCAAAATTATATAGCATTTATAATGTCCCCTTATAAATCATCTTTCAAATTCATATCATAGACAGAAATAGTAAGAGTAGTGCCAACAAGATTAGTATGGTTGTACAGGGTTAGTCGTCGTTGTTAGTATGGACATGCAGATCTGGAGTGAAAAGACCAAAAACCGAATTTGAAAATTATATAAAATATATAATATCCCCTTATAAATTATCCTTTAGATTCATATCTGAAAAAATTTTTGTACATCACCTTATTAGGGTATGGGGCACATTTTACTCATTGGAAATGTTTTTGTACGGGGGCCGTATAAAAATTTAAATTTTGTATTTCTTTAAATTTAATTCCGTGAAAATTTTATCGATTTCATAAAATTCTGTACCTTTTTTCACGCAACTTTGTAATTTATTATACAGGGTGTCCAGTGCTATCGATGCCCAATGGATATTTCCTCAACCGTTAGTCACAGAGTCTTCCAATGACGTCCTGACTTCCAAATGCAAAAATTTTTTAAATTTTAAAATTTATAATCTTAGAAGCAGTTTAAATCAATAAATGCATTTCTGAAAGAAATACGAAATATGGATTTTTATACAGTCCCCCGGTCCTACCAATTATATTTAAGAAAATCATCCTCGCACAATTTCATGCAAAATAAAAAAAAAATCTTCCTTTTACGACCAAAATTCCCCGAGTTATGAAGCATTAAACTTTATGACTTAAGTCGCTTTTCCGCGCATAAAAACATCCCGTTTCAGGCAACCAACCAATCAAAGACCGTATTGACACCATTTCTCCAGACAGCCAACCAACCAATCAGGGACCGTGTTGACCATTTATCAGCACAAAAAGTGCTCCAAATTTAAACAGCTATAAGTCGGTCAATTTTGGTGGTAAAAGAATGATTATTTTCTTATTTTGCATAAAATTATATGAGGATGACTTTCCTAAATATAAGTGGTAGGACCGGGGGAATGAAAAATTTGTATTTTGTATTTCTTTCAAAAATGCATTTATTGATTTAAACTGTTTCTAAGATTATTGATTTTAATATTTAAAACATTTTTGTAATTGGAAGTATTTCTCTGTGACTGAGGGTTGAGGAAATAGCCATTGGACACCGATAGCACAAGACACCCTACATATGTCTAGGATCAATATTTAAGGAATAAAAGCCGAGGTCAATGTTTTTGGACACCCTGTTTATATATATATATATATATATATATATATATATATATATATATATATATATATATATATATATATATATATATATATATATATATATATATATATGTATATATATATATATATTATATATATATATATATGTATATATATATATATATATGTATATATATATATATATATGTATATATATATATGTATATATATATATATATGTATATATATATATATATATGTATATATATATATATATATGTATATATATATATATATGTATGTATATATATATATATATATGTATATATATATATATATATATATGTATATATATATATATATATGTATATATATATATATATATATATATATATATATATATATATATATATATATATATATATATATGCGTGAATGCGTGTGCGTCCGGTTGACCGAAGAAATGATATCGCATGAACAAAATAAAGCGTATCAAAAATAATTTGGTACGACTATTACAATTAGTAAATACTCGAACTCTATTCAGAAAGCTATAATACACCGTTTTCAGGATATTTTACGTGTTTCGAAATTATATTATCATAAAATATGTTCAGTTTTCATAGGCAGTATTGTGAAATAAATCTCCATAAATAGTTCCACTCACAAGAAAGATACTCTTTGTAATGATGTTTCATATCTCATGATATTAATTAATTGCCAATTGCAATATAATGAGAAATTTGCTCGTGAGTATATGAATGTCATTTAGTTTGGGAAACAAGGATGTCAGAAGCTCCACTTCTTAAATTAAATAATGTTAATTCAATGTCAAAAACATTGTCTTATGTTGTACACCATTTAGATGTGTCTGAATAACAAGTATATATTTTGCTGTAAAAGATGTGTGGAACATGTATGATGTTGAAGACCCAGACCGTCCGACTCATCCAGGGGACTTGAGCAACTATTTGGACGGCCGGGAACATGTATGATGTGTATAACATGTATGATGTGTATAACATGTATGATGTGTATAACATGCATGATGTGTATAACATGTATAATGTGTACAAGATGTATGATATGAATGTCATTTCTATATGATACATGTGCACAACATGTTCACATTTTGCTATGAAAGAAGTAAAGTCATTGAATAAGGCAGATAAAGTGATGTGCTGCACACATCAACTTTTTTTAAATGTAATCTTTGATGGTTTTTCCACTCTTGAAAATATTACTGTCATAAAAATTATATTCTTCCATTTAGATAAACGATTTCGATGGTAAGGAAAATAATACTTTCTTTGCTTCCAAAGTTTGATTTTCTTTTAATTTCTGACAGTTTACAACACTTATGATTTATTAACTGGAAGAAAAGGTTACATTTCAAAAAATGTCAGATATGTCAAGCATTTTGCCGTATCTAAAATTTGATTAAAATAATGCTGAAGAGGTTTTTATATCATTCACTTTTTTAAATTATGATAATTTTGTTTGTTTTATTTTCACTCAAAGATAAAAAGCCCAATACACATATAATTGACAATCTTGACAACAAAAAATGCTATTCCATTCACTTTTTAAAATTACAATATCTTTGTTTTTTATGCAAAGATTAAAATTTCAATATAAATTTAATTCACAATATCGATAAAAATGTTATACCATTCACTTTTTGAAAAAAAATCTGATGTGGGCAACACATGACTTTCCTTATATAATGTAATGAATTAACTACTTTTACAGTAAAAAAAATATATTTTTCTTATAGTAGATACTAATATTCTTTCCAAGATATTGAATTTTCGGCAATTAGTCACATTTTCATTGATTTCGCGTCATTTTTATCCATTTGGAGAGATTATCGTTAATTTGGCAACATTTCAAAAAGTCGCCAAGTTGGCGACATTTCGCCAAATTCGTCGCCAAAATCTCGCCAAGCGTTATAGACGAAGAAATAAGTTATTCTTACAGCAGATAAATGAATATTGGCGTTCAAATACAAAAGTATTACTTAAAGTATATTTTTTCATGAGCGGAACGAGCTAGATCCACGAGAATGATGTCACCCAATTTATCGCATGGTATTACATATGAAAAGTGAGCATGTTTCTCAATAGGAAATATTTTACTTTTATTTTATATGACTTTTTGGTAATTTTTTTGAAGAATGTACAATATCTCGAGAATGGTTCATGTTAGCGTTCTAAAATTTATGTCAATCGTTTTCTAATGAAAAATTACATAAGCAATGTCTATTTACGTAACTTTATTAGCGGTTTTGATTTTTTGACGATTTTTTCAAAATTTCATTCGAAAATTTAGGGAGGTTCTGAATAGGCTTCCAGTGTTTACGGATTGTGATTTTCGTACCAAATTTTGTTCGAATCGGTCCATTCGTTCGTCAGTTATCGTCTCCACAGACTCACTGACACACACACAAACACACACACATACACACACGCACGCACACACACGCAAACACATACACAACCACACACACACACACACAGACATCCCTCCAAAAATGTTTGATTCGTGATCAGGGATGCTTGAAACGTGCTCTCCCGTCGAAAACTCGAATTCGAATTTTCGACCCCATCACAATATTTTCCTTATACATTATGTATACAAGGAAAGTAATGCAATGAATTTGTTTTTTTATACGAAAGTAAATATATCAATAATAATTTAAGTGACGATCTCGATAGGAATGTTTATGGAATTGGAAAAACAGACTTTTTATTATTGTCGCTAAAGGACACTTAACTTTATTTTGCAGTGACACTAGTTTAGTTCTTGAGTTATCGCTAGAACATATCTCGAAACATATCTCACATTTAAAACACTGAATAATTCGATTTCTAATGATACGATTTGCAAACATTTCTGTCTGGTTTGAGTATATCAATATATTCATAATGTTTAATGATTTGTAATAATTTTATCTACGCAAAATGTTTCATACTGGCATGTGCATTATTACTTTCCTTATATACAATAATGTATAATGAAAGTATTGTGAACGGGTCGAAAATTTGAATTCCAGTTTTCAGCATCCCAGCACGTTTCAAGCATCCCTGATCACGAATCGAACATTTTTGAAGTGATGTCTGTGTATGTGTGTGTGTGTGTCAGTGGGCCTGTGGAGACGATAACTGACGAACGAATGGACCGATTCGAACGACATTTGGTACAAAACTTTCAATCCGTGAATACTGGAAGCCTATTGTTGTTATACGCAATCGAATGTTCAGAACCCCCCCAAATTTTCGAATAAAATTTTGAAAAAATCATCAAAAAATCAAAATCTCTAACAAAGTTACGCAACTAGACATTTCTTATGTAATTTTTTATTAGAAAACGATTGACATAAATTTTTGAACACTAGCATGAACCGTTCTCGTGATGTTGCGCATTTTTTAAAGAAAATTATCAAAAAATCCTATAAAATAGAAATAAAAATATTTCAAAAATATTTCCAATTGAGAAACATGTTCACTATTCATATGTAATACCATGCAATAAATTTGGTGACAACATTCTCGTGGATCTATCTCGTTCCATTCATGAAAAAAGATATTTTGAGTAATACTTTTGTATTTGAACGTCAATAGTCATTTATCTGCTGTAAGAATAACATATTTCTTCGTCCATAACGCTTGGTGGGATTTTGGCGACGAATTTGGTAGAATGTCGCCAATTTGGTGACTTTTTTAAATATTGCTAAATTAGCGGAAAACTCGCCAAATGGATAAAAAGGACGGCAAATCATTGAAAATGACGACTAATTGACGAAAATTCAATATCTTTGAAAGAATATAAATATCTACTAAACAAATAATCTATATTTTTCTGTAAAAGTAGTAAATTCATTGCATTATATAAGAAAAGTCATGTGCTGCCCACATCAGATTTTAAGTATATTTTAGACGCAAATTAACACATAGAGAGAGAGGGGAAGGAAGGGGTCTGGAGCGATAGAGATGTTATTCTAAAAATCTTCAGAAGGTGTTAAAACGTATTTTTCTGCCAAAATCTTGAATATGAAAATTTTCGGGAATGCAATACTCTTTTTATGCAAAAATATATTAAATTTAGAGTAAGGCATTTTCCTTCTTTACAAAATTTCAAACATAGATTACACTTAAAATGACTGGTAAAGATAAAAGTATTAGTATCTTAAGGGAAATTGTGCCATCTAGCAAAACTGAAAAAAATATTTGAGTTTTAACAATGTGTTCTTAGAACATCTAAATTTGCTAATCCTTGACAATCACGCGTGAGACGTAACGAATTTGTTTTTTAGGTGTTTTTTTAGGTGTTTTTTGTAAGCGTTTTTTTTATGTCTAAAATATAAAAAAATAAAGAGGATGTCCAGCTCGATCTATGGAGAGGTGGAGAATCTCAGCTATCTACTCGCTGGAAAAGATTATTTTGAATATGCTATAATATTAGCTTCAACATACCATATTTGATTAATTAGGAAAAAAATCTGATGTGGACAACATATGACTTTCCTTATATAATGCAATGAATTTACTACTTTTACAGTTAAAAAAATTTTATTCTTATAGTCGATACTTATATATTTTCCAAGATATTGAATTTCCTTCTATTAGTCGTCATTTTCATTGATTTGGCGTCATTTTTATCCATTTGGCGAGATTTTTGTTAATTTGGCAACAATTAAAAATGTCGCTAAGTTAGCGTAATTCCGCCAAATTCGTCGCCAAAATATCGCCAAGCGTTATGGCCGGAGAAATACGTTATTCTTACAGCAGATAAATGAATATTGGCATTCAAATACAAAAGTATTATTCAAAGTATCTTTTTTCATGAATGAAACGAGCTAGTTCCACGAAATTGATGTCACCAAATTTATAGCATGGTATTACATAATGAAAGTGAACATGTTTCTCATTAGGAAATATTTTTATTTTTATTTTATATGACTTTTTGATAATTTTTCTTGAAAAATGTGCAGTATCTCGAGAACAGTTCATGTTAGCGTTTTAACATTTATGTCAATCGTTTTCTAATGAAAAATTACATAAGAAATGTCTATTTGCGTATCTTTATTAGAGGTTTTGATTTTTTAACGATTTTTTCAAAATCTCGCGCGAAGATTTAGGGGTGTTCTGAACTTTCGATTGCGTATAAGAACAATAGGCTTCCAGTTCTTACGGATTGAAATTTTTGTACCAAATTTCGTTCGAATCGGTCCATTCGTTCGTCAGTTATCGTCTCCACAGACTCACTGACACACACACACACACATACATCACTTCAAAATGTTTGATTCGTGATCAGGGATGCTTGAAGCTTGCTCTCCCGTCGAAAACTCGAATTCGAATTTTCGACCCCGTCACAATACTTTCCTTATATATTATGTATATAATGAAAGTAATAAGTGAATTTATATGTGTTTATTTTTTTTAATTAGTTTAAGGTAATAATTTTATTCTGCCCTTATTTTTAGCAATTCTACGTTGATGATGCCGTGGCCTATTCGATTACCTACTGGCTAAAACTGTCTTGTTTACACAGATATAATACATATTTGAAAAACACTCATTTCCAGACTGGGTACTTTACTTCACCTGTGTAGGATAGATCTACTAAGAGCCATATCTTATGGCATTTAGAATAAAAATATTTTTTTAGTATTAGATTACCTTTTCTTTTTTCTTATTACATTCCCGATAGGCAATAATAGGGAATTTTAAATATTCATTGAAATTTAGAATTATGTCTTATTTATCAGCGTATAAATTTATTTATATTTTAATTTATTTTGTGTTATCATGGCTATTGAAATAAAGGCTGATGTTTTAATTCCTTTTTTCTTGATTTTAATATTTTATTTATCGTTAGTCGTGTAGTACATGAAAACGAATTAATAATGGCAATTTTGCTGTGGTTATATATTTAAATGTATTCAGACAATCTAGTCCATTAAATATTTATCAAATGATTAAGTATACACACATTAATTCGGCCTATAATATGCAAATATTTTATTCTGCGAAGATCTCAATAAATGATCCAATTTATTTCCATAATTTTTATCGAAATCTTTATACATCCAAGTGTAATTTGGAACTAGACATCGCTATTTTAGCTTATGAATTTCCAAAGTTTCCGTTATATTCTACCAGGAATTCATTTATTGCATCCTAAATTTATTCAATACGCGATTACATTTAGAAAGAGTTATTGCATTGGCGTTAAAATTATTTAGAAATGAGGAGCAACAAACATTTATTGAGAATTATATTTATTGTTACAATTATTGATACAATTTTATAAAATTCACATAAAATATTCATGCATCTATCTTAAATTACTTTTGTATTAGATTGTTGTACTTTAGTTTTCCATTGACTTTGAAACGTCTATAATAAAATTTAAAGCTTATAATAAATATACATACATAATACTGATACAGATAGTATAACTCAACTTCGAAACAGGTTGATAAATATTTATAAAGAAAGTATTGAAATCTCTCAAAATATCCACTTCTTGATAAAAAAAAATAACCTCCCCGCTAAGTACAAAAAACAAAAAGCTCCTTTAAAAAGTCCTCGAAAAAGTTTAAGTCACATTTCCGAGCCGGAAGTGTACTTTCAGGTTTAGAATGCCGTGCTGAAGGATCCTAACCCTCCTTAAAATCACATTTACCCCTTTTTAATCATAGTCAATTAAAAACGACTGCAAAGGAATACATGTGATTGCGTGGAGAGTTGGCTTATTTATATCGATTAATATTTGAGTTATTGTTACGGTTATTTATATCGGTAGAAAAAGCTTATGTATATCGGTAAAAACAGTAAGACTATGCAGTATGTTACAAAAACGTTGCATGGCTAAATGTATTTTGAACAATTAGTTGCAGACCCATACTTCTAATTCAAGATATGCTTTAATTAATGTAGATTGCCAACGTATAAAATTTTAATCATGTGTCATATTTTAGTAAAAAAGTACGAAATGCAATTTCTATACGGAGCACATGTAAAAAAAAAAGCATTTTACTTATAAAAGTACGTTTCAAGTTAAATCAGTCAAACAAAAACTCTTCCATCTCATACGATCAAAATCACCATTGCTATAATTAGTTAAAGTTTTTTAGCGGATAACTGGGGACTGAATAAAACTTTGTCTTAGGATATGTATGCAGTACGTCGCCATAAACTTTTTTTTTGGGGGGGGGGGGTTTGGTAACCAAATATTTTGTTTCTACTTTCTCCAAATATGATTTCTCTAAATTTCGATGGGTTTCAATAAGTTTCTGAGTGGGGTTATGATCCCCAAAACCAAACCATTGGTAACACCACTGCAAGAACGCATGCACATTTTTGAATGGAAAATTTATTAAAGAAAATTAATTTTTTGTACTATCCTTGAAATGTTTTCACCGTCTTTTTTGATCAGGGTAAAGTGTATTAAATCCTATAAATTTGAAAGTTTGTTTCACGGTCAAATTTTGCATACTAGAGAATCTGTTATAATTTATATACATATATAAATGAATAAGGAACAATTTACTTATTAACATTTCCTATGTAGAGGGCACGTACAAAAAGGTAGAGTCTATACTTAAAAAAATAAAATGCGTCATGTGATCCAAACTGTCGTACTCAGAATGTACCTCCGTCCATGAGTACACTGCCGATTGTTTAAGAAATATTTGGTTGTGCATTCTTTTTGACACAAAATTCTTCCTGACAAGCGTAGTCGTCTAAAACCAAACGCAGACGAGAGAAAGGTCGCTGCGCTGGAAACCGCGGAAAACATATTTTTTATGTGTTCACTTCAAAAATCCCAAAAATTAGAGTAACGCATTAATTCAAAATATGTATTTTGTTAGAATCAAAGATATACACGCAACATTTTGACAAACAGTAGATTTGATGTAATTCCAGTTTTGAGGATAGGAAGAAATCAAATAACAGAAAAAATGTAAATTTCGAAGTACACTCTTTTGCAAATAAAAAAAACGAAGCACCATGAAGGAAGTTACTGTTTTTATTGAAATTAAATATACGTACAGTTCCTATAGAGGTAATGAAATGATTACAAAATCAAGGCCGCAGGACCCATCAATAGTTAGCAATTGCACATTCAATTTTCAAATCAGTAATTGGTGAACCCCCCTTGGCGGCAAAGCGTGCTTGTATACGTCTAGGTAAGGAGTTACAACGTTTGCTAATGTCATCCTGCGATACATTCTACCAGGCATTTCTCAATTGTTGCTCCAGATCTGCTACATTTCGAGGTGCCCTAATCTGGTGGTCTAGCATGCCCCATACATGCTCAATTAGCCAAAGGTCTGGTGACCTTGCTGGCCAAGGAACAGAATCAAGAGCACGGGGACAGTCTACAGATATGCGATCCGTGTGTTGCGTGGCATTATATTGTCGAAATATGGCCTCCAGAATGACTTGCCATGAAGGGTAACGCAAACGACCGCAGGATTCCATCAACATATCGTTGAGCTCCTAAAGTAGTACACAGAATGACTGGGGGTGACCTGTATCGTCATAATCACACCAGACCATCACTCCAGACCCCACACCATCACACCAGAGGTAATGGCTGTTTGCTTGTGTAAAACAAAAGCTGATACAGACCGCTGGCCCTGGTTTCCGCTTGGGATCGGACTAGGACCGTTGGCCCCCACACACGTACCCGGCGGTCTTCTGCTGAAAGACTGAAGCATGATTTATCACTGAACACTATGCGATGCCAGTGTGCTGGCAGCCATGATGCTCGGCTACGACACCACTCCAAACAAATCTGTCGATGTTGTGGGGTTATGGGCAGACGTCTTAAAGGCCGCCGTGAGCGTAAGCCCACCTCAGCCAAGCGCCGTGAGATGGTGGAAGGTACCACAGGTGATATGTAAGAAGCTGTAGCACGTTGGATGGCGGACAATCATGCCGTTGTACCAGTTCGGTTCTGTAGCACAATCATCCGATCTTTCCTCGCACTCGTGTACCTTGGCCTTCGAGAGCTTCATACCGCCGATGAGTTCTTGCAGCAACCATTGCTGACAGCACCTTTGCACAACAGTGTCAGTTCGGTGCAGGTGGCGACCTATTGTTCGGCATGACCAGCCAGCTTCACGTACCCAGACTATACGACCATGTTCGAACTCATCTAATTGCTTATAAGGTGCCGATTTGTATGAAAATCGTAAAAATCGCTTAGAATTCATGTTAAAACAGAAAATAACTGGAAAACAAATTCAAATTTAAAACAAAATCCCGGGTTTTGAAGTACCTGTGTTCCAAATTTTATAACTGTAACACTATAATATTTCCCGCTACAGACCGCACAGACCACACTCACAGAAATCTTTTATTATGCAACATGTTATCCTTTAATTTTAAAATGGAAATATGATTATAGTGTTTCCATTCCACAGAAACATATATCATGTTTGTCATAATTTACAAATCATTAATCCATATAATATGATTCCTAATTACCATGTATGCGAATTTAATGATTCTGAAATTACGCTCATTCAACATTTGCATTACTTGTACCGTAATAATGAATCTATTTGCCCCATTATTTAGAAAATGATAATGTTACCACTTATATGGTTGTAGCTAAAGATAAATAAATGATAAGCATAACTTCTTGCAAACCCGGTGTTACCTATGGTAATATCTTATTAAATTAGCTGGATTGTAACTCAACTCGATTTTCTCACCGTAATCCATTTTGTGATTTTTTTTTTCAAATTTTAAAACCATACCAGGTAGCAAGCTATGCTTGTGATCATTTGGAACAAAGTTTTTTCCAGATAAGGTTAGACCGACAGACAAACCTTACCGATATATCACTACAATACTATCCCTTAACAAAACACAGTTAATATCATTGATTTAGCGTCAGGTTTATCAAATTCCCCATATGTTTATCTATTTGGCGATATTTTTATCAATTTAGCAACATTTAAAAAACAGGCCATGTTGGCGATATCTCGCCAAAATTTTTACCAAGCATTATGGGCGGATGCATGGAGAAATGGCTTATAAAGATATTAAATTAATTCCCACAAAGCAGCTTTAGTTATCAAGGAAATTGAACTTAATTTTGCAAAATATGAATTTTCATCAATTGTACGTTATTTGTATCAAGGTAGAGTCATTTTATCAATTTGGAGACATTTCGTTTATTTGGCGATATTTTGTTAAATATGGCGACATTTAAAAAAAAGTCTCTAAATTTGTAGCCAAATGGATTGATAGACAAATGCTACAGACAAATATCATTACAGTACCATCTCCAAGCAAAACACATTTAATTTAAATGATTTAGCGTCATTGTAATCAATTTGGCGACGTTTTCAATCGATTTTCTGAAACTTTTTATAGATTTGGCGACATTTTCATTAATTTTGTAATATTTAAATAAAGTCGTTAAACTGCCGATTTCCCGCCAAATTTGTGACCAAATGCTACAGAGACTGACGGATGAAGAAAGGTTCTTAAAGTACATTTTAAGTAGCTTGTGATATATATATATATATATACATATATATATATACATACATATATATATATATATATATATATATATATATATATATATATATATATATATTCAAATTTTTGCAATTCTATTACAAGAAATATTTTGAAAAACCTGTATTGTTTGTTCAAAAGATCATAATTATAGCATGTTACTCTCCACTTTAAATGACTTTAAAGAACTTTTCAATTGATACCGTGCTTAATGTCATAAGGTAGAATTTGTCCTTATCAAAATTACCACTATAGGACTCACCTATGATGCCGTCGCTAGGGGTGGAGCATGTAAGCTCCAGGTTCTCAAACTGGAGAGACGAACACACAAAATATAAATAAATACACTTGACTTAATTGATCAATTTATTTTAATATTTTAAGTTATAGATATCCATTGTATCTTGAGTAATGATACTATTATTAAATCTATTATTATAAGACATATAACACTGACAATATTTCATTAATACACATTTACACACATAATAAAATTGACATATATTTTTAAAACAGTTTCTTTTAAGCAATCGACACTCAAAATAGTTGTTTTAGTTCAATATCTAAGAACTCGTTAATATAATCTACTCTTACGAACTGATTGTTCATTATTTGAATAATCGATAAAAATGTGTGCCTTCCGTGCTAATTAGTGACAAATTGAAAGTTGATTTACCTCTGCTCTTTGTGTTAAGTACGTATTCGTGCAATTTCGATGATGTATGAAACTGTTGCACATCTCATAACTGCAACAAGCTTCCATTTTATCGCTCGCGTTCGATATACCTTTTTTCACAACAACCAAGAAACATGATGTTAGCTCGTTCGAAAATTTGAAGTCGACTGAACTTTTTGGAATACGGCTTGGGGCGCTTTTTTCCCTATCACATCTACCATTCGTTGTTGATGCAGACGGAGATGACCACTGTTTATGTATGCATGTGTTGTCATTGGCTCCCTCTGCAGCATTTAGATAGTTCATTATTTTGGTTGGCATCCGTAATTGAAATTACAAAATGTCGTGCACGCCGTACGACACTTAACAATGTGCTCCCGGGAGTATAACTCCCCCCCATCCCCCAAAGGGGTCTAATGACGTCACAAACACAAAATGTACACAAATTGTATCGCGGCTTTATTTCACAATAATGATTGGAACTATTAAGTCTCGTAATCAATCAGCTATAAATAAACACTTTTATGCTTCATTATGCCAAATTTTGTCTTATGCCGACATGTTGAAAAACTACAATTTCGAATAAGCTTTGAACTTTAAACTTGTATTTAAATAAATTCTACCTAATTCTAGATGCTTCGGAAATAAGGCGCGATATAAAATATCGTGAAAATTCGTTAATATTTGCGGCAACTTCCGTATGCACAAAAAAGGAAAAACGAACACAGATATACAGACATACAGACAGATAGACAGACGAATATCACTCCAAAAATAGTCAAAACGTATTCAGGAGGTCTTGAAACATATTGGCATCAGAATTTCGAATTCGAAAATTTTCGCTAAAACATTACTTTCTCTATACTATATGCCATTGAGTGAGAAAGTGAATATATAAATGGGTTATTGAGAAATTTTACGCTGTACTGTAGTTTAGTGTATTAATGCATTAAAGTTAATAAATTACCTTTAATTATACATAATGTGTTTTTCTCTCATTTATATTCATTTTCATATTTTTTCTTATTATATATATATATATATATATATATATATATATATATAATGAGAAAGTCTCCGAAGCAGAAAATAAGCAGAGAAATATGAGGAAAAAAGGGATAACCAAATGCTTTGCATATAATGGAAGGGGAGAATTGCGACAACGGGAGGGGGAGTCGCAATCCTCCCCAACCATTATATGCAAAGCATTTGGTTATCCCTTTTTCCTCGTATATTTCTTTGCTTATATATATATATATATATATATATGATTAATCATCGAATTTGGGAAGGTTCTGTTCTTTTCTCTTATCGGCATTATGGCCGTGAATTTGCTTCTATGGTGATGTTAATATTACTTGAATTGTATTTATTTATTTATTTTTTATTTTATTTTTTTTATTTTTACATAATTCTTATTATTATTACATTTCAAATATATATATATATATATATATATATATATATATATATATATATATATATATATATATATATATATATATATATATATATATATATATATATATATATACACCCGTACAAGCATAATTTCCAATAGCATCAATCTAGGGTTGCCATAAACTGAAGTTCGAAGGAGGTCCAGATTTGGCGATTTATCGCCAATATGTGGACATTTAACGACTTTCCTGAGGCACTCCGAAAAGCACGTTTAAATAACGAATATCCAACGAGATATGAGATATTTCTAGAAATTTCTATAGCGAGAGTTTATAAAAGGAGTGAGTCTGTTGGAGGAAGCAGTTGGAGAGCAGTTTACGTTACACGTATCTCATTTCACAAAACAGAAACTACTATTCTTAGAACACTGACGAATATTATTGACGAAAGTTTAAAGCAGTTCGTAAATGCAGCTCGTTCAATATAACACAGGATATAGAAATGAGTTAGAAATTTTTGGATAACTAACCATTTTATTTAAAAAAATTTAATAAATGTGAAAAGGAACAATATAGAGCAAACAGCTCGATAACTGTCTTACTAGATCATTATGTAAATAAATGTCAGGTACAATAAAGCAGAAATGAAATGCTCAACTGATTTGTAAAACAGCGGATTCTGTTCTTCAAACACAGCATTTCACAATTCACTTACATCGTATTACGTCAACAACCACTATCTGGACGATCAATGCTTATATGCACTCCTTAGAAATCTCTGGAAAATAGGCGTAACTTGGAAAGTCTCCAACCAATTTAGAAATTTCAAGAAGTTTCGAAACTCTCAAAACCTTGCATGGATTTGCCTTCAAGGTCACAAAATGTGTGTGCCAACGTCACTAAGGTTTTGTACCAAGGTGACCAAATTTGTCGCTTGTGTCAAGCGACCAGGACTATCAAATATTAACAATAGTTGTAGATGTTCTTTCAATCCTGCTGCGAGACAAGATGCTGGGAAACATTTGAGATACTCATAACGACAATAAGGTACTAAGAACATTGTTACATTATTTGGATTGATAACAAACATATTTAAAAGGGGAGGGTTATTCACGATTTTCTTTTAACCCCCAAACAGTGTAAAGCTTATATACCCGTATATAAAGAAATTGTTAAATTCAAATATTCAAATTTACTACATCTGAAACTAAACTCTGGAAAACTTATTCCTATTATTCGAATCGCGTTGGTTTCAATTTGATCAGGCTCGATATTGGATTTCCAGTTTTGCAATCTCTGATATTATATGATTCCAGACACATGCAACGGAGTGAAAATTTAATTTTCGTTTCTCTCTGAAAACGCACTGATGTCGATATATTTTGTACTTGAAATTGGTCGAATCTTCGATTTCTGTACTCTAAATTTATATATGTAAGTTTTATAAATGGTTTGAAATGACAAAAATACATAGTTTACATTAAATATTAGTTATTCCTCCTGTAAAAAGCTAATATGACTTTCTCATAATGATTAAATGACTTTCATAAAAATTAATCGACTCTCTCATACTAAAATACATTTTTAAGTAGCTTGTAGGGGTTCTTTTTCCAAATTTTACAAGAACATTTCTGAAAAAAATTAGTATTTTTGATCCAAATGATTAGAATTATAGCGTGTTACCCTTCACTTTAAACTTGATCACTTTAAAGATCTTGTAAAAGTTTTTCGATTGATACCATACTTCACTATGTACACCCCTGAGCGGGTAACTTTTCCCCCGGGTGGGGGCTAATGACGTCACGAGTACAAAATTGTATCGCGGCTATTTTTTCACAATAATGAATGAAATTATTAGTGTCGTGATCATTGAGAAATAAATAACCCCTTTTATGCATAATTATGTCAAAAGTTGCCGATGTTGCCACTTTAAAGAAATATAAAATTTCAAATAAATTTCGAATGAATTTCGAAGTTTTCGCTCGAATTAAAAAAATTATATGTACTTTTAGTTTCTTGATAACAAAACAGGTTATAAAGTTTCTTGAGAATCCAATAATATTTGTGCCCGCTGTCGTGTGCACAAGAAATCGATCACAGGCATACAGACAGACGGACGTCCCTCCAAAAATATTCAAAATGTGCTCAGGAGGTCTTAAAACATACATTGGCATCAACGTCTCGAATTCGAAAATTCTCGTGAAAACAATACTTTCTCTGTACTATATTACATAGTATGAGAACTTAAAAATAAATTGCAAAACTTCCTTAATGGAAGCCGGTATATGTCAGTTAGGTGACGACAATCGTTTGGAAGGCGTTATAAGACTTCAATCGTTATAAGATTTCTTCAGGCCAGTATCCGCCCTTAACAACTGCTAAGATCGAACTGCGTCGTTTGGTAATAAATATTAGTTAAAATATGAACGTAATACATTGAATCTATTCAGTGTAGAAATATACATAATATTTACATCAATTCGGTATTTTCAATTGCCGTAGTAATTTCGATAATGAGAAAAATGTGCAAAAATATGCAGAAAAGAAGAAAATTTTGTACCAAAACGTTACAAACAAATATACCATGCAATACAGCACTGAAAATCCGATGAAAACATCGAAATACAAGCATAATTTGACTGTTTGCAGAGAAACAAATTATTTCACAACAGTGGTACATTAAGAACGTAGGCTTGCCTGGTTCTCCAAGACCTGACCCCCCCCCCCCCCATTACTAAGAGCTAAATAGTAGAAAAATAACCATTAATGCGTCATTTGACAAAGAATAATATTGAGTGCGGGATAGTCCAGTGGTTAAGATACTTCCGGACTACATCCGGAGGATCCGAGTTCGATTTCCGGTTCTATCCAAACTACTGCCGTGTTTACACGGATTACGGGTATGATAAATCTGTGAGTCCAAAACGGTTTTCGAGAGGTTAGTGGCAGAGCAAAGTGGGTACTTTCATTGTTGATGACGCCTTACGGTCTAAATTAGGGTGGAGGAATTGTCCCGGTGATCCGAACAGATACCTTATGCATTCGGCTAAGTCGGGCGGTCTGGGACGAAAGGAAAAAGGGGTGACATTAAACTCAACGAAACAATGTGGAAGAACTGGATTGCTATAAGTGCTATAAAACTCCAATTGCCACAACTGGGGAAGACAGTGTCCTTTGCGCATACCCCCGGTAAATACAAAATAATGAATAAAATATGTGATACTTATTTGCCAGAAAACTTACACAGTCTAAATTATACTGCTCAGTAAGTGAAAAGCTATTTAAAATAGCTATTTAAAATATGATTACTGTATGACATAGTCGAGTTAAGCCACTCTTCAGTTAATTTATTTAGTTAGATAAAATCCTCCAAATTAATAACCAAAGTTCACTAAATAATCGGAAATTTAATTTTGCTTTTATAGAGAAATCATGGTTGAACCCATCAGATTTTTTCCGTTTCAAATTCGTTGCTTAAAACATAATATATTCATCGACATAACCATTGAAGTCATTTTAAGTATGTAATTAGTAACATTATATTAAATAAATATTCAATAAAGCTATCTTATCGATGATACTAGAGCAAAGCGTATGCTTGGTAGTTACACTAGGGATATTCTCTAGTGCAAACATAAGAAACTTTGCAATCTGTCTTCTAGACAAGATAAATATTGTATCGGCTTCCTCAAACTCATTTAATGCTTGCAGTGCTTATTGCAGCCAACTTTCGTTCGAAAAAATTAAGAAGCTGAATTTTATTAGAAATCGTATGTGTCAAATATTATTAAAATTATTTTTTGGATATCCCCATATTATGCTGTATCTTAAACTTGATTATTTATAATAAACAATGCTACGTAAAAAGTCTGATGTGGGTAACATATGACTTTCCCTATATAATGCAATAAATTTTTTCACAGTGAAAAAATGATGTATAAGGTCGCAGTGAAAAAATAGGGCACAGTGAAAAAAAGATATATAATTTTGCGCAATTCACCATGTTTTAATAATGTATTCATCATTTTGGCGTATTTATCAATGACGATTTTAATGGCGATTCTTGAAACTTGCACTTCCGTCAAAAACTCGAATTCGAATTTTCGACCCCATCACAATGCTTTCCACATACATTACAGATATATATATATACATAGGGAAAATAAAATGTATAGAATTCATTGAGTTGCATAAACTTTTGCCATTTCTATTGTTTTACTATTACTCAGTGAAGCCTAGTTTGGCAGTTATATAGAGTTTATAGAAGCCATATAGAGCTTAGATGATGACTGATATAAATTCAGAAACAAATTCCAAAATGGAATGGAGAGTTGGCTCACTAATGATTTGATGGCAAAAGGCTCGCGGTTCTGGAGATGTTACTTCCGAAAACATATTTATGTTTACTTTCCACACATACATAGTATAATGTATATGGAAAGTATTGTGACGTGGTCAAAAATTCGAATTCGGGTTTTTGGAGGAAGTTCGCGTTTTAAGCATCCGTGAACTCGAATCAAACATTTCTGAGCTGATGCCTGCGCATTCATATGCGTGTGTGCGTATATATGTGAATGTGCATAGATATGTGCCTATGCATATATATGTGCCTGTGCATATCTATGTGTGTATATATGTGTGGTAACGATAAGCCACGAACAAATGAAGTGATTCGAAAAAAAATTGTACGATTATTATAATAAACTGGAACCCTGTCGATTTTAAGCGGGATAAAATGTTAGTAAAACCCCTCAATTTATGAAGATTGGTTTGGAAAATTTATTAAAATATCAAATACTACAATAATGTTAAATAAATAATCACTTCAGTCGTAATTTATTATTAAAAAGCAAATGGTACCCAATTTGGAACATTAGCAAGGGCCATTTTCGATATATAACATATTTTCAGATAAATTTATCGGAAAAATTTACGTACCATTAAAAACACGAATCTTTAAATAGATTGACCACTGCGAAAAATTTGGGGAAATTTCGCCAACTTTGGGTCTGTTATATTTAAAAAATATTACAGAATTGAAGAAAATATCGTGAAATTGGCAAAAATGAGTCTTAATGAACGAAAATAATCCCAGAAATTATGAAAATTCAGTATTTTCTAATTATTAAAATCAATTAATATATAAATTATATTGTTTAGTGGATTATGGCACTATTTCTAAATGTCAAGTTTGAGTTCTGCGAAGTATAAATTAGTTTGGCACCAAATAGTTTGATGCATCATTTGATATATTGTCAGCCAAATATTTATGTACAATTCAACGTTCAAAACATTGAGCAATGGATCTTGTACATTATTACTGTAAAGCAAAAGAAGCAAATGAAATATGTAGGGAAAATCATATATTGTGCATCGGATTGTTTAGAAGTCGTGAAATGTAGGTTTATTGGATATAGAAAATTATTTAAAAATTTTGTCATATGTCAGCGAATACTGCAACTAAGATAAACTCGTTCCTCTATTTCAAAATTCAATGGTGGGAGCATCGAGGTAGTATATATGGAGAGAGCTTAAAGGTTGCAATCGTCGTCAAAGATAAAGGGAATTGTAGTCAGGACGAATTTCCTCCGAACGCGTTTTTTTCCGACTCTCACCCTGTACATTTCAATGGAGATTTCTGAACGAGAGCCTACTTAAGAAATATAAATGGTGAAATAATAGTTATGTACTGTTGTGCCTACGGCTGCAAGAAAAGCATGTGAAAGGAGGACTTTACTCTTTTCATGGGTAAGTTTTTTTTTCATTATATATCTTACAATTATAGTTAAGAAGCAATTTTGTTAGATTTTAGCGTTGTGCATTCCATTCGGCTATTAATTTCATTGTTTTTAATGCTGTAGTATTAGAAGTTTTGTTCTATTTTTGGTGTTTGTGATATTGCAGAAGACTTATAATATCATTCTAACACTTTAAAATTATTCGGAGTACTTTTCTGATAGTTACAGAGTTATTTTCGGTATCCTCGTATGTTTTCCCTTCGAGGTAAAACTTGGCGACTCGCAAGATTTGGTGGCTAGGGAAGAAAAGTGGGAGTTTAGATAACAACGTAAAGATAAGAACGTAAAGACGTGTCGTGTGATAAAATTTTACGTTCATAATGAAATGTAATAATAGTTTACATTCATTGGCAATGTCAGCTAGATTTTACATCATAATTTTTCAGTGCATTTTATTTAAAGATATATGATCTGAAATATGAGCACGATCTCATTTCTAGTTCAGAGTAAATCGTACTTAATAAGTCGATGTCGTTAATCTTACCCTTGATATTACCCCCCCCCCCCCTCCGGATAAATCTTATAGATGCCGATGTTAGTTAGAATTAATTTCATATAAACATGTCGATTGTTCATAAATGAAATATCAA
The DNA here is from genome assembly GCA_951213105.1 of Amaurobius ferox. NCBI lineage: Eukaryota > Metazoa > Arthropoda > Arachnida > Araneae > Amaurobiidae > Amaurobius > Amaurobius ferox. The sequence continues at coordinate 57,347,699 of OX578139.1, read as the reverse complement.
AGGATGTATCATCAAACTCCCAGTGTTTTCAAGAAGTATTATGGTATTATACCCTTGCATAGTTCTCGAGAAAGAAATATGTCTTGCCCAAAGAAGTATTTGAATCACCGACTTCTTGATCATGCGTTAGCAATCTATTAAATGAGCAATCTTAACTCTAAAAGAATCTTACGTTCTCCTCATCATAATTTAAGTAATAGGCTTTTTGATCTAGAAACAGCTCTACCAATATAAATATTATTACTTACATCATGTTTTAGATGTAAAAATAATTCAGTCGTATTACGCCTCAAAGCAGATATGGATCAAGGTTATTATATCTATAAGGTTGCGCCACTGCAGCTCTAGCCAATGAGAGTACGTAAAGACGCAACGTCACTTGGAGTTAAATGTCAGGAACAGCCAGGTAGACTCCAATGTTAAAGGATGCTAACAAAATTAATTTAATCATTTTTTTTAAATTTAAAATATGAAATAAATGCTCAAATAACATTAATTTTACTTGAACACAACTTAAATATGCAGTATAGGGGTTTTTTGGAAGGGTACATACATAATAAAACTGAATTTCCCTTTCTGAAAAATATAAATCATCTGAAAGTTTCGTTTCGCTGTTTGAAACCAGACAATGTTATTATAGGAGACGATGTTATTTTTAATGAATTTTGTTTTAAATACACAAATTTACAGAAATATGTTCGGACAGTTTTCTAAACAAGCAATCATTCTAAAATTTTTATTATGCACAAATACACATCGCGATCGCGTAATTTCTTTATAAATGCATATAAATAAAGTTATTTTCGATTATGTTATCTCTAATAATTGAAAATAAAAACAATAATCAAAACGCTAACACTAAGAGTTTTATGTCTTTTTAGGGGAGGGGGGGAGGGATGTACTTATGCCTAACTAGTAAACGATTTAAGTAATGCTTTTATCGTGAAGAACTTATATTATTGCTAAACACTTGATTTTATTAGTTTGTTTTTAGATCAAAAAGAGAATTTAATATCAAATCGAAATTCAATGTAAACATATAAAAATATAGAAACTAATCGTTTAACATACACACTGTGATATACTTTCAGAATAATAAATTAAATTTATTATAGAATATTGATTCATGATGAAAAATATGCGAGTAAGCAAATTATATCATTACATTTACTTTTAACTTATTATGGTTAAGCATCTTCATCAGACTATAACTTTAAATTTTTAATCTTCAGATATACATCAGATATTTCACAGCAAATCAACCAAAACAAAGTAGAAAATTTAAAATAATCCTACTTTATATCGGTTAAGTAATTAGTCACAAGGAAGTCCAGATGCACATTTAATTATGCCAAGCTTACAGATTTTTACGACCATTCATTCCATTGACTTCTACACAAACCATCTCCTATACACACTACACAAGTTGCATGCACAGACATGTACACAACTTGCAATCTGATTTAGAACAGCGGTTCCCAAACTTTATCCCCTTGAATACCCACGCCTGTTTATTTTCTTAAATCGTAACCCCCCCCCCCCCCCATTTTTTTGAATGTAATAAAATTTAATTAATAAAATATAATGTAATACAATTTAATGTAATAAAATTTAATCAATATAAAATGTGCGAGATTATATCCTGTTAGATTTTAATACAAAGATTAAATTACAAGAACATCATTAGAAAATATATAAAGATACAAATAACTTGCTGTAAAATTAGCTGAATAAATAGTATAGTGTACTTTCGTGTTTTAAGATTTAAAAATCCTACATAATGGAACTTCATGAAATAAACTAATGTTTCAAGAAAGAAGTGCATTTTCCCAAATTAATATAAATTTTATAATGTTGACTACTTTAAAAGAAAATTTTTGATTCAAGTTTGCATTATTCAACCTTAAAAAAAAGAATATAAATAAATTTTGAAAATATAAGTATAAATGTACTTTTATTCATTAATTTCTTAATAAAAAATACCTTTGGTTTAATAAAATAATTTAAATGAGTCCTATTCCTCAATACTGAAAGTTTTGCATGTACTTGAGGTTGGGAAACTCAACTCTAAAATATGCATTAGTATATTACGAAAAAAACACTTACTTATTCACATAAAAAAAAGCTAGCATTGCCTGTAATTTAAGATGCAAATCTTTGATTAAAATTCTAGTTGAACTGGTAAGAAATCTTGCCGCGCCTTCTTGTGCCGTACGCTGCAAGTAAACTCTATCTGACGTCACAGATGATCTTCGTGGCAGAGGAGTGGCACCCCCCTGGATATGGATACTGCCAACATAACTTTCAAAGATAAAGTTTATCTGGATAAAAGTGGAACATTCTACATTTTAGGCAAGCATGCACACAATTTTTTCATATACTTTATAATTGCTTTTAAATATGTTATATATATTCTTCAATTTGTATGCTTGTAATCTATTTCATATCATGTTTTATTTGCAATTGTTTTGCAGTTCAATTTGTTTACGAAATGGACTTCATTAACAACATTATTCTTTAGTAATAAAATTTTTTGGTAATAAAAATATTCTAATCCTATTTCGCATTTTTCTTCATGCATATTTTTTAAAATCTTATAACGTATAACACGTGTAACAACTTCCCATTCATCTTCGAATTTAATGTAAGTTAAAAAGAAAAACAGAAGGTACACTACACAGTTTCGGCGATAAATCGCCAAATCATGAATGTCCTTCTCCTCCTCGACCTACTACCCCTGCTCTGTGTTTGACCATGCTACTAGCATGGGAAAGATTGGACCGCCCTCCTTCCATATATACTAACTCGTTGGGTGGGAGGGACGCGCAACTTCAGCTACATAATTTAGTTATTTCAACATACCACATACAATTTAGATTTTAGTTCTTGAAGCACAAGGTAATTCTGAATTATTTTGATCGGTGTTTTTTAATATAAATAAACATGTGTGTGTTGAAATTAGATCAAAAGAAATATAGAGTAAGAAAAATAAAATGTTTACATAAAATTATAAATCCTAAAATATTCTTTAAACATTGAAATCAATTGTTAGACTAAATAAGAATATCACCTTATTTGCAGTAACAAAGAATCTAGAGTTATCTCACATCACACAAGAACGTATTCTCACTCAGAAATATCAATTAGGTCCCCCGTGCTTTGTTATTTTCGAAATTCTTGGCATTACATTTAAGTGGAAGGAATTCCAGGCACCAGCAACTGTTTCTTCCTTTTTTTCTTCTTTTCTTCTTTATTTAAACTGTTCATTTCTTTGATCCATTCTGTAAACGGAATATCGGAAATCGATAATTAGTCTCTGAAGTATTCAAAGTTTAAGCTAATTGAGAAATTTGCTAAACGAGAAGTTTGGGATGCTTTTAGTATTGTTGTATTGAAATCTGTTGCGTGTGTTAAAACTCTTTCTCCTATACACAAAATGTTTACAGGGTATAGAGGAAAGTCGTATATGAGGACAATAACTTGAAAAGATTTAGACGTATCGTGTAATTATATGCAAGTGTATAGAAAACCCCAATGGAGCTACATGGTAATACGTTTTCCTAGTGATGGAAGGGGCAGTGGTCTCGCTCCCTGTTAGAGATACGGAACGAAGTCAATTACAAAGTTCTAAAGAATTAAGTGCAGTGAGACTCAATTCGACATTCTCATACCAAAATACATTTTTGGTAGCTTGTTTATTTATTTTATCATTTATTATTTATTTATAACAAGTTTTTTTAGTAGATTGTTTATTTATTTTATTATTTATGTATATTATTTATTTATTCCAAGAGAAATTTTGAATTATCAGTATTATGAGTCCAAATGAATATTACTGCAGCATGTTACCCTTCATTTTAAAGGGCTTGAAAACTATTTCAGTTAATACCATACTTGACATTTTAGCCCTGGGGAGGAGGTTGACGTCACGAATAAAAAAAAAATTGTATCGCATCTACTTTTTACAACAATAGACGTCTTGTGATCACTGGGCCATAAATAAACCCTTTTATGTATAATTATCTCACATTTTGTCCTATGTGGGCATGTTAAAAAAAATATAAAATTTCGAATAAATTTCTACATTTTCATGTCAAAGAAATGAAAAATTTTATGTTAAACGATAAGTCTTAAATTATGTCATATTCTTCTTCTTAAAATATTCTCAAAGTAATCTTCTGATACAGATTAATTTGAGATTTTGATTCACTTTATTACGCAGTTGCTTGTTTAATAGGCGCTTTGATTAAACAGGGGGGTTGAAGGAAAATTGATTTTTCTATGATAGACTTCACGTCGTTACGACGTCAAGTTCACTTGGAAGCAAAGGCTTGATATATAAATTTCGAAGCAGATCACATGACTGGGCATAGTAATTTGAAAAATATTCTGTCAGTGTGATTCCTATCTTTAATGCTCCTATCAGGTTCCATTAATCACAGTAATCTGAAATTTGGTATGCTCTTGTGTTTTGCAGTGCATTTTAATTGTTTTGAATTTGAATCGTCTCAGGCTTGCCCGTCATTAACCCACCATAGAAATGTACTCATTTTTGGAAATAATTCAATAACCAGTTCAACTGGAAAGTCTGCATTTTGTATATCGTTGTACTTTGTGGTATATTTTAATTCTTCGTTGATGATTTTGTACCATATCGGTGTAGTTCCCACCATAGGAATGTACCGATGGTTGTGAATGAGTGTCAGCGAGAAAGAGGCGAAGCCCCCGAGCTCACGAAGCGAGCTTCTGGGTTTAGTGGAGAATAAAGAGGGAAGCCCTACTGACGTATTACGTCTGCGCAGTAAACCACGAGCTTAAGAGCTGAGTGAGCGGTAGTGAACAGAGGGAAGAGGCCCCTAACATTGTGATAAACATATTATGAAATTGCTTGGTATTGATCGAATAGCTGCAGTAACCCTAAATGAAACAAAACACTTATTAGAAAATTCTTCTAAATTGCTTATTTCATTACCTTAGCAATTTTGAATAACGCTTTTAAAACAACTGCATAAAAGTAAAAAAATTACTCAAAGAGGGCTATAGAAACTTTTACGCAAGCTTTATAGCTTCCCGAAGTGTCTTAGTTGTAAATTCGAGAATATTTGTTTTAGTACTTTTAAAATAGTTAAAGCCCATAAGACTAGAATATCTTTATTCTTTGTGAATAATGTATTAAAAAAATCCATCGACAGTTGATTTAAATATATTTGCGTTAACAATAGAACGTTACTTAAGCGAAAAATTTGTTTTATAATTAAAACATATTTTTTAAAAAAGAGTTTTAATTATTTGAAATGATAATTTGAATAGTTGCATTTAGTCTAGTTTCGAAAGCGTTTATATATATATATATATATATATATATATATATATATATATATATATGTCTGCCTTACTTAATAAATGAGTATGTCTGTCTCTCTCTCTCTCTGTCTTTTTCTTTCTTTCTCTCTCTCTATGTGTGTGTGTGTGTGTGTGTGCAGTCTGTTGCAAAAAATCAAAGCATCAGACGATCATGAAATTTGGTGCACGGGTACTTCAGGACAAACACACACCCAAACAGGTTAAAGTTTAAAGTACCAGCTGCTCTTATTTGTCAATACATCAGGAAAGTATTTAGTATTTTTAATTATTTGTAAATTAATGGTCTATATTTATAATTATAGATAATTGTATTTTTTCTGGTCTCTATATAAATAAAATTAAAATTCTGCCCATATGTTTGTTTCATCATCACCTGAGAACGGGCTGCACAAAGTTTCATGAAATTTTGTGGGTAGCCTTGAAATATTCTTACTTAAAAAATAATTAATATTTAGGATCTCTTTGACCAGGAGTTGTCGAGATATTATTAACAAACTAGAACGAAATACCCGGCGTTTCCCGGTTTCTAAATAGGCATTCACTACGTATAAATAATTAAGTAATCCTCCGCTGCTTAAATAATACATTTGAACGCAATTAAAAATGGCTTCGATCAGAAAATTGCACGAATTAAAACGCAAAATTTTCGTAAAAGCAGAAAATGCGATAATCACATTTGACCGTGCAACCGCTCACAATTCAACACACTGATAATGTAAACGTGATATCTGAGCAAACCTCCCCGCACGGACAGCAAGGTGATTTCTTTTGCATACACTCCTCTTTCGGCCAGCCTCAAAATATCCTCCCTACGACAAAATGGGTGTTTCCTCAGTTTCGACCTCCGGGGGTTCGAGAGCCAGCTTGATTTGCTCAAAAAATCAAAGACTCAGCTAAAAATTTTATAATCAATCAACGGATGGGTTTATTGAATTATTGTTTAGAGTAATCTGTGATATTGTGCGCAAGTGTTGAAATAAAAATAAACGAAAGATGTCACGTCAATTTCTGCATATCGTAATATAAATATGGGAGTCGTTAAAACGCACGAAACGTATGTATATATATATATATATATATATATATATATATATATATATATATATATATATATATATATAATAATAGAAGTTTGAAAATCCAATGAACGAAAAGTAAGAAGATGTAACACGATAAACCTAACCTTTTAAAACACCCACAGAATAAAATATAATACAGCAAATCATCAATCAAATGGATAAAAAATACAAAACACAAGCTATCAAGTTACAGAAAATCAACCAAATTCAAAGGTATGGAAACAAAAAAAGAAAAACTTAAACTAAATTCAACTATATAACTGGCTTACAAAACAAAAGTAAAAATCAACTAATCTTCAAGCAAATGGAAAAAAAATAAATAAAATAAATATCGAATCAACAAGTCAATGAAAAATATATAATACAAAGGTATGGAATCGAAATAAGTATAACAAACGAAATCAAGCACAAACGCCATACACGTGAACGAGGCTCTAAGCCTAAATCATGAATTGTTAACCTCTACAAAAATCTGATCATGTCCAAGTTTTTTGTAGAAGCAAACACAAAAATGTATGTTTCTGAAGAAATAGATAGATTATATCTATAAACTATTTCTACTTGGACGACATACATAAAGAAGGAATAAAAAAGAAAAAATGAATACCTGGAAAAAGCACAGCGTATGTACAATCTAGTCAATACAGGGAACACTGATAGAAGAGACCTGTGTTGCCATTCGTAAAGTAAAAATAAAAGAACCATTTACTGTTGCCATTCATAAGAATTGAAAAACAATGAAGCGAAATGTTAAGAAAAAGTATTAATATACAAATGGAGCTACTAAAAAGAGGGGCAAATAATAGTAATGCTGAAGTGGGAAGTGAATGTAAAGGAAAAAAAAAAAAAGAGAGAGAATGGAGATGTCTGGCTAATATAAGATACTATGAATAGAATTATATGATACTATGAAAAGAATTATAAAAATCCAGCTATTTTAAATTTTTTAACAATACTATTTACTAAATAAGAGGGATATTTATATAAATTACTAGTAATTTTGAGATTATTGATATGCATAGCATGGAATTTTTTATCAGATAATCTATAAATTCTAAAAAGCTGATTGAGTATAATATTTCTAAACAATTGAATCGAGTTACAGGAATTAAATGGTAAGATTTTATTAATATTAAAATTATAAAAGTCTTTTTTATCGTGTAAATTTGTAACAATTCTATTAAAAGGATCAATAAAAAGATTTAAATCCAAAAAATTAACATTTTTACTAATAGTAGCTTCATTAGGAATTAATTCCAAATTGTCTGGATAGTAATCTATATCTATGAGGTAATTTTCTGTATGTACTAAGCAAATCAGATCATCAACATATCTGTAAAAAGTATAATCTATTGAAGTAAATGACTTTTCATAATGATAAAGGTATAAATTAGCTAGCATACTGCTACTGCAGCCACCCTGTGGAACTCCATATATATATATAATTCTCTGAAAATCGTCTGATGTGTGTACGGATTTTCAGTTTGTATGAAAGATAATTTGTAGGTACTTTCCAAGATGAAGATACTTTCCTGAGAAAAATACTTTTCGATGCTGTGAAGTTGGAAAAACTCTGTGATAATATTTGCAGTCACTAAGGAATTGATTAGTGCGAATATCGACCAAAAGCGTTATGAATCGGACTCAAACATATAAAAATTAAAAAACTAATTCGAAATTTAAAAAAATATGATGTGGACAACACATGACTGTCCCTGAAGACTCATATTCACGTTCCCTTTATCTCTTCAATAATTCATTAAATTGAGTATAATTGCATAAAATAACACTCATAATTATTTAAAATTACACTGAATTTGCACTTTTAATTCAATTTTTATTCTCATTTGGTAAATGGACTAATCTTATTGTAATGGGGTTGGTCTTATTCTATTTATCGTTAAAATGTATGTATATATCAAGCATTTAATTGATATATTTGAGCATACGTAGTTTTTTATTTCAGACCATTTCGCAAAATAAGGCAGGTTATTTTTCCCAGATCGTACCAAAATCTAATCAGCACCAGGCTAACCCAAAAGTGACTTATCTACCAAGTTTTCTAAAATTTGATCTATTTGTTTTTCAGCTAGATTGGATACAGGCAATTTTTGCGGGCCATTTCGCAAAAAAAGGCGGTTTCTTTTATCTCGAATCGTACCCAAAGCTTACCAGCACCATGGTCATACACAAGTGACTTATCTGGCCAACGGCCATACCGTGCTGAAAACAACGGTTCTCGTTAGATCACCGAAGTCAGGCAGCATCGGGCGCGGTTAATACTTGGGTGGGTGACCACCTGGGAACACCGCGTGTTGTTGGATCTTTTCGGGCGCGGCAGCCCAGTGGTTTGCGCGCGATTATTGCCGCTGCCAGAACTGCCTCCGTGTTCATTCGGAGTACGATCACGTTAAACATGTGGGTCCGTAAGTCCTTCCGAGAGGTTGGTGGTAAGGGAAGGAGGGTACGGTCCCTGTGAATGCCGCCCCCACTGGGTTCCGGCTTAAATTGGGTGGCACTTCCCGGCCGTCAAAACAGTTACCTTACACCTTTCTGGTAGGTCGGACAGTCTGGGTCTCAACAACAAGTGACTTATCTATCAAATTTTATGAAATTTGGTCAGTTAGTTTTTGAGTTAGAATGGCTACATACCTAGCACAGGCAGATAGCCAGACGCACACACAGATGTCAAGCTAAAAATAGTTTTTACGTAGTCTAGAGGTCTCGAAACGTGTAGATCCGTCGAAAGTCGAGTTGCTGTTTTCGGTATGATTCCAATACTTTCACTATACATTACCATGTATTGTAGGGAAAGTAGAAATAATGTCGAGGTGCACCTATATGAGTCCTGGGTACCATAATTCATGGTCGTATGACGCTTAGATGCCGCGATACAGACTGCACATACACACAGAAACACAGAGAATCTCCATCATTTATTAAATAAGAAAACTAATTCTTCATAGAAATAGCATTAAGCAGATGATACTTTTTCGGAAATTTATTTGAAGAACACTATTTCATGTTTTTCGGCAACACAATTAAATCAAATGTATTTATACGGTAGACTAAATGTTTTCCGATTTAAATGATGAAGAAAAATACATACGTAAAATAAATTTTAGAAATGAAAATCATTGCATTTTGATTGAAATTATTGATATGTTCACATCATCTGTTTTACTTTGGCAAAGGTTTTTCAAGCTCATCTATTGTGTTTAGCCAACTGACTCACTTATTGCGATTAGCCAATTAACCCGTACATTGTGTTTAGCCAATTAACCCGTACATTGTGTTTAGCCAACTATTGAAACAGCATTAAAGTAGAAGGGGTATATTTTCTAATACAATTTTAGCGGTTTCATTTTGGTATATATTGATCCAATTTCATATATTTTTGTAGATATATTTACAAACGGAACCCGGATGTTTTATTCTTCAGTTCTGCATGCAAAGATAATTTTGTATAACGAGAACATATATTATTATACTTAATCTTAAGAGAATTAATATAATATTTTAATAAAATGATTTAAATAACAATACCGCCGATGTGGTGGCCGAGCGGTCAAAGAGGCAGGCGTTTCCTCGTGATGGCTCGGCTGCCAGATTGCGGGTTCGAGTCCCGCCTGCGGGCATGGATGTTGTAATGTTTTATTTGGGGCAGAAGTCAGACTTCTACCTTCGGGTGCCCCGGGTCATTAGACTAAACAGAAGCAGTGCACTCATTCTTCCTTAATTGTAATGTTAGGGACACGACAACAACAACAACAACAAATAACAATGCCATTTGGAATATTACAGGTTTTCGCACATATTTTAAATTACGAGAGACGTCGGGTATAGAAATAAATAAAACAGTAACTTGTGCTTCTATAGAAATAAAACAGTAAGTTGTGATTCTATAGAAATAAAACAGTAAGTTGTGCTTCTATAGAAAGTAAACAGTAAGTTGTGCTTCTATAAAAATAAAGCAATAAGTTGTGCTTCTATAGAAATAAAACAGTAAGCTGTGCTTCTATCTGTATATTTATTTTCTCAGCACGGGGAACGAACTTACCTCTTTAATTTTTGTTAGAATTATTACAGAATTTTAAAATCAAAGACTCAAAATAATAAAAGTTCACCGAGAAGTGTAAAACATAAATTACTTTTTATTATATATTCGGCACTATAAACAGGTATACTGCTAGCAGGGCCTCCCATAGAAAATGTGGCCCCCTACTTATATTTATCACTCCCTTCTATATTTGTTTTTCTCACTTTGTGCAAATTTTTCATGTCTTCTCCAGCCCCAAAAATAAAATAAAAGGAACGCTCCCCCCCCCACCCCCTGTGTAACCCAAATTCCTCTAGTCTAGTGGGGTCTGCTCCCCAATTACGTGCAGCCCTGCTGCTAGTGTAAAATAAATTTAAATGGACAGAAATACTTTTATTGCCTTAGTTCTAATTTACATTTTACTGGGAATATTTTTCTGCAAAACAAACACTTCACATATATATTATTTAATTCAATACGGGCATTTTCCCATGGAAATACATACAATGCAGTGGAGCTTATATTTTTCCCACGCCATAGATATACATACAATGCAGTAGGTCTTATGTTATTACAGCGCCTACCCCAAAGATTGTCTCAAACGATTTATGATTAACATTTCACCAACATAATGTTTTAACTCCATACATTCTTTTGAAATTACGTCAAACAGAAGTACAACATAATTTGACCATTTTCGCCAACAAGGTACGAATACAAAACCAAAACTAACATATATTAAACAACGCTGGATATCTTAAATTAGAATTGTACCAGTAGGAAAATAACGCCCTCATGCCCTTGTTTCTTGTTCTATGTGTTCAATGGCGTATAAAAGAAAGTCAAACTAAGATAATCAGATTAACGTCCATTTTGAAGGGTATGTAGACAAACAATGTTAATGCAGGCTGTCATTCCACCTGTCCATTATATCCAATATTTACCCTTAATCCCGAATCCCTGTTGGAGAACCTCGTCAAATTGAAAATCCAATATCCCGCTAGGTGAGAGGGCATAGCTGCTTGGTTGCAGTTAAGAATTAATTCACGTTCTGCACAAAATTTAATATTAACATTCCCAGTAATTGTGTGCGGAAGTTATTGAGTTCCATAATATTCCCTATGTAAATTAATATTTCAGATTGATCAAGAGTTAATTTAAATGACTAGTGTCTAATTTCACTCAAACATCTCATCTTCAAAATAATTCTATAACATGTCTTTTGTCTTTCTAGATCTTCTAGAAGCCCCTCAGTGACATTGACGATTGAATCTTTTCGCACTTATGTAAGTATCGACCACGGGACAGAACCGCTAAGTTTTCTATTCCCTCCTTCGAGCGGCGGAAAAAAGAGATATTTCAAAAAAGCATTCCCGGACCTGCAGAAGCCCTCATTGATCAATATGGCAAATGGAAAGGGGGGAAGTCAAAATGCCCGTCCAGACCGCCCAGAAGCCCATCAGTGACATAAACGACTGCATCTTTGGACACTTATGGTATCGACCACGGGACAGAACCTAACGGAGCTAAATTTTCTATTCCCTAGCTCTAGAGGTGGAAAAAATTAGGTACTTCGAAAAGCCACTCCCGAACCACCAAAATCCCCAGTTGATCTATATGGCTAAATATTTGCACACTTATATGATCGCTTACGGAACAGAACATAACACAGTTCGAATTACAATTTCTTACCCTGAGTTAGGCACAAAGGGATTCTAAAAGTCTTTTCACACCGCACAAATGCCCAGTGACATAAACGACTGAATATTTGCACACTTATCGTACAATTTTGCACACTTACCACGGGACAGATCCTAATGGAGCTAAATTTTATATTCTCTCTCCCCCAGGAGGAGGAAGAATGGGGTATTTTGAAAAGCCATTCACGAACCTCCAGTAGCAACCGTTGATCTATATGGCTAAATATTCGAACACTTATAGTATCGTTTACGGATCTGATCATAACAGAATTGAAATTTCGATTTCTTCCCCTCGGGAAGGCAAAAGAGGGGGGTCTAAAAGTCATTCCATACCACCCAGAAGTCAGTGTCATAAACGACTGAATCTTTGCACAATTAAAACACACACTTACCGTACAATTTTGTACACTTACCACGGGAGATATCCTAACGGAGCTGAATTTTTTATTCCAGCTCACCCGGGAGGTGAAATAATGGGTATTTTAAAAATCTATTCCGAAACCTCCAGAAGCCCCCATTGATCTATATGGTTAAATAATTGCACACTTATAGTATCGGTTACGGAACAGATCATAACGGAATTGGAATTTTGATTTCTTCCCATGGGTTAGGCAAAGAGGTGTGGTCTAAAATTCCTTCTCAGACTGCCCAGAATACCATCTGTGACATAAACGACTGAATCTTTGACCACGTAACCACATATAGTATTGACCACGAGACATATCCAAACGAGCTAAATTATCTATTCCCTTCCCTGAGGGGGTGGAAAAATGGGTATTAAGAAAGCCATTCCCTAACCTCTAGACGTCACCGTTGATCCATAGGTTAAATATTTGCACACCTATAGTATATTTTACGAGACAGAACATAACAGCGTTGGAAATTCGATTTCTTCCCCTGGGTTAGGCAAAAAAAAAAGGGAGGGTGAGGGTTAAAATTATTTCCCGATCGCTCAGAAGCTCTAGAAATAGTGAAACAGAAGGCTGAAATAAAGTGAAATAGAAGGCTGAAATGAAGTGAAATAGAAGACTGAAATAAAGTGAAATAGGAAGCTGAAATAAAGTGTAATAGAAGGTTGAAACTTTGCATACTTAGAGAATAGACCAGAACCTAAGAAGACCATTTGTTCAATTAAGATGGACACTTTCGGCGCTACGTACCACACATTGTTAAATAAATTAAAACTCATTAAAAGAAGATTAAACGGATTTCTTTAATAGTGTAAGTTTCCATTCCACCTGAAGTAAGAGTACTCCTGTTCATAGCTGATACCCCAGTGACCGGTAATCCAGCTGAACTCGATCTCGAGGGCGATAGCCAAACCCAAACAGCCATTTTAAGGCATGTCAGTGGTATTACTTTTGAATCCGAGATTTTGATGCCAATATACGATTTAAGACCCCCTGAATAGGTTTTGAATATTTTTGGAGTGATGTTCTTTTGCCTGTCCGTACTTTGTCAAACGCTTTAAATTGCAGAGTAACACGATATAATTGTAATCATGTGGACTGATTTTTCAAAAGAGGTATGGATACAGATTTTTCAAAAGGGGTATGGATACCGATTTTTCAAAAGGACTATGGATACCGATTTTTCAAAATTTTCGTGACGATGAATGAAAGACCAGTCGAGTCACGCTGCAGTTAATTTTTTCAGTGATGTTTGTGCTTATTTGTATGGCTGCGTTTGTATGTGTGTGTGTCTGCATGTTCAATGTATATATCCATTCTTGCTCAAGGAAAAAAAATAATCCGGTAATATTTCAGGCGAGTTTGGAAGGTAAATCAATTATGGGTTACTCTGCTGATGATTATATTTAGTACAATATAGATAAAAAAAAACCGGTCTTCGTTTCACATTAACTGACAAAAATCAACCTAATCTTGAATAAACAACTTAATTTGATAAAATGCATTGATTAACAGTGAGGAAGTTTGAGGGGTACTTGGAGAGACAGTGGCTATTTAAATAATCCGCTACCAAGAAACTTTCACTTTAATTATACACTAGGGGGAACACTTTATGCACTTTATAAGTTTGGTGGATGAATAGAAAGAAAGTAACTTGGGACAGGTTGTTTTTGTAAACATTCTCTCTTCAGATTCCCTTCATGCTTCGCTATAGCTGATTAGATAAATGCTTGTTTTATACTTCTTTTTTCTTTATAAAGCAAACAAAACCACCCTCACTACTATGGAATAAATCGTTAGAGATATTTCAGTTTTTCTAATAAATTTGCGAGCTTTTGTTAACTTTTTAAAATGTCATAAGTAGCCAAATCGAAAAGAAAATATCTTAATAGTTCAGTTTTAACGAATTTAAAATAAGTATCAGCTTTATGTGTTTTTTGTGCAATAAAATTTTATTAATATTAATAATATTTTAATAATATTAATATTAATAATATTTTAATAATATTGATATTAATAATATATTAATAATAATAATACTAATATTAAAATTAATATTAATAAACTTTCATCGCATTTATTAATATTAATATTAATAATATTTTAATAATATTAATATTAATAAAATGTTATTAATATTTTAATAATATTTAATGTATAGACAGAAACTGATTAAAATTAATTTTAGATTGTAGTAAAAGTCATGCGCAGTTGACATCAGATATTTTCCCAGTTATAAAAATATACTTTTGATTTTAAAACGAATTTGTTATGACAGAGCTTCATTTTTATTGTCCAAACAGATCCACCCATATATATTATGGGCCCCTACAAGCATTTATGCCGTCCATATTTCATTTTCCCTACTATGGAATTTTTCATGTTTTCTCAATTCTAAAATAATCTGTAGGTTAGGCCCCCTTCTGATGCCCTCCCCCCCATGAGCGGCTCTGATTCAAGAGTCCAGAATTTCCATCTTTCGAAAAGAAAGATATGTGCTGAATATGTAAGTGTATTTTTTATATATTTTCACAGATACTGAATATTTATGTAAAACAAAAATTAAGAAAATTCAATTCAATTTTTATGTTGCCCACAATGGGAAGTTTTAAGTGATAAATCATTAACAATTCCTTGACAACGTACAATTTCTTTCCGCCTTTCAGATATTTAAGTTATGTAATGAATGCTGCCCTTCCCCTTCCTCTCACGAAAAAGTTAATAAATCATGCAGAGCAATGTAAATTTCTCTGGAGGAAATATCTTTTATTTTGCACTTTCCTCCCAAGATGCAAGTGTGCGACATAAAAAATTCATGTTTTTTCCCTGCATCAAAATGTTCATCATTGAAACTGGAATGCAGAGGATGATAGGGATTTTATAGTGTTGTCCATAAAAGCAGGGAAAAATATATTTCGCTTTCTAAGGACAGCGTACAAAGAGTTTTATTCTTCATCACATGCAGTATTCGCATTTCGATGTTAAAAATTTCATGGCATATTTGAGAATTTTTGTATTAAACATTTTTTTCGTTGTAAATCAAGGATGTTGTAAAATGTCAGTTTGAAAAAAAAAATTTTTCTCCAAGAACAAAATTACAAATTGCTTTAGTTACAAAATAATATATAATTTAAAGAAATACATTTAAAATAATATTGATTATCCATATAATAATTATCTAACGTGTTCTTGTCTTTTCTGACCCCAGAAAACTCCTGGTGATCTATAAGGCTTCAACTTTTATTACATATAGTACTGTCAATAGGGTAGAACCTACCGAAGTCTGGTTTTTGATTTTCCTACGTGGGCGGAGAAAATAAGTAGGAGGTTGGGAAGATTTTTTTTATTCTACAGAACCTACATTCCCAGTGATCTAGAAGGCTGAATTTTTCATTTTTATAGTGCCTATTACTGAAGAAAACTTAAGGCAGTTAATTTTCAATTTTTCCCCAGAGAAGGGTCAAATGATTAGATGGGTGGAAAGAGATTTTCCAGTATCTTCAAAAGCCCCTCACGCTGATCTAGAAAGACATAAATGTGCATGCATATGGTATAGACTACGGAACAGATCCTAATGGAATATAATATTTGATTAAGTTGCTTATTTTTAAGCTAAGTGTCATAAATTATTTGAAATTATTTGAAAAGCTGAGGCCGAATTTTTATTAAAATAAATTGAACTGTACATATCCAGTTAGCCTGGCGATCATTTCAGTGACTCCACATTTTGAGTAATTCAAGCGAGTAGTTACTTCTCTCTGTTGAAATTCAAATAGACTGTAGTGACTATAAATGACTCTTATACCTATTTCTTTGCTAATTTGCATTCTATACTTAATGATTCTAGTGATTTTATATTTTATAATTTACTTTATTCCTTTAAAAAATAAAATTCACAATTTCATATTTGGGATATGTTAAAGTATATAAACTCTTAGATTATTTCAAATAACTTTACTTTTTACATTTTCTATTATCTTAAAAACAGAAAACGACCTGTAAAATGTCTGAAGAGAAAATAAGAAAATATTTTTTTTTCAAATTCAATAAATAAGGAATGCACTGAAAAATGTACATAAAATTAATATTTTTTATCCACTTGACAATAAATTCTATAACTTATATGAAGAGCAATTTGACCTTAGATATATAACCCCAGTTCTCTTATTACTTTCAAATTCTCTTATTAGAACTTTATCCCACATATACAATTTTTACAAATCCACTTGTTATTCTATCACCCAAACTTCGTAGCTCTCAGTCTGATTAAATGGAAATTCCTCTTATTGGATTTCCAGTTTGCAATCCCTGATATTTGATACGCTGAGCTTTACATGTTGGAGAGTGACGATTTAATTTAGATATTTTAGTCGTTTTGGGAAATTCAAGGACTCTAAACTTGTATTTTGAACTAGAAATCAATACTGATATTTTTATATTTCAGAAATGAAAACATATATGTACATGTTAATAAAAAACTTTCACTAAATCAATGTAGATGCTATTATATTTATTTATTCCATATTTGTGCTTATATATTTATTTATTCCATAATTGTGCTTATATATTTATTTATTCCATATATATTTATTCCATTTTCATTTCCATACCTTAAAATTCACATAGCTTCACCACAGGAAAGTAAACAAAAAAATCTGATGTGGGCAGCACATGACTTTCCCTGCAGACTTATATTCACGTTCTCTTTATTTAATTAAATTTATTTCACTTTTAATTCAATTTCCGTTCTCATTCGATAACCGGACCTATTTTCAAAGGTGGCTTAGAGAAAATACGAAAAACTAAAATATCTCGAGAATGGCTAGTTCTAGTGTAATGGGGTTGGTCTTATTCTTTTTGTCGTTAAAAATTGCGTATTAAGCGAGCATTTAATGCGTATATTTGAGTATACCTAGTTCTTTAGTTTAGATTTTGACGATTTTTGTGGGCCATTTTGCAAAAAAAGGCAGGTTATTTTTTTTTCGAATCGTACCAAAATCTAATCAGCACCAGGGTAACCCACAAGTGATTCATCTACCGAATTTTGTGAAATTCGGTCCATTAGTTTTTCAGTTAGAGTAGATACAAGCTTTTGCGGGCCATTTCGCAAAAAAAGGCGGGTTCTTTTATCCCGAATCGTAACCAAAACTAATCAGCACCAGATTCGCCCACAAGTGACTTACCTACCAAATTTTATGAAATTCGGTCAATTACTTTTTTAGTTAGAGTGGATACAAAATCTGCACAGACAGACACACAGACAGACACACAGACACACACACAGACGTCACGCTAAAAATAGTTTTTTTCGCATTCTAGAGGTCTCGAAACGTGTAGATCCGTCGAAAACTCGAGTTGTGATTTTCGGTATGATTCCAATACTTTCCCTATACATTACCATGTATTGCAGGGAAAGTAAAATGAGACATAATATTATTTATTTCAGTATATATTTAATTACTAGAACGCGTACCCGGCTTTGCTCAGGATGTAAGATGTAAATATTTGATTAAAATTAAACCGTAACCAGTAAAGAACTTTGCCGCTCCAACGAAATTGTAAGCTCTTATTATCGAAGTGAGCTCTGCAATTGTTTTGCGAATCCTCGTAAAGCAATAAAAAACATGCTTCCAACAAGTGTAGAAAAAAATGATTTTTTGAAGTCATAGCTTCCTGAAATGTATTTCTTCTTTGCATACGTCACGTAAGCAACGAACACTTACTCTGGTGTGATAATTGAAACTTCACGATAATTAAAATTTCCATGCAACTACCATATGAAATTATTCCTAAATCTGTCAACAACATAATAAGACACCATTACATTTAAAATAATACGAAACTCTTATTACTGCTAAAATATCACTAAAAATGGTAATTAGTGTTATGTAAATTAAACAAGCAGTATTCAAATTTACACTTTTCAAATCTAACGTAAACTATGTAAATGTATGGACATTTTATGTCCTTGTTCGTGATAAATGCTAAAGATAATTTTCTAAATTGCATTAACTTTATATCCGCAGCAAGGCAAATGCTTTAAAGGAGACATAATGTAATTTGTTACTGCATTTGTTACAGTTTGTTTATCGTTGCCTTTTGTGTGCTTCAAAGACTGCCGAATAGTGCATATTAAGCACATGCTATAACAGTATAAGCTTTACTAAGTAATTAAACATTGTGAAACGAATATTTGCGGTCGTTATACCTAGAGTTGATAGTATAAATAATTCCATGTTATATTTTAAGCTTTGTAATATTTAATTTTAAAGCGAAATTTAGAGTGATTTCACATTAGTCCATTCATAGTGATCCTAAAAATTATCCCAGAGTCACTAGTCTCACTAGTCTGAAGTCATTGTGAAGTACAAAATTCGGTTTTTAAAATAAGATCTGCAGCCCGATTTGTTGCCTTTTGGCGATTTTATAAAGGCAAAAAAAATGCATGTTTTCGGGACTGAAACACATACAAAATTTTAAAATTCCCGATATTGAGAAAAACCACAAACATGTCTTGATTTTTACTTTCTCATATTATATAATATAGTTCAGAAAAAGCATTATTTTCCCCAAAATTTTCGGTTTCGAAATTTGATGGTAATATATGTGTTAGGACCTCCTGAACACGTTTTGACTACTTTTATAGAGACGTCCGTCTGTATGTTCGTCTTCTGCCTGTGGTCGATTTTTTGTGTCCACGATAGATGCTACAAATATTAATGGATTTTTGAAAAACTTTTTATCCGGCTTTGTTAAAGAAAAATCTAAAGCAAGATTTTTTTTTCGTTTAAATTCGAGGGAAAACTTCAAAATTTATTCGAAATTAAATAAGTTTTTAACATGGCAGCATAATTAGCTCTTTCCAGAGAAATACATTGTCAAACTTGATGTCAATCAAAATAGTTTCATGTTCTTTAAAATTAAGGGTGATATGCTACAATTGCGATTCGAATTTTTTCTTGCAGAATTTGCGGAAAAAAGGGAAAAAGCTACTTAAAATTTTATTTTGATATGAAAAAGTGCATATTAAGGTGCATTATTTCTCACTTTTTCAGAAAAAATATGTACCTGCCTCTATTAATTAAGCACGATTGACTAATTACGGAGCTACTCCGTCAAATTTATTTATGAGTGATGAAATTATTATGATTATATGAAATGCACTTATAATATTTTTATGTATTTGAAGATACGCAGGCCACAAATAAAATAGATATTCTAGCGATTTTTTATAGACTATTCAAGAGATTGTTTCTTCTGCAAACATTTGAAACCTAATGCTTCTGACTTCCAGATAGCACAGTTTTCAGAAACAATCTGCAACTCATTTAATGTTTGTATTCATTTCTTTGAAAGGTGTACCACAATAAAATGAAATATTCGATTCTATCATAAAATGCTCCCACAAAAAAATGAAACATTTAATTCCACTATGGAATTGTTTCACAATAAATCGGAACTTTCGGTTCTATCATGAAATGTTTCCACAATGAAACGCAACAGTCGACTCTGTCATGAAATATTTCCATAATAAAGTAAAACATCCAATTCTACCAGGAAATTCTTCCACAATAAAATGAAACATTAGATTCTATCATGATATATTTCCACAATAAAATAAAACATTCAATTTATCATAAAAAATTTCCACAATAAAAAGAAATATTCAATTTCATCATGAAATATTTCGACAATAAAATGAAACTTTCGATATTATCATGAAATCTTCTCACAATAGAGGAAACATGCGATTTTTCATGCAATGTTTTCACAATAATATGAAACATTCGATTCTATGATGAAGAAATTTTTCTCCAGTAAAATGAAACATGCGATTTAATATGAAATTAATATTTCATCATATGCATTATGCAGAATTAAGTGTTAACTTGCAAGGGCTCATATAGTTCCCGATGAATGCAAGGATTAGCCATTTTCATCCACCTACGCTTCGCATAACTAGTTGTTGTTTAAGTGATACCTACACACTAAATAAAATTTCTTAATATCAACTACTGTTTCAAACTTGAAAAGAATACTGTTTTTACTTTAAAAAATATTAAACCTTTAAAAGGATTTTTAAACTATATAAATGCTAATACACACATTTTATATCCTGCGAGAAAGGTGGATATATATGAATGTAATATATATTACTTAATAGAAAAATAACTCTGTATATTTGTCTGTCAAGCTGCTTGTCTTTTGATCACGTACAGGAAAATTTAAACGATGATCAGTTAGAAAATTCGATTGAGTGATTATTCAGATAAGTTCATAAAATTGTTTCTTAAAATTCGAATTAGTTATTTCGTTATCTTATGTTGATGCGCCATTTTAAGCGATTCTTACACAAATTGGTTCAATCGAAAATACTATCACAGTGTTTCTATCTTTACATAGTCTTAAAGATCGTTCCAACAAGCTTTGAACCGAATCTTAATAATTTTATATGTCATAAAAATCGAAAATACATCAAAATATACCTATTTATGTAATTTCAAATTTATTTTCTTCCATCTGAGAGTTGAGGATTCACACGATTTGAAGTTCTGACTGAATATGGAGATATATCTTTGCATTCGAGTAAGAAAAATTACAGTGACGTTATTTGTTAAGTGTTAATTAAATTTTTAGTGAAAGTTCTCATAAATTTTCAAATTTCTTACAGTAATATAGCGAACCCCCTTTTCTGACCTTGAAGCTTTGAACAGAGGGAGGGGATGTGGCTTTCTCCTTTTCATACGGTTTTAAACGTCACCTCCGATAATGGAATCCATATCGGAGGTGACGGTTTCGGACACATTGAAAGGGGCGATACATATACACGGTTGACATCTATTGAAAGCAAGCTATTGGAAGATGAGAGTTTTAAAAAAAAATCTCAGTGGTCGTAGCATTGCCATGTGAGCTTCTCGATTTTCGAAATGCCACTGTGAGTCTGGTGTTATTTTATTTAGAGGTTCGTATTTTAAATCCCGAGCAACTTCAGGAATTCGTGTAATTTTCCTTAAATTGGAACAACCAAAATTTATTTCGTAGCATCACAAAATCTAGAGTTATCTCCCACGCGGAAGCGGTGCCCCAATAAGAAATGTCAATTAGGTGACTTACCTTGATTTCATTTTGAAATTCTTGGCATTCCACTTATATAGATAGAACCCAGTCATCCAAAACGATTTTATTTTCGTGACTTGCCTTTTTATTTGTGTTTACCATTTTTAGAACTGAGGGGTGAAGAGTAATATTGGAAATCAATGACAAGTATCCTGCTCATGAAAACCATAAATTGATTTCGAAATTAGTTAAATGGTAACTGATATTGCAAAATAAGCTGAATGATAATGTTTATTGCAAAATTAGCTGAATGATAATATTTATTGCAAAATTATCTAAATGGTAGGTTTTGTTGCAAAATTAGCTGAATGATAATGTTTACTGCAAAATTAGCTGAATGGTAATGTTTATTTCGAAATTAGTTGGATGATAAGGTTTATTGCAAAATTAGCTGAATGATAAGGTTTATTGCAAAATTATTTGAATGGTAAGTTCCATTGCAAAATTAGCTGAATGATAATGTTTATTGCAAAATTAGCAGAATGATAATGTTTATTGCAAAATTAGCTGAATGATAATGCTTATTGCGAAATTAGCTGAATGATAAAGTTTATTGCAAAATTATCTGAATGATAATATTTATTGTAAAATAATCTGAATGGTAAGTTTTGTTGCAAAATTCTCTGAATGATAATGTTTATTGCAAAATTAGCTGAATGATAATGTTTATTGCGAAATTAACGGAATGCTATTGTTTATTGCAAAATTAGTTGAATGATAATGTTTATTGCGAAATTAGCTGAATGATAAGGCTTATTGCAAAATTACCTGAATGATAATATTTATTGCAAAATTATCTGAATGGTAAGTGTTGTTGCAAAATTCGCCGAATAATAATGGGTATTGCAAAATTAGCTGAATGATAATGTTTATTGCAAAATTGGCTGAATGATAATGTTTGTTACAAAATTAGCTGGATGAAAAAGATTAAATTAACTGGATGATAGTAGAGTGAATGAATTTTAGCTTTACTTGAGGCTGTTTTTAGTTTTAATTTACCGTTGTAACAAAATGCTGCAACTATCCTAAATCCCTTTGGGTACTTTTCTGTACATTTACGAAGCCATTTCGTACGGTCATTTTTGTCAGTTGAGCAATAGGAAATTGCTCTTTTTATTATAGTCACTTAAATACACCCATGCTTCATCGAGTGTTACCACCAATTTCCATATATCAGCAGCTAGGTGTTTTTCATATAATTTTCTACAATTTGTTTTTCTTTCCGCAATGTGTTTTAGCAAAAGAAGATGAACTTTAGCTTTAAACATCTTTTTTAACTTCAAATTTTTATGAATGACTTTACTTACAGTGCTTGAAGACATTCCCAGTTTCGATGCAATGGATATTTGAGTCGGTGGGGTTTTTTTTTAGGATTAGAGACTTCACTTTCTTGATATTTGCCCGCGTTCGAACAGGCTAAAGATGCGATTTTGCCGCCAATTTTTTCATTTCTACTTTCAGCTAGACGTTTTCTCCCTTTCAAAGTTAATGTATTAAAAATATATTTTTTTGAAATGCAATAATCTCGATTACAATTTGCTGATACGAATATTTTCCCTCGAAAAGCGCATTTACCATCTATCAATTTCAAGAGCCATTTTCAAAATAAATATTTTATTCTACATTCCAATGAAAACAGAACAGTAGCAGATGCTTATATTGACAACGCCAAATCTTTACTCAAACTGCTAACGAGAAAATTAAATACAAAGACGTTTCCATAAAGTGCGAACGACTTTCAGTAGATACATTACAATTTATTTTCTAACAATATACATTAAAAATATTGATTTATCTAATAAGAAGCTAAATAGTATTAGAAAAAATTATTATTCATATTATATATTTTATAATTTTCCTTTGTTTTCTTTCTTTAAACATTGATATAAAATAAGCACACTTTTCTTATAATTTCATTAAATCACAAAATCTTATTTATAAATAAGCATCTATTTACGGAGTTAGATTACTAATATTTCATTATTAACAGTTATACTAAACGCTTGAAAACTATAATTTTAATCAGAATTTTCTTCATTTTGAACGCTGTTATATCAAATGTGGCTTTTCTAAACACAATAATTTCTCTACTATGACCCATGAGCATGAATCTAAAAAGAGTTATGAACCGTTATAATCCAACATACATAGATCGATACCAATTCTATGGTTCCAATAACAAAAACTGCTAATACTTATAACTATAAATACTTCCAATACCGATAGCTATAACTAAATAAATCTACGATTGCAGCATGTTTTTAAATGTATTTATTTAAATGAATATATTATGTATGTAAATGTATGTATTATGTATATAAATGTTATGTATTTTGCATGTAAATGTATTTATTATGTATGTAAATGTATTTAAATGCATGTATTTAAATGTACAAACGAGTGAAACTGCTAAAAAAATATAATACGCACGTGCTTCTCATGTTCGTAAAAAAATTTACATTTTGAATAACTAGAGTTCTAGTAATGCAAATTACAAAAATTCGATCTTATTATATTTCTTTTACAAAATATCTGCTCCAAAAAATTTTATAGCGTTACATATTCCGGTACATTAAATAAGTTCCGCCTTTCAGACGTCACAACTGGGGCCGTGTCTATTCCTGCGGGATTTGTTAAAAATGGTTAATATATTCTTCTTCTTAGACCCAGACCATCCGACCTACCTAATGTTGTTGTTGTTGTTGAAACCCAGACCGTCCGACCTACCAGAAAGGTGTAAGGTAACTGTTTGGACGGTCGGGAAGTGCCACCCAATTTAGACCAGAACCCAGTGGGGGAGGCATCCACAGGGACCGTACCCTCTTTCCCCTACCACCAACCTCTCGGAAGGACTTTCGGACCCACATGTTTAACGTGATCGTACTCCGCATGAACACGGCGGCAGTTTTGGCAGTGGCTGGAATCGAACCCGGGCCTACCGAGTGCAACTCCAGCGCGCTAACCAATGGGCTACCGCGCCCCGACCTACTTAAGGTATACGGAATCTGTTTGGACAGCCAGGAAGTACCACCCAATTTATATCAGAGCCCAGTGAGGGCTTTATTCACAGGAACTGCATCATCCTTCCCCTACCACCGATCTCTCGGAAGGACGGACGTACAGACCCACATATTTAACATGCCTGCAATTCATGTAAGCACGGGGACAGTTTCAGCAGAACCGGGGATTGAACTTGAGTCTTCCGAGTGCAATTTCTACGAGCTAGACATTGGACTAACCCACCTCCAGCTAATATATTCTTGAAATTCGTGATATCACACCATTTTTATTTCATAACTGACATTTTTTCTAAATGGGCGTATTTATACAGCTTTCATTGGATTTCGCTGTGAGTCCCTTGTAATTTTAATTAGAGGTTTCAATATTAAATCTCGAGCAACACTGGGTAACAGTTCTATTTTAAATATACATATATAAGCCATAGAAAGGCCCAGAATACATAATTCGTTAACTAATTTGCATGTCTTAAATTACCTATTAAATAGCCTATTTCACCAAACATTTAATCGCTTTTACTTATGTTGGAGGGAGGAGGAAGAGGTTCTCTGGTGCAAAAAGAAATCTCCTCTAATCCCCCTACCCTGGAGACATAATTTGGGAGAATTTTAAATCTTGTTTAACATTGTAAAAGTTTTCGAGAGGAAGATAACAAACAGTTCTGGAATGGCAAAGTGAACGAATAAGTATTATTTTATGAATGTTTAAAATTCAAGTTAAGCTATATTTAAAGTTAAGTTCACTAATTAAAATTTAAGTTTAGCTCTATTTGTAAAATCATGTGTGCTTACGTTGATTTATGTATAAATAATCTGCTGAACTTGGAGAGTTGAAAATTTGCTCCAATGTAAAAATAATCTTAACGTAAAAAAATCGGCATTAAAATGCAATTATTGGATTTTTTTTATTAATCATTTCGCTTTTGTTTTAAATAAATAAGTTCATATGGGAATTCCATTGAAATCGTATTTTCCATCGTTGCAGTTTTTGATTGTTAAGAACATTGCATTTTACTTCATTAGAGAATTTCTGAATTTTGTAGTTTAATTTTTATAAAATATTGCTTCAGAGAGAAATATCATGTGCAGAATTTATGAGGTTATACAATAGGAATATTAGTTACGAAGAAGATATAAATGAAATATTCATTAACTATTCAAGGAAAATAATATTTCTCGCAAATTTAGTCTATGGAAACCGTTTTCAAATTGTCATTACAAACAAGAAGCTGTAATCTTAAAATCCTAAAGGAAGTTTTAGAAATTGAGGTTTAGTAGTAAAGTAAACACGCGGCACCACTATAATTGTCCAGCATGTTTTTGTCTTTCTATACCCTCCAGAAACCCACTGATGACCTACAAAGCTAAATTTTTGCGCACTTATTGTATCAATTACCGGACTGAACTGATGTAGTCGGATTTTCGATTTACGCCCCAAGGGGCGAGAAAAAAGGGTCTTTTCAGACACTCCAGGAGCTCCCCCCACCCCGGTGATTTAGAAATTCGAATTTTGGTGCACTTATAGAATGCACTATTGGGCAGAACCAAACATAATCAGTTTTCGATCCCAGTTCCCTGGGTGAATATTTTAGGTTTATTACTTTCCTTATATACATAAAGTATAAGGAAAATATTGTGACGGGGTCGAAAATTCGAATTCGAGTTTTCGACGGGAGAGCACGTTTCAAGCATCCCTGATCACGAATCAAACACCTTCGAGGTGATGTCTGTGTGTGTGTGTGTGTGTGTGTGTGTGTGTGTGTGTGTGTGTGTGTGTGTGTGTGTGCGTGTGTCAGTGATACTGTGGAGACTATATCTCACGAACGAATGGAGCGATTCGAGTGAAATTTGGTACAAAAATCACAATCCGTGAATACTGGAAGCCTATTGTTTTTAAACGCAATCGAATGTTCAGAACCCCCCAAAATTTTCGAGTGAAATTTTGAAACAATCATCAAAAAATCAAAACCTTTAATAAAGTTACGCAAATAGACATTTCTTATGCAATTTTTCCTTAGAAAAAAATTAACATTAACTTTAGAACGCTAGCATGATCCGTTCTTGAGATACTGCACATTTTTCAAATAAATTTATCAAAAAATCCCATAAATTACAAAAAATATATATCAACTGTTGATAAATATATTTACTTTTCATATTTGATATCCTGCGGTAAATTTGGTGACATCATGCTCGTGTATCTAGCTCTTTCCATTCATGAGAAAAGATATTTTGAGTAATACTTTTGTATTTGAACGCAAATAGTCATTTATCTGATATAATAATATCTTATTTCTCCGTCCATAACGCTTGGCGAGATTTCGGCGACAAATTTGGCGGAATGTCGTCAACTTAGCGACATCTTAAATGTTGCCAAATTAACGAAAATCTTGCCAAATAGATAAAAATGACGCTAAATCGATGAAAATTCAATATCTTGGAAAGAATATAAGTATCTACGACAAGAATAACATTTTTTTAACTGAAAAAGTAGTAAATTCATTGCATTATATAAGGAAAGTCATGTGTTGGCCACATCAGATTTTTTTTATTGTCTTTTCAGGACCACAAGCAGCCCTCCTGTTTTAAAAGGCTTCATATCTGCAAAACTTGTTTCGAACATTGGACCGAACCTAATACGGCGCTGGATTTTAATTTTGTCACTCGGAGTACAGAAAATATTACGGAGAAAGAGTATAATGTCTCGGAACTCTCTTGAAGCTCCTGCATAAAATGTTCAAACGGGCATACAAGGTGAAACGGAGCATAAAATTAATGTTACATTAAGTTTTAATTTGAAATATTTCGCAGCTCGCATACTTCATATGAGCGAGTCCATTCAAAGTCCGACCTCTTCTCAGTATTATCATAAGTTCAATAGAAATAGCGTCGTCTGAACAATTGAAGTTCGTTGATGCTTTTCCTTGTTAAGACATTAGTTCTTTATAATACCACACTGCCACACTCGCAGGTAGTGAATACAAATAAAATAGAACAATTTAGTAAAAATAAAAAAAATATAAAAAATCCTAGGGGAATATATATGATATAAGATCTTCACAGTCTGACATAATAACCGTAGATCATTGTTGTGTGCCTTGGAGAGCTTGGATTTCAAGCAGACTTTTGAACAGTTTAACCAAACTGTTCAAATGCCCGCGTTTTTTGTGCAGCACTCCGCTGACACCATTCTCATGATATCTCAAGATCTAAGTCTTCTACCACTACGAATGTTGCATCACGACGAGCTAAACATTACAGGTTAGATAAGAATATGATTGAGACATGAACTATACCAAAATTCTAATTTTTCTTAAATTTTGATATAAAGACAATGTCTACAAATAACAGTCAATTATATCTTACATAATGATACACTGTGAAAAAAATAGACAAGTGAGTGGGACGCGCAGATCAGATCTTCAATATTTGATAGAGATATAGATAGATCAGATAGATCTTCAAGATATAGATAGATCTTCAATATAGATCTCCGAATATTTGCACTGACACTTGGAACACTGGCAGATACTCCCACGGTTCCCCGTACGTACTTCCAGACCAGAAGGTCAATTGTGAACGTTAAATCCGATATCTTACATATTCTACATCATATAAGCCAAATTATATGTTCGTTCAGTCAGCTAAGAAGATAATGTTTCGGAACTCATCATATACCACTTGAAGAAATAGTATAGCAATGGCAAGATATAATAAACACAACGCCTACTAGAGGTCGAAGAGATAAAGAATCAACCAGTAAGTTTTCAAGTTGCATATCAAGCAGAAAATTTAGAGGGTATTTAGCAAAACATAGACAGAAATATGCTGTATTTTACGAAGTTTTACTTCATCATGCTGTTATCGTGGCAATTTTTGAGCATAAATTTGATAGAAAGAACTTTCAAATTGTTGTTGCTGCATATCCTCTTTAACAGATCTGACATAAGTCAGATCAACTCCAGAAGGTTGTTGACCGCCATAAAATCAATAACTAAAAGGGAGGTAGATGTCAAGTCCTCCTTGGAAAGTCCGACGCAACTCAATATGTGCTCCGGGGAGGCCGGATGGTCACAGCATTTATTACAAGTGGGATGGATTTTTCCACCGCGTTAAAAAGAAAGACACTTAAGGTGGCCACTTTTAAGTCTAGCAAGTGCAGTCTGGGAGCCACGATCACATTAAATTTCCAGAAGAGCGCCAGGGGATGTTCCGGTGTACCATTGGTGCGCAGGTGGAGTACTCCAAATTAAATTTAATTTAGATCTTGCATTTGAGTACAGTTCTTGATAAGTAAGCGAAGAACCAGTGGCCGTTTCGTCCTCACTGCCCTCTTTGGCCAATCTATCCGCAACCTCATTACCACTAATGGTTACATGTGAAGGAATCCATTGGAGATGGACATTGTGGTTTTGAGAAATCTTCTTTAGCTTGAACAGAATAGATATACTGGTTTCATCGCCTGCAGAGGACCAGCCACTAGGATGTTGAAATGCACTGCGGCTGTCCGACAATATCCAAAGTTCACCAAAATTATAATCAAGAGACATGATGGCGTCAAACCCGACATTGAACGCAATTAACTCGCTCCTGAAGACAGAACAAGTGTCCAGGTTGCGCTGTTTTAGTGAAGTCTCAAGATGAGGGGTTCTAATATAGATACCGCTGCCAGTACGGTTTTCTGTACGACTACCATCAGTATAGACCTGCACTGCATCTTTAGGAATGCAACTAATAACTTCTAGGGTCAGCTGCCTAAGATAGTCGTCAAGATGCGTTTGCTTGTTTGCAGTGGAATTCAAATCAAAGTGGAAGAAAACTCTTGGCATCCCCTCTGAGGGATCAATACAAGATCTTAAAGATTGAGACACAAGGCCTACTAGAGGTCGAAGAGATAAAGCACCAACCAGTAAGCTTTCAAGTTGCATATCAAGCGGAAAATTTAGAGGGTATTTAGCAAAACATAGACAGAAATATGCTGTATTTTACGAAGTTTTACTTCATCCTGCTGTTATCGTTGCAATTTTTGAGCAAAAATTTGATAGAGAGAACTTTCAAATTGTCAATAACGCAATGAACAAAGGATAATCTAACACTCCATAGATCAAATGATCCGGTGCATGAGGCAATAATTCGTTAAATAAGGTTAATTACTAGGAATTGGTACCCCTGCATTTCGTGATTTTAAAATGGAATGAAAACTAAATTTCTATAGTTCTCATTCTTTAACAAATCTTTTATTGTAAAAAAAAAATCACTTCCCAAAAGTACTAAAATATGTTTTTTCTTTCTTGAAAAAATACTCAACATGCAAAAAAAAAAACGGAAAATAAATGTGCTTCCACGGATGCCTGTCTTACGAATAAAACTTTCAATTTCATGCACGGTGGTTAGCCACGAGGGAGAATATCAAAGAAACAAAAGTAGGAAAGTGGTTTGTTTTGATCTCTTTTTCCTGGTAAATAGATATTCTTTGGATCGATATAATAACATTGTTGTTCTAAAGAAGAACATTTTCTTTACAATAATTTTTTGTTAGGCAATTTAGCGTGATTTCTTACTAATAAATTGACATAGATGGGAATTTTTCGAGACATTGATATTTAAAAAAATATAATAAATATATAAATACCGAAATCTAACCTTTACGTGTTATTATGTAGTTTAATTTTATATTACGAGAACTGACAAAAGAATATTAAATGTCAATATACTAATATGGATTTATTGATACATAGAGTGTTAAAAATAAAGCAATCTGGAAATTTTTTTGGAATATATCCCTCCCCTATTTAAATCGTTCACATGAAAAAAAAAATTGATATATGATTCTAAAAGGATCCCATTGCTGATAAGTGTGCAAAAAATTCAATTTCTTAGGTCATCATGGAGCAGAGCTTCTGGAGTCTAGAAAGACACGAACAAGTTAGACAATCATTATAGATAATTAATCACTGTTTATAGAAATATTTATGAGAATCCATAATTGGAATATAGAACGTTCAAAATATTCACCAAAAGCCGGCTTCTTTATAGATTGGAAGAAAAAATTGTATCAACTTTCGTTCCGATTAAACTATTTGTTTAACCCATATTGTACCAAACATTGAAAAAAATTAATTTTTTTTTATAAAATCATACATATGTGTTTCTCTAAGCCTATGTATACACATAAAATCCAAAAAATTATCAAACTTTTATTAGTTTGATAGATACAGGCTGTCCTAAAAATAAGACAATGGTGCATCCTCTAGATATATATCCAATAGAGCAATCCTCTAGATAATTTTTTCTGTCAATCCTTTTTTTACTGGTATAAAATTATGGAATATTAATACTTAATAAATAATTTAACTTAAACATACTTAATCAATTTATATGTATGTTTTTTCTTGGAGCTCAAACCTTTAAAAAACTTCTTTGTTGAAAATGTAAAAAAAAAAATTTCAAGAATCGCCATTTTAAAAAATTGATAAAAAATATCCAACATTAATTTAAACTTGCGGCAAAGACGAATATATAGTTAATATTCTCAAACAATATATTGTCATTAAATTGATTTAAAATATGCAAAATAATTTGTATAAACACCACTTATATATGCTGTCCTATTTTTAGGACGATGAGGTAATATGGGTTAAAGCGAATCGTGTTTATAAATTCGAAGACACACACACATAATTTTGTTCCTTCATACATTGTCAATCTCAAACGTACGATGGCAACACTATTAAGTTCAGTACGTGGTCTGACCATTGGTGCAAAAAAAAAAGTATTGTTTTTCGCTCCATTCATACTTTAATATAAAGAAGTTAAGTATTCGAGTAATTTGAAAACATAATAATTGAAAAACGTTAATGGCATACTGTCATATGAATTCTCAAATGAAACACTGAAGCATGCCCATAGACACAATGTCAAGGTTATAAAGAATTAAAAACGGTACCAAATGAATATATCAAAATCCCGAAGATATAAGGTACGATGAATCTCACGGTAGAACGAACAGCATCGGTTGTCAGTGTCGCTCTTCTTCGTCCTCTTCACCACCGAATAACTGTTTACTTAATTAGTAGCAAAAGGTGGCTATGCGCCTAAAGTTTGCGAACCTGTATGTTGACTAAGGAAATATCATTCTTAAGGGGACGGTAGACGTTGAAATTTTTTTATTTATTTACTGACTTTGAAACATGAAAATTTGTGTAAATATTCCTCTTAACATTAGTATATAAAATACCATTAATTTTTTTTCAATTTTGTTATAATTTTGTATTTTTTTTAATTCAATTTTTTTAACAAAATTTTTAAAAATGTTGCTTGCGTGCCATTTGTTCGCATTTTCGATTAATTTTGCATTATGAAAACTCCAAAACACATTACGAATAAATCTGAGTATTTATTTTTAAATCCCTTAAAAAGTCAGTTTTTTGAAAATATTTTTCTGCATTGAAACTAAATTTTCATCATTTAATTAGATTCTTATCCACTTTTAATTGCCTTAATGAAGTGCAATTATAAAATGCATACCCAGTTACATTAAAATGTATAAAAGGCGTCTTCTTACCAAATTTCATGCATCTCAAACAAAAATTAAGACGCATGGAGCTTTTCGAATATGTAAAACCTTTGAAAATTCCGTTTCGAAAAAAATGCATTTAACCTTTTGCTCGCTGGTGGGACATCGTCCATCCCAAACGAAGACTCTCCCAAAACGACAGGTATTTGACATACCCTATCCCAAACAGTTCGATCTGCCTTTGCAGGCTTTGGCGTCCATGGAAATCGCCGACAGAAACATTGCACCTGCTGCAGCAGCAGCTGCTCATTTCAACGTCCATCATCCCCTTAATCAGTGGCGAGGCGTCAAAGGGGAAAAGGTACTTGTTTTCTGCATAAATAAATAATATAGATCTTGACACACTTTAGCTCCACTCCTGGTAACTTTTTTCATCATTTATACTATTCAGGAGAAAGCGTACGATTATTGTTCAGGAAAGACATATCTCAAAGCGTATCTCCCTGTCAGAAGACGTGCAATTATAATTAGAGCTGACATGTAATTTCTACTTGGGCAATGATAGTGATCGGATAGACGTGTCTATCTACTGTTGTGAATACACACATTTATCATAAATTCCACTTGAAATTTGGCCTGCAGTTGTCATTTTGTGGTAAATTTTAATTATTTGGATTTTGAACCTTGCCGACCTAGCCTGTCAGGAATCCGCAATAGGAAAACAAGCATGTTTTAGGAATAACTCCAGAAATAGAGCAGCTAAAATCCTGAAATTAGGTAAAGCGTTGTTTCTATGGTATATTTTCAATCTTCGGACTTAACCTTTAACCTTGTCAGTACAGTCCGTTCAGGAACTGCAATACAAAAGTATATATATATATTTGCAGAACAACTCAAGTACCGGAGAAACTACAGAGCCAAAATGCGGTACTAGTTGTCTTTCGTGGTGTATTTCAATTCTTTAGATGTTGAATCTTTCTAATCTATTCTGTTCAGGAAATTTTTTGAAGAATTCATGGGAGCAGAAAAATGTTTTAAAGATCCATACAAACAATTATTATTTTAAGATGGTCTAAAAGTAAAAAAAAAGTAGATTTTCGAAGTTTAGTCCTTGGTCTTATGTGGGCATAAATTGTTTTCTCACGCTTCGCTGCTGTTCATATCAATCAATTAATCATAGCAGACGACTTCGGATTTACAAAATGTTGTGCTCCCACTACATCAATCCAGGCTTTTAGATTACCCCTTTGAAGCCAGTTTTGTGAGTATGATTCTGGATATTGCATCTTCCTGTAATCAGAGATTCTATAAATTTGAAGCCAGCTGCGTTGTATGATTGATTTTGCAGACATATTCGCAAAATATCGGTACATTAAGTATCTTTGTCGTCAGTGTAATTATATATGAATCGGTGTTGAATAGACATAACAAGCACGACACTCATATTCGACAAACTGCAAGGAGAGATTGATTCTTGATTCTATGTCATATGTATTTGAATGAAGGAAACAAGTTCCAGGAATTTAAAAATAAAGATGTTTTCCAGAAAAGTTTCCCAACATGAATAAAAGGAAAATAAATATGTCCCCCGTAGCTGCCAGTCTTCAGAATAAAACGTTTAAATTTCTAGTGCAGTGGAAGGCCACAAAGGAAAATAGGGAAAAAAATCACAGAATATATTTCAATTAAATCATTTGTTTTATCGTTTTAAGAATCAATAAGAATTTTTACAATCCTTGTTTGCAAAACGTAATTATAAAATGTTTAAATATATGAATAATAAAACATTGATGATAAATATATGAAAATGATGGTAAGCGAAGTTTTTCTTATAACTCAGGGGTACTAAATATTTAATGTTTTCAGTAAAAAAAAAATCTGACTTTGCTGCCAAAAGGCGGCATTTAAATTTAATTTTAATTTAAGTTCTGAAAGAAATAATGCTTATTTTTCTCGCGTGAGTTGATGTTTTATATATATGTGTTGGGTTGCTTTAGTATTTAGGTAATTTGGAGATTTGAAAATTTACTTTTATTTCTTTTTCCCTGGCTCAATATTCTTAATTTGGTAATATTTAAATAATATTTATTGGCTTTTCATTTATTCTTTAATTAGAATATTTTTAATCTTCTAAATTAATTTTCTTTATGATATTCTTAGTTAAAAATGTTCCATTCCTTAAATTAATATTACTTTTGATTTGCAAATTTTAGAAATTATTTATTTATTTGATTCCCCTTAAAATTCCCTTTAATTTGACGTCCCATTTTCCCATTTTGGTTAGAAATTCCGTTTGTTCTACAGTTTCAAGTTATTTCCATGTCTCACTGTAATTCAAAAATTTCAGTTGCGGCCATTTTCGGAATTTTGTTTCGCGGGCCCTTTACTGCGATTAAGCCGCCACCTAAGCGTTTTTCGCGCCTCTTTAGAATTCGGGATTTTTTTTAATTGGTTCGCGTTTTTACGGATCGTCTGCTCTCGGAATTATGAGTATTATTTTGGCAATTCTAATTTCGGTAAGCGAATTTTAATTGCTGCCGTTTATCTAAACTCGCCCTTTTGCCGCAAGTATAAATACGCGCGTAGAACTTTTCAGTTTCAGAGTTTTTTGTTGAAATCCTTCGTTGTGCGTTAGCGCGAGAAGCGCGTTGTTTTTTTTTCGAATGGAACTTATGTTCCACGCGAGTTTTTTTAATGGAACGTTAAGTTCCTCGCGTTATTCTTTTTTTTTCATTAGTTGTTTTAATTTAAATTATGCATTTTTCAAGCTTTTTCGCGTAATTCGCGACGTAACTCTCCAGAAAAGTGTATGGTTGTTGTTGTTGAGACCCAGACCGTCCGACCTACCAGAAAGGTGTAAGGTAACTGTATGGACGGCCGGGAAGTGCCACCCAATTTAGACCGGATCCCAGTGGGGGAGGCATCCACAGGGACCGTACCCTCCTTCCCCTACCACCAACCTCTCGGAAGGAAGAAAAGTGTATGGTGAAATTCCTTTTGCGAGTTATGTGAATGAAGCGTCTGACGATGACGTCCGAGTTTTGAGAAAATCCTAGCGTTCCAGATGTGGTTGTTAGGCCTCTGCTGATGTTTTTCAAAAGTGCTGAATCCTTTCCTGACTAAAGTTTGTTGAGATCCTGATCCCAAGAAAACCAGTTTTTTCCAAAATCTGTGCTGCTCCAATGATTGGAACTTTCCCCCTGTCTGGCGGCCCATCCGGGTGAATACTGATGTTTTATTTAAACCCTTAATTTCTTTAATTCTGAATATGATTTCTCAATATTTTTGAAATGCATTTAACTAAAATTTATTCTGTAAAATTAAAATTCTAAACTTCATTCTGAGAGCAAATTTCTAAACCTTCATAATTTTTAAGAGCCTGGGTTAAATTCTAAAATTCTTTAAATTTAATATTTTGTTAATGATTTTTGATGAAATTTAAATAGATTGTTTTGAGTAAAGTTTTTATGTTAATTCCTTAATTTTAACTAAGTTGATAAAATTCTAAAATTCTAATGTTAATTCTTTCTGAGTTGCCTGCCTGTGAGCAGTGTTTTTGTATTTGTTAATTTGAAGTACAATTTAATAAACTAATTTTCTTAAAACTAAATATTATGTCTTCATTTATCTATCTGTTAAACACAACAGTAGTTTTGGTGCCGTGTACCAGTCTAGAAATTGCTCTCATGTTTTATAATATTTATTAGTAGTATTAAACTTTCAATTGTATTACAATTATGAATGATATTGAAGAAGATAACTGTATGTATGTTTCTGTATTTGGGTCAGATGAAACTGGAGATGGCTCTAAAGATAAGCCTTTTGAAACTTTATTATATGCTATGTTCTTTGTTGGTAAAGAGCCATTTCCTTCATTTCTTACAAATTCAAATGATGGTAAAGATTGGGATTTAATTCCCAGAAGTCAGGTTGCTAGTACCAAGAAAACTTGGTTATCCTTATTGGAAAGAAATTTACCTTTTAAAATAAACATTGAGGCAACCTCTGATAATGTAAATTCTGTTGGTAACAAAAATATTGATTCAAATGTTAATAGTAAACAATATGACTCAAATGAACAGGGATTAAAAATAGATTCTTCTAAATGTAATGTAATGAGTAATTTTAAAACAGTCTCTTCAATAGGAGACTTTTTAGATTCAATCCCAGTATTTTCAGGAGAGGAATCTGGCCTCCCATTGGAGGATTACATAGATAGAATTAAAATGTTAGCTGACCATGCAAATTGGTCAGAGTCAGACAAGGTCTTAGTTTTAAAGTTAAAACTGTCAGGCATAGCTGCAAGATTTATTAGAGATAATCCTAAGTTAAAAGAAGATAAATCTTTCTCTCAAATTCTTAAAGCTTTACGCGACAGATTTTCCTCAATAGAATGTTTACACAGTAACTTGAGAGCATTTCTGCAGAGTTATCAGAGACCAAATGAATCTGTGCGTCAGTTTGCTGCTAGAGTTGAGGCTTCCTCATACAAAACTGTTTCACCTGGCTTACTAAATGACAGAGTGGCAAACCAGCAAAGACTTGATGTCTTGTGCTCGGTTTTCATTGAAGGCTTGAAGCCTCATTTCAAACGGCTAATCCTACCTTAAAACCACAAGAGTTTTGACTCTGCAAAAAGGCATGCTGTGGCGGAGGAAGAGGTGTGGAGCAAGCAACATGGGGATGATCCCCAATATGTTATGAGTCTTGGAGAGTCTGAAAATAAGCAGCTCCATGATGAGCTTAAGAGAAATAAAATGGAGGTAGAGAACCTCACTAAAAGGCTTGCTGAGTTGCAAACTCAGATTAACACCAAACCACAGCTGCCTCAAACTAGAGTGACAAAGGATAGCCGAAGGTGTTTTTCATGTGGTCTATTAGGTCACATAAGTGTGGATTGTAGGAAATTTCCTCAATCACACAGGTTCAACAGAAATTCTAGGTCTCTGCCTACTCGAATGTATCAACAACCTTTTTATTTTCCACAACCTTCACAAAACTATCCATATAATTATTTTCCACAACAAACGCAGGGATTTCAACAACCTACTCAATTTTTTTACCATCAGCCAAATCAAAGCTTTCAGCCTGACATAAATGAAACTAAACCTAAAATGAGTTACAACACTTTTTATACACCTAGGAGTGATAAAAATGACAGTGAAAAACAGAATTTAAACTAAGTAAGGGTGAAGGGAGTTTTCACTCCAACTTACCTTCTGAGGCCCTTGGGGTGTTACCAGTGGTGCAAAATTCAAATTTGATTTCATTACAGAATTTGTCTCTACCAGTGATTTCTGGTGTGATAAATAATGTTGATATTCCTATACTTATTGATTCTGGTGCTTCTATTAATGTGTTGTTTACAAATGTATTATCTCATTTAAATATACTTGACAGTCAATTAACAAAGTGTAATATAAATTTAAAGGGCATCTCTAGTGATATTATAAAAGTTTCCAGGAAATTAAATATTAATTTAAATTTAAATAACAAAATATTTAATGTTGATTTTTATATTATGGACTGTGATTCTTGTAATTATTCAGCAATACTTGATGTGAAATTTTTAAAGGGTTATAAGATGTCAATAGATTTTAGTAATAATGTTTTATACAATAATATTGTAACTGTGCCTTTTGCAATTAAGGATGAATCTGTACCATTTTTATTATCTGATACAACTCAATTCTTTAATAATTATGAAATTAACAGAGAAAATACTTTGAATTCTGAAAAATATAGGGATAATTTGTGCTATGCACTTAGGAAATACACAATTCCTCCTCTATCGGAGGCTTTCATACAAGTAAAATTAAAAGAGATTGTTAAATTTAATTCACCTACTGTGATGATTGAGCCTTTAAACAACAGTAAAATTCTGGTCGCTAGATCAGTAAATAATGTATCTAGATCTAATATATATAATGTAAAAGTATTGAATTTGTCAACTGATGAGTTGCACATAAATAAGCATTCAAATTTAGCAAAAATTGCTCCTATCACAGTAGTATCTTCTTTTTCAGTTAACAATATTACTGAGTCAAGTGCAGAGAGTGGTGATAATTTTGATGTTTGGGGAGGAAATTTTGATCTTTCACACTTAGACTATAATGAAAAAAGACAAATAGAGAGTCTAATTAATGATTATAAACATATTTTTGCTAATTCTATTCCAGATTTAAAGGGGTGTGATACAGTTTTTCATAACATTAACTTAAAAGATGATATTCCTGTTAAACAAAAACCTTATAGAGTTCCTTATCATGTAAGAGATGAATTAGATAGACAAATTAATGAGCTTCTTGAAAATGACATTATACAAGAAAGTGATTCACCATTCTCCGCACCTGTACTGTTTGTTAAAAAGGCAGATGGAACATTAAGATTAGTAACAGATTTTAGAAAATTAAATGATAAAACTATTGATGATATTTTTCCACTGCCAAATATCACTGAATTGATTGATAGTTTAAATGGTGCGAAATATTTTTCTACATTAGACTTAACATCAGGATTTTATCAAATGAAATTGCACCCAGACGACACACACAAATTTGGCTTTTCTACACCTTTTGGCCACTATGAATGGAAAAGAGTCCCTTTCGGTTTGAAAAATGCCCCCAGCTCCTTTCAACGACTTATGTCCATCGTCCTAGCTAAGCTTTCCCCTTTACAAATTTCTATTTACATAGATGATATTGTTATTGCATCTAGAACCTTTGAGGAACACTTAATGAAATTAAAGGTAGTATTTGATAGATTAGCTCAACATAAATTATGTTTAAAGCCAAGTAAATGCAATTTTTTTAAATCTTCAATAAATTATTTGGGTTTTCAAGTTTCTGAAGGTATTGTCCAGCCTGACCCCTCAAATTTAAAAACTGTTAAAAATTTTCAAATACCCACCTCTAAAAAACAAATTCGCCAATTTTTAGGATTAACTGGCTTCTACAGAAAATTTATTGAAAATTACTCCTTAAAAGCTCTTCCCTTAACTAATTTAACTAAGCAAAATATTAAATTCTCTTGGACCCCTGAAGCAGAAAATTCTTATCAAACCTTAAAATCCGAATTACTTAAAGAACCCATTTTACATCTCCCTGATTTTTCAAAACCGTTTTCGGTATGTACCGATGCATCAAATTTTGCTCTAGGAGCAGTTCTCTGTCAAGAAGGAAAGGATGGATTTTTGCACCCTATTGCTTATGCTAGTAAAAAACTAAAAGATGCAGAAATAAACTATAGCACAGTCGAGAAAGAGACTTTAGGAGTTGTCTGGGCAACATCCTATTTTAAGCAATACCTTTTGGGAAAACATTTTACTGTTTATTGTGATCAGGCCTCCCTTTCAAATGTTTTGAAATTAAAAGACCCCACTTCTAGGATAGCACGATGGATAATGTCCATGACCCAGTTTAATTACAAAATTATTCATAAACCTGGTCGCCTAAATTTAACAGCTGATTATCTATCTAGATGTGTAAATAATGTAAACGTAAACACTATAGACTTGGATGTTGATACAAACCTTCTTTTAAGAGTACGTAATTCTCAAAATTCTGACCCTAATTGTATAAGAATGGGCTCATGCTTAGATAAAAATATTGACCCATTCCCTAAAAATTTAATGTTTTTCTTAAAAGATGATGTATTATATTGTACTAATAGGAAACCTAAATTAAAATATCAAAGAAAAGAGCGTATTGTTGTTCCACAAAATTTGATCTCTGATATTCTAAATTATTGTCATGATTCGATCACTGCAGGACATGGTGGTTTTAGAAGGACTTTGAGGAAAATTCAGCAACACTTTTATTGGCCTAGGATGTATGTTCAAATTTTAAATTATGTTAAGAGTTGTCCTGATTGTTTACAGAAAAGAGGATTTAAACAAAAACAAAAAGCTCCTTTACAGAGGTTTCCAAATTCTACTTACCCTATGGAAAGAATAGCTATGGATTGTATTGGCCCCATGCCTCTAACTTACTCTGGCAATAAGTACATACTGGTAATTACAGACTATTTTACTCGTTGGCCAGAAGCTTATGCTATCCCCAATATTAAATCTGAAACTATTTTAAATTGTTTAGAAAACTTCTTTTCTCTTCATGGTGTGCCAAAACACATTATCACTGACAAAGGATCTAATTTCATTTCGAATGCTGCCATGAAGTTGTATGAAAAATTAGGTATTGAAAAACATACCACTACTAGCTATCACCCACAATCGGATGGAGTCTGCGAGCGTTTAAACAGTAAAATAATTAACACACTTAGTCATTTAGTGTCTGAAACACAAGAGGATTGGGATCGACATTTATCTTTTGCCTTGCTGGCCCACCGAACTTCAATCCATTCCTCGACTGGTGAGTCTCCAGCTAATCTTCTCTATGGTAGAGAATTAATTTTGCCACATCATCTTCTTTTTAATTTAAATGAACAAAATTTTACCACTGTTAGTGATTATAGTCAGGATTTGGCAATTCGTATGAAAAAATCTTTTGAAATAGTAAAGAAGAACTTACTTAAAGCAGCTAAAACACAAGAGACATACAGAAATAAGTCTGCTGTTATAAAAGATATAAAAGTTGGAGATTTAGTATATTTATACATTCCTGTTTTTCCAAGGGGACATTGTAAGAAACTCTCCAAACTTAATAAAGGTCCTTTTAAAGTTATACAAAAAACATCTAATGTAAACTTTAAAATTCAACATGTAAATGACACACGAAATATTCAGTTGGTGCACATTGACAGATTAACAAAAATTCCAGAAAGAGATTCTGTGTTCTTTTCTTGTGCACAATCTGATAATTCAGCAAGTAATACATCTCATGAGAATGATATAATTCCAACACAAAGATATAATTTACGACAAAGGAAAAACTAGAATGACATTTTTTTTTATTTTATTGTTGCGCAACATAATTTTTTTTAAGTGTATAATTTTTATATGTGTGTATTTGTTATTGATACATTGCAGAATGCTGCAAACTGGATTTAATTGATGTTGATTTAAGATAAAATTTGTTGCTATTGATATTGCAGATTACTGCAGGATTTAGAGAATGATTGAGAAAAGATTAATTTGGATTATATGAATTGATTATATTTATATTGATAGAGATATATAGTTACTTATTTATTGTTATTGAGAGTGCAGATTTATGCAAATATTTGATTAGGTGGTCCATGACGTAAGTTCTGATCACATATGTTGATATTTTTTGGTATATATTTGTTGTCGTTAAAAGTATTAGAGTTCTGCAAAGATAAAAGTGGCAGTGTATATTAGATAACTGCAGATGCAGATGATGTTATGTGTAGTTCTGAATGGACATGAATAGATACTTGTGTCTTTGAAATTTTAGTATATTATTGTTACTTATTGATAATAATTGTTATTGTGTCAATTGTCATTTGACACTTCTATTGAAATTTTATTTATTTTATACAACTTATGTACATTGTTTTATTTTTTTAGATCACTCTATTTACACATTTTTTTTTTCTCTTTCCAGCTGGTATTTATATTTTGTAGTGGAAGTGAGAGTTGTTTCTCATTGGTTATTCAAGGTACCTTTTCAAAATTCAATGTTTCGATTCTTTGAAAACTATTTGGCTGGTCCAATGTTTTCTTAAAAATTTATTTTTATTTATAGCTAATGAGAATCAATGTCAAATCCTCTACCTTTACTTTTGTCTACACAAATTTAGTGATCTGATGTACAAAAATTTATTCACTGTTATATAATTATTGTTTTAGTTTATAGTTTGTTAACAAATTGCTTATTCCGAAATAGAGGTTGAATTCGGATAAAAATTGCTATACTTAAATTGGTAACTTCTGATAGATATTTTATTTTATTATCAAAAATTTTTCATTTTTCAAA
The DNA here is from genome assembly GCA_951213105.1 of Amaurobius ferox. Lineage (NCBI taxonomy): Eukaryota > Metazoa > Arthropoda > Arachnida > Araneae > Amaurobiidae > Amaurobius > Amaurobius ferox. Next base: position 57,305,561 of record OX578139.1, on the reverse strand, counting down.
TGAAAAATTTTTGGGGGATAGGTGGAAGGAATGTGTTGGGTTGCTTTAGTATTTAGGTAATTTGGAGATTTGAAAATTTACTTTTATTTCTTTTTCCCTGGCTCAATATTCTTAATTTGGTAAAATTTAAATAATATTTATTGGCTTTTCATTTATTCTTTAATTAGAATATTTTTAATCTTCTAAATTAATTTTCTTTATAATATTCTTAGTTAAAAATGTTCCATTCCTTAAATTAATATTACTTTTGATTTGCAAATTTTAGAAATTATTTATTTATTTGATTCCCCTTAAAATTCCCTTTAATTTGACGTCCCATTTTCCCATTTTGGTTAGAAATTCCGTTTGTTCTACAGTTTCAAGTTATTTCCATGTCTCACTGTAATTCAAAAATTTCAGTTGCGGCCATTTTCGGAATTTTGTTTCGCGGGCCCTTTACTGCGATTAAGCCGCCACCTAAGCGTTTTTCGCGCCTCTTTAGAATTCGGGATTTTTTTTAATTGGTTCGCGTTTTTACGGATCGTCTGCTCTCGGAATTATGAGTATTATTTTGGCAATTCTAATTTCGGTAAGCGAATTTTAATTGCTGCCGTTTATCTAAACTCGCCCTTTTGCCGCAAGTATAAATACGCGCGTAGAACTTTTCAGTTTCAGAGTTTTTTGTTGAAATCCTTCGTTGTGCGTTAGCGCGAGAAGCGCGTTGTTTTTTTTTCGAATGGAACTTATGTTCCACGCGAGTTTTTTTAATGGAACGTTAAGTTCCTCGCGTTATTCTTTTTTTTTCATTAGTTGTTTTAATTTAAATTATGCATTTTTCAAGCTTTTTCGCGTAATTCGCGACGTAACTCTCCAGAAAAGTGTATGGTGAAATTCCTTTTGCGAGTTATGTGAATGAAGCGTCTGACGATGACGTCCGAGTTTTGAGAAAATCCTAGCGTTCCAGATGTGGTTGTTAGGCCTCTGCTGATGTTTTTCAAAAGTGCTGAATCCTTTCCTGACTAAAGTTTGTTGAGATCCTGATCCCAAGAAAACCAGTTTTTTCCAAAATCTGTGCTGCTCCAATGATTGGAACTTTCCCCCTGTCTGGCGGCCCATCCGGGTGAATACTGATGTTTTATTTAAACCCTTAATTTCTTTAATTCTGAATATGATTTCTCAATATTTTTGAAATGCATTTAACTAAAATTTATTCTGTAAAATTAAAATTCTAAACTTCATTCTGAGAGCAAATTTCTAAACCTTCATAATTTTTAAGAGCCTGGGTTAAATTCTAAAATTCTTTAAATTTAATATTTTGTTAATGATTTTTGATGAAATTTAAATAGATTGTTTTGAGTAAAGTTCTTATGTTAATTCCTTAATTTTAACTAAGTTGATAAAATTCTAAAATTCTAATGTTAATTCTTTCTGAGTTGCCTGCCTGTGAGCAGTGTTTTTGTATTTGTTAATTTGAAGTACAATTTAATAAACTAATTTTCTTAAAACTAAATATTATGTCTTCATTTATCTATCTGTTAAACACAACAGTAGTTTTGGTGCCGTGTACCAGTCTAGAAATTGCTCTCATGTTTTATAATATTTATTAGTAGTATTAAACTTTCAATTGTATTACAATTATGAATGATATTGAAGAAGATAACTGTATGTATGTTTCTGTATTTGGGTCAGATGAAACTGGAGATGGCTCTAAAGATAAGCCTTTTGAAACTTTATTATATGCTATGTTCTTTGTTGGTAAAGAGCCATTTCCTTCATTTCTTACAAATTCAAATGATGGTAAAGATTGGGATTTAATTCCCAGAAGTCAGGTTGCTAGTACCAAGAAAACTTGGTTATCCTTATTGGAAAGAAATTTACCTTTTAAAATAAACATTGAGGCAACCTCTGATAATGTAAATTCTGTTGGTAACAAAAATATTGATTCAAATGTTAATAGTAAACAATATGACTCAAATGAACAGGGATTAAAAATAGATTCTTCTAAATGTAATGTAATGAGTAATTTTAAAACAGTCTCTTCAATAGGAGACTTTTTAGATTCAATCCCAGTATTTTCAGGAGAGGAATCTGGCCTCCCATTGGAGGATTACATAGATAGAATTAAAATGTTAGCTGACCATGCAAATTGGTCAGAGTCAGACAAGGTCTTAGTTTTAAAGTTAAAACTGTCAGGCATAGCTGCAAGATTTATTAGAGATAATCCTAAGTTAAAAGAAGATAAATCTTTCTCTCAAATTCTTAAAGCTTTACGCGACAGATTTTCCTCAATAGAATGTTTACACAGTAACTTGAGAGCATTTCTGCAGAGTTATCAGAGACCAAATGAATCTGTGCGTCAGTTTGCTGCTAGACTTGAGGCTTCCTCATACAAAACTGTTTCACCTGGCTTACTAAATGACAGAGTGGCAAACCAGCAAAGACTTGATGTCTTGTGCTCGGTTTTCATTGAAGGCTTGAAGCCTCATTTCAAACGGCTAATCCTACCTCAAAACCACAAGAGTTTTGACTCTGCAAAAAGGCATGCTGTGGCGGAGGAAGAGGTGTGGAGCAAGCAACATGGGGATGATCCCCAATATGTTATGAGTCTTGGAGAGTCTGAAAATAAGCAGCTCCATGATGAGCTTAAGAGAAATAAAATGGAGGTAGAGAACCTCACTAAAAGGCTTGCTGAGTTGCAAACTCAGATTAACACCAAACCACAGCTGCCTCAAACTAGAGTGACAAAGGATAGCCGAAGGTGTTTTTCATGTGGTCTATTAGGTCACATAAGTGTGGATTGTAGGAAATTTCCTCAATCACACAGGTTCAACAGAAATTCTAGGTCTCTGCCTGCTCGAATGTATCAACAACCTTTTTATTTTCCACAACCTTCACAAAACTATCCATATAATTATTTTCCACAACAAACGCAGGGATTTCAACAACCTACTCAATTTTTTTACCATCAGCCAAATCAAAGCTTTCAGCCTGACATAAATGAAACTAAACCTAAAATGAGTTACAACACTTTTTATACACCTAGGAGTGATAAAAATGACAGTGAAAAACAGAATTTAAACTAAGTAAGGGTGAAGGGAGTTTTCACTCCAACTTACCTTCTGAGGCCCTTGGGGTGTTACCAGTGGTGCAAAATTCAAATTTGATTTCATTACAGAATTTGTCTCTACCAGTGATTTCTGGTATGATAAATAATGTTGATATTCCTATACTTATTGATTCTGGTGCTTCTATTAATGTGTTGTTTACAAATGTATTATCTCATTTAAATATACTTGACAGTCAATTAACAAAGTGTAATATAAATTTAAAGGGCATCTCTAGTGATATTATAAAAGTTTCCAGGAAATTAAATATTAATTTAAATTTAAATAACAAAATATTTAATGTTGATTTTTATATTATGGACTGTGATTCTTGTAATTATTCAGCAATACTTGGTGTGAAATTTTTAAAGGGTTATAAGATGTCAATAGATTTTAGTAATAATGTTTTATACAATAATATTGTAACTGTGCCTTTTGCAATTAAGGATGAATCTGTACCATTTTTATTATCTGATACAACTCAATTCTTTAATAATTATGAAATTAACAGAGAAAATACTTTGAATTCTGAAAAATATAGGGATAATTTGTGCTATGCACTTAGGAAATACACAATTCCTCCTCTATCGGAGGCTTTCATACAAGTAAAATTAAAAGAGATTGTTAAATTTAATTCACCTACTGTGATGATTGAGCCTTTAAACAACAGTAAAATTCTGGTCGCTAGATCAGTAAATAATGTATCTAGATCTAATATATATAATGTAAAAGTATTGAATTTGTCAACTGATGAGTTGCACATAAATAAGCATTCAAATTTAGCAAAAATTGCTCCTATCACAGTAGTATCTTCTTTTTCAGTTAACAATATTACTGAGTCAAGTGCAGAGAGTGGTGATAATTTTGATGTTTGGGGAGGAAATTTTGATCTTTCACACTTAGACTATAATGAAAAAAGACAAATAGAGAGTCTAATTAATGATTATAAACATATTTTTGCTAATTCTATTCCAGATTTAAAGGGGTGTGATACAGTTTTTCATAACATTAACTTAAAAGATGATATTCCTGTTAAACAAAAACCTTATAGAGTTCCTTATCATGTAAGAGATGAATTAGATAGACAAATTAATGAGCTTCTTGAAAATGACATTATACAAGAAAGTGATTCACCATTCTCCGCACCTGTACTGTTTGTTAAAAAGGCAGATGGAACATTAAGATTAGTAACAGATTTTAGAAAATTAAATGATAAAACTATTGATGATATTTTTCCACTGCCAAATATCACTGAATTGATTGATAGTTTAAATGGTGCGAAATATTTTTCTACATTAGACTTAACATCAGGATTTTATCAAATGAAATTGCACCCAGACGACACACACAAATTTGGCTTTTCTACACCTTTTGGCCACTATGAATGGAAAAGAGTCCCTTTCGGTTTGAAAAATGCCCCCAGCTCCTTTCAACGACTTATGTCCATCGTCCTAGCTAAGCTTTCCCCTTTACAAATTTCTATTTACATAGATGATATTGTTATTGCATCTAGAACCTTTGAGGAACACTTAATGAAATTAAAGGTAGTATTTGATAGATTAGCTCAACATAAATTATGTTTAAAGCCAAGTAAATGCAATTTTTTTAAATCTTCAATAAATTATTTGGGTTTTCAAGTTTCTGAAGGTATTGTCCAGCCTGACCCCTCAAATTTAAAAACTGTTAAAAATTTTCAAATACCCACCTCTAAAAAACAAATTCGCCAATTTTTAGGATTAACTGGCTTCTACAGAAAATTTATTGAAAATTACTCCTTAAAAGCTCTTCCCTTAACTAATTTAACTAAGCAAAATATTAAATTCTCTTGGACCCCTGAAGCAGAAAATTCTTATCAAACCTTAAAATCCGAATTACTTAAAGAACCCATTTTACATCTCCCTGATTTTTCAAAACCGTTTTCGGTATGTACCGATGCATCAAATTTTGCTCTAGGAGCAGTTCTCTGTCAAGAAGGAAAGGATGGATTTTTGCACCCTATTGCTTATGCTAGTAAAAAACTAAAAGATGCAGAAATAGACTATAGCACAGTCGAGAAAGAGACTTTAGGAGTTGTCTGGGCAACATCCTATTTTAAGCAATACCTTTTGGGAAAACATTTTACTGTTTATTGTGATCAGGCCTCCCTTTCAAATGTTTTAAAATTAAAAGACCCCACTTCTAGGATAGCACGATGGATAATGTCCATGACCCAGTTTAATTACAAAATTATTCATAAACCTGGTCGCCTAAATTTAACAGCTGATTATCTATCTAGATGTGTAAATAATGTAAACGTAAACACTATAGACTTGGATGTTGATACAAACCTTCTTTTAAGAGTACGTAATTCTCAAAATTCTGACCCTAATTGTATAAGAATGGGCTCATGCTTAGATAAAAATATTGACCCATTCCCTAAAAATTTAATGTTTTTCTTAAAAGATGATGTATTATATTGTACTAATAGGAAACCTAAATTAAAATATCAAAGAAAAGAGCGTATTGTTGTTCCACAAAATTTGATCTCTGATATTCTAAATTATTGTCATGATTCGATCACTGCAGGACATGGTGGTTTTAGAAGGACTTTGAGGAAAATTCAGCAACACTTTTATTGGCCTAGGATGTATGTTCAAATTTTAAATTATGTTAAGAGTTGTCCTGATTGTTTACAGAAAAGAGGATTTAAACAAAAACAAAAAGCTCCTTTACAGAGGTTTCCAAATTCTACTTACCCTATGGAAAGAATAGCTATGGATTGTATTGGCCCCATGCCTCTAACTTACTCTGGCAATAAGTACATACTGGTAATTACAGACTATTTTACTCGTTGGCCAGAAGCTTATGCTATCCCCAATATTAAATCTGAAACTATTTTAAATTGTTTAGAAAACTTCTTTTCTCTTCATGGTGTGCCAAAACACATTATCACTGACAAAGGATCTAATTTCATTTCGAATGCTGCCATGAAGTTGTATGAAAAATTAGGTATTGAAAAACATACCACTACTAGCTATCACCCACAATCGGATGGAGTCTGCGAGCGTTTAAACAGTAAAATAATTAACACACTTAGTCATTTAGTGTCTGAAACACAAGAGGATTGGGATCGACATTTATCTTTTGCCTTGCTGGCCCACCGAACTTCAATCCATTCCTCGACTGGTGAGTCTCCAGCCAATCTTCTCTATGGTAGAGAATTAATTTTGCCACATCATCTTCTTTTTAATTTAAATGAACAAAATTTTACCACTGTTAGTGATTATAGTCAGGATTTGGCAATTCGTATGAAAAAATCTTTTGAAATAGTAAAGAAGAACTTACTTAAAGCAGCTAAAACACAAGAGACATACAGAAATAAGTCTGCTGTTATAAAAGATATAAAAGTTGGAGATTTAGTATATTTATACATTCCTGTTTTTCCAAGGGGACATTGTAAGAAACTCTCCAAACTTAATAAAGGTCCTTTTAAAGTTATACAAAAAACATCTAATGTAAACTTTAAAATTCAACATGTAAATGACACACGAAATATTCAGTAGGTGCACATTGACAGATTAACAAAAATTCCAGAAAGAGATTCTGTGTTCTTTTCTTGTGCACAATCTGATAATTCAGCAAGTAATACATCTCATGAGAATGATATAATTCCAACACAAAGATATAATTTACGACAAAGGAAAAACTAGAATGACATTTTTTTTATTTTATTGTTGCGCAACATAATTTTTTTTAAGTGTATAATTTTTATATGTGTGTATTTGTTATTGATACATTGCAGAATGCTGCAAACTGGATTTAATTGATGTTGATTTAAGATAAAATTTGTTGCTATTGATATTGCAGATTACTGCAGGATTTAGAGAATGATTGAGAAAAGATTAATTTGGATTATATGAATTGATTATATTTATATTGATAGAGATATATAGTTACTTATTTATTGTTATTGAGAGTGCAGATTTATGCAAATATTTGATTAGGTGGTCCATGACGTAAGTTCTGATCACATATGTTGATATTTTTTGGTATATATTTGTTGTCGTTAAAAGTATTAGAGTTCTGCAAAGATAAAAGTGGCAGTGTATATTAGATAACTGCAGATGCAGATGATGTTATGTGTAGTTCTGAATGGACATGAATAGATACTTGTGTCTTTGAAATTTTAGTATATTATTGTTACTTATTGATAATAATTGTTATTGTGTCAATTGTCATTTGACACTTCTATTGAAATTTTATTTATTTTATACAACTTATGTACATTGTTTTATTTTTTTAGATCACTCTATTTACACATTTTTTTTTTCTCTTTCCAGCTGGTATTTATATTTTGTAGTGGAAGTGAGAGTTGTTTCTCATTGGTTATTCAAGGTACCTTTTCAAAATTCAATGTTTCGATTCTTTGAAAACTATTTGGCTGGTCCAATGTTTTCTTAAAAATTTATTTTTATTTATAGCTAATGAGAATCAATGTCAAATCCTCTACCTTTACTTTTGTCTACACAAATTTAGTGATCTGATGTACAAAAATTTATTCACTGTTATATAATTATTGTTTTAATTTATAGTTTGTTAACAAATTGCTTATTCCGAAATAGAGGTTGAATTCGGATAAAAATTGCTATACTTAAATTGGTAACTTCTGATAGATATTTTATTTTATTATCAAAAATTTTTCATTTTTCAAATGAAAAATTTTTGGGGGATAGGTGGAAGGAATGTGTTGGGTTGCTTTAGTATTTAGGTAATTTGGAGATTTGAAAATTTACTTTTATTTCTTTTTCCCTGGCTCAATATTCTTAATTTGGTAATATTTAAATAATATTTATTGGCTTTTCATTTATTCTTTAATTAGAATATTTTTAATCTTCTAAATTAATTTTCTTTATAATATTCTTAGTTAAAAATGTTCCATTCCTTAAATTAATATTACTTTTGATTTGCAAATTTTAGAAATTATTTATTTATTTGATTCCCCTTAAAATTCCCTTTAATTTGACGTCCCATTTTCCCATTTTGGTTAGAAATTCCGTTTGTTCTACAGTTTCAAGTTATTTCCATGTCTCACTGTAATTCAAAAATTTCAGTTGCGGCCATTTTCGGAATTTTGTTTCGCGGGCCCTTTACTGCGATTAAGCCGCCACCTAAGCGTTTTTCGCGCCTCTTTAGAATTCGGGATTTTTTTTAATTGGTTCGCGTTTTTACGGATCGTCTGCTCTCGGAATTATGAGTATTATTTTGGCAATTCTAATTTCGGTAAGCGAATTTTAATTGCTGCCGTTTATCTAAACTCGCCCTTTTGCCGCAAGTATAAATACGCGCGTAGAACTTTTCAGTTTCAGAGTTTTTTGTTGAAATCCTTTGTTGTGCGTTAGCGCGAGAAGCGCGTTGTTTTTTTTTCGAATGGAACTTATGTTCCACGCGAGTTTTTTTAATGGAACGTTAAGTTCCTCGCGTTATTCTTTTTTTTCATTAGTTGTTTTAATTTAAATTATGCATTTTTCAAGCTTTTTCGCGTAATTCGCGACGTAACTCTCCAGAAAAGTGTATGGTGAAATTCCTTTTGCGAGTTATGTGAATGAAGCGTCTGACGATGACGTCCGAGTTTTGAGAAAATCCTAGCGTTCCAGATGTGGTTGTTAGGCCTCTGCTGATGTTTTTCAAAAGTGCTGAATCCTTTCCTGACTAAAGTTTGTTGAGATCCTGATCCCAAGAAAACCAGTTTTTTCCAAAATCTGTGCTGCTCCAATGATTGGAACTTTCCCCCTGTCTGGCGGCCCATCCGGGTGAATACTGATGTTTTATTTAAACCCTTAATTTCTTTAATTCTGAATATGATTTCTCAATATTTTTGAAATGCATTTAACTAAAATTTATTCTGTAAAATTAAAATTCTAAACTTCATTCTGAGAGCAAATTTCTAAACCTTCATAATTTTTAAGAGCCTGGGTTAAATTCTAAAATTCTTTAAATTTAATATTTTGTTAATGATTTTTGATGAAATTTAAATAGATTGTTTTGAGTAAAGTTTTTATGTTAATTCCTTAATTTTAACTAAGTTGATAAAATTCTAAAATTCTAATGTTAATTCTTTCTGAGTTGCCTGCCTGTGAGCAGTGTTTTTGTATTTGTTAATTTGAAGTACAATTTAATAAACTAATTTTCTTAAAACTAAATATTATGTCTTCATTTATCTATCTGTTAAACACAACAGTAGTTTTGGTGCCGTGTACCAGTCTAGAAATTGCTCTCATGTTTTATAATATTTATTAGTAGTATTAAACTTTCAATTGTATTACAATTATGAATGATATTGAAGAAGATAACTGTATGTATGTTTCTGTATTTGGGTCAGATGAAACTGGAGATGGCTCTAAAGATAAGCCTTTTGAAACTTTATTATATGCTATGTTCTTTGTTGGTAAAGAGCCATTTCCTTCATTTCTTACAAATTCAAATGATGGTAAAGATTGGGATTTAATTCCCAGAAGTCAGGTTGCTAGTACCAAGAAAACTTGGTTATCCTTATTGGAAAGAAATTTACCTTTTAAAATAAACATTGAGGCAACCTCTGATAATGTAAATTCTGTTGGTAACAAAAATATTGATTCAAATGTTAATAGTAAACAATATGACTCAAATGAACAGGGATTAAAAATAGATTCTTCTAAATGTAATGTAATGAGTAATTTTAAAACAGTCTCTTCAATAGGAGACTTTTTAGATTCAATCCCAGTATTTTCAGGAGAGGAATCTGGCCTCCCATTGGAGGATTACATAGATAGAATTAAAATGTTAGCTGACCATGCAAATTGGTCAGAGTCAGACAAGGTCTTAGTTTTAAAGTTAAAACTGTCAGGCATAGCTGCAAGATTTATTAGAGATAATCCTAAGTTAAAAGAAGATAAATCTTTCTCTCAAATTCTTAAAGCTTTACGCGACAGATTTTCCTCAATAGAATGTTTACACAGTAACTTGAGAGCATTTCTGCAGAGTTATCAGAGACCAAATGAATCTGTGCGTCAGTTTGCTGCTAGACTTGAGGCTTCCTCATACAAAACTGTTTCACCTGGCTTACTAAATGACAGAGTGGCAAACCAGCAAAGACTTGATGTCTTGTGCTCGGTTTTCATTGAAGGCTTGAAGCCTCATTTCAAACGGCTAATCCTACCTCAAAACCACAAGAGTTTTGACTCTGCAAAAAGGCATGCTGTGGCGGAGGAAGAGGTGTGGAGCAAGCAACATGGGGATGATCCCCAATATGTTATGAGTCTTGGAGAGTCTGAAAATAAGCAGCTCCATGATGAGCTTAAGAGAAATAAAATGGAGGTAGAGAACCTCACTAAAAGGCTTGCTGAGTTGCAAACTCAGATTAACACCAAACCACAGCTGCCTCAAACTAGAGTGACAAAGGATAGCCGAAGGTGTTTTTCATGTGGTCTATTAGGTCACATAAGTGTGGATTGTAGGAAATTTCCTCAATCACACAGGTTCAACAGAAATTCTAGGTCTCTGCCTACTCGAATGTATCAACAACCTTTTTATTTTCCACAACCTTCACAAAACTATCCATATAATTATTTTCCACAACAAACGCAGGGATTTCAACAACCTACTCAATTTTTTTACCATCAGCCAAATCAAAGCTTTCAGCCTGACATAAATGAAACTAAACCTAAAATGAGTTAAAACACTTTTTATACACCTAGGAGTGATAAAAATGACAGTGAAAAACAGAATTTAAACTAAGTAAGGGTGAAGGGAGTTTTCACTCCAACTTACCTTCTGAGGCCCTTGGGGTGTTACCAGTGGTGCAAAATTCAAATTTGATTTCATTACAGAATTTGTCTCTACCAGTGATTTCTGGTATGATAAATAATGTTGATATTCCTATACTTATTGATTCTGGTGCTTCTATTAATGTGTTGTTTACAAATGTATTATCTCATTTAAATATACTTGACAGTCAATTAACAAAGTGTAATATAAATTTAAAGGGCATCTCTAGTGATATTATAAAAGTTTCCAGGAAATTAAATATTAATTTAAATTTAAATAACAAAATATTTAATGTTGATTTTTATATTATGGACTGTGATTCTTGTAATTATTCAGCAATACTTGGTGTGAAATTTTTAAAGGGTTATAAGATGTCAATAGATTTTAGTAATAATGTTTTATACAATAATATTGTAACTGTGCCTTTTGCAATTAAGGATGAATCTGTACCATTTTTATTATCTGATACAACTCAATTCTTTAATAATTATGAAATTAACAGAGAAAATACTTTGAATTCTGAAAAATATAGGGATAATTTGTGCTATGCACTTAGGAAATACACAATTCCTCCTCTATCGGAGGCTTTCATACAAGTAAAATTAAAAGAGATTGTTAAATTTAATTCACCTACTGTGATGATTGAGCCTTTAAACAACAGTAAAATTCTGGTCGCTAGATCAGTAAATAATGTATCTAGATCTAATATATATAATGTAAAAGTATTGAATTTGTCAACTGATGAGTTGCACATAAATAAGCATTCAAATTTAGCAAAAATTGCTCCTATCACAGTAGTATCTTCTTTTTTAGTTAACAATATTACTGAGTCAAGTGCAGAGAGTGGTGATAATTTTGATGTTTGGGGAGGAAATTTTGATCTTTCACACTTAGACTATAATGAAAAAAGACAAATAGAGAGTCTAATTAATGATTATAAACATATTTTTGCTAATTCTATTCCAGATTTAAAGGGGTGTGATACAGTTTTTCATAACATTAACTTAAAAGATGATATTCCTGTTAAACAAAAACCTTATAGAGTTCCTTATCATGTAAGAGATGAATTAGATAGACAAATTAATGAGCTTCTTGAAAATGACATTATACAAGAAAGTGATTCACCATTCTCCGCACCTGTACTGTTTGTTAAAAAGGCAGATGGAACATTAAGATTAGTAACAGATTTTAGAAAATTAAATGATAAAACTATTGATGATATTTTTCCACTGCCAAATATCACTGAATTGATTGATAGTTTAAATGGTGCGAAATATTTTTCTACATTAGACTTAACATCAGGATTTTATCAAATGAAATTGCACCCAGACGACACACACAAATTTGGCTTTTCTACACCTTTTGGCCACTATGAATGGAAAAGAGTCCCTTTCGGTTTGAAAAATGCCCCCAGCTCCTTTCAACGACTTATGTCCATCGTCCTAGCTAAGCTTTCCCCTTTACAAATTTCTATTTACATAGATGATATTGTTATTGCATCTAGAACCTTTGAGGAACACTTAATGAAATTAAAGGTAGTATTTGATAGATTAGCTCAACATAAATTATGTTTAAAGCCAAGTAAATGCAATTTTTTTAAATCTTCAATAAATTATTTGGGTTTTCAAGTTTCTGAAGGTATTGTCCAGCCTGACCCCTCAAATTTAAAAACTGTTAAAAATTTTCAAATACCCACCTCTAAAAAACAAATTCGCCAATTTTTAGGATTAACTGGCTTCTACAGAAAATTTATTGAAAATTACTCCTTAAAAGCTCTTCCCTTAACTAATTTAACTAAGCAAAATATTAAATTCTCTTGGACCCCTGAAGCAGAAAATTCTTATCAAACCTTAAAATCCGAATTACTTAAAGAACCCATTTTACATCTCCCTGATTTTTCAAAACCGTTTTCGGTATGTACCGATGCATCAAATTTTGCTCTAGGAGCAGTTCTCTGTCAAGAAGGAAAGGATGGATTTTTGCACCCTATTGCTTATGCTAGTAAAAAACTAAAAGATGCAGAAATAAACTATAGCACAGTCGAGAAAGAGACTTTAGGAGTTGTCTGGGCAACATCCTATTTTAAGCAATACCTTTTGGGAAAACATTTTACTGTTTATTGTGATCAGGCCTCCCTTTCAAATGTTTTAAAATTAAAAGACCCCACTTCTAGGATAGCACGATGGATAATGTCCATGACCCAGTTTAATTACAAAATTATTCATAAACCTGGTCGCCTAAATTTAACAGCTGATTATCTATCTAGATGTGTAAATAATGTAAACGTAAACACTATAGACTTGGATGTTGATACAAACCTTCTTTTAAGAGTACGTAATTCTCAAAATTCTGACCCTAATTGTATAAGAATTGGCTCATGCTTAGATAAAAATATTGACCCATTCCCTAAAAATTTAATGTTTTTCTTAAAAGATGATGTATTATATTGTACTAATAGGAAACCTAAATTAAAATATCAAAGAAAAGAGCGTATTGTTGTTCCACAAAATTTGATCTCTGATATTCTAAATTATTGTCATGATTCGATCACTGCAGGACATGGTGGTTTTAGAAGGACTTTGAGGAAAATTCAGCAACACTTTTATTGGCCTAGGATGTATGTTCAAATTTTAAATTATGTTAAGAGTTGTCCTGATTGTTTACAGAAAAGAGGATTTAAACAAAAACAAAAAGCTCCTTTACAGAGGTTTCCAAATTCTACTTACCCTATGGAAAGAATAGCTATGGATTGTATTGGCCCCATGCCTCTAACTTACTCTGGCAATAAGTACATACTGGTAATTACAGACTATTTTACTCGTTGGCCAGAAGCTTATGCTATCCCCAATATTAAATCTGAAACTATTTTAAATTGTTTAGAAAACTTCTTTTCTCTTCATGGTGTGCCAAAACACATTATCACTGACAAAGGATCTAATTTCATTTCGAATGCTGCCATGAAGTTGTATGAAAAATTAGGTATTGAAAAACATACCACTACTAGCTATCACCCACAATCGGATGGAGTCTGCGAGCGTTTAAACAGTAAAATAATTAACACACTTAGTCATTTAGTGTCTGAAACACAAGAGGATTGGGATCGACATTTATCTTTTGCCTTGCTGGCCCACCGAACTTCAATCCATTCCTCGACTGGTGAGTCTCCAGCTAATCTTCTCTATGGTAGAGAATTAATTTTGCCACATCATCTTCTTTTTAATTTAAATGAACAAAATTTTACCACTGTTAGTGATTATAGTCAGGATTTGGCAATTCGTATGAAAAAATCTTTTGAAATAGTAAAGAAGAACTTACTTAAAGCAGCTAAAACACAAGAGACATACAGAAATAAGTCTGCTGTTATAAAAGATATAAAAGTTGGAGATTTAGTATATTTATACATTCCTGTTTTTCCAAGGGGACATTGTAAGAAACTCTCCAAACTTAATAAAGGTCCTTTTAAAGTTATACAAAAAACATCTAATGTAAACTTTAAAATTCAACATGTAAATGACACACGAAATATTCAGTTGGTGCACATTGACAGATTAACAAAAATTCCAGAAAGAGATTCTGTGTTCTTTTCTTGTGCACAATCTGATAATTCAGCAAGTAATACATCTCATGAGAATGATATAATTCCAACACAAAGATATAATTTACGACAAAGGAAAAACTAGAATGACATTTTTTTTTATTTTATTGTTGCGCAACATAATTTTTTTTAAGTGTATAATTTTTATATGTGTGTATTTGTTATTGATACATTGCAGAATGCTGCAAACTGGATTTAATTGATGTTGATTTAAGATAAAATTTGTTGCTATTGATATTGCAGATTACTGCAGGATTTAGAGAATGATTGAGAAAAGATTAATTTGGATTATATGAATTGATTATATTTATATTGATAGAGATATATAGTTACTTATTTATTGTTATTGAGAGTGCAGATTTATGCAAATATTTGATTAGGTGGTCCATGACGTAAGTTCTGATCACATATGTTGATATTTTTTGGTATATATTTGTTGTCGTTAAAAGTATTAGAGTTCTGCAAAGATAAAAGTGGCAGTGTATATTAGATAACTGCAGATGCAGATGATGTTATGTGTAGTTCTGAATGGACATGAATAGATACTTGTGTCTTTGAAATTTTAGTATATTATTGTTACTTATTGATAATAATTGTTATTGTGTCAATTGTCATTTGACACTTCTATTGAAATTTTATTTATTTTATACAACTTATGTACATTGTTTTATTTTTTTAGATCACTCTATTTACACATTTTTTTTTTCTCTTTCCAGCTGGTATTTATATTTTGTAGTGGAAGTGAGAGTTGTTTCTCATTGGTTATTCAAGGTACCTTTTCAAAATTCAATGTTTCGATTCTTTGAAAACTATTTGGCTGGTCCAATGTTTTCTTAAAAATTTATTTTTATTTATAGCTAATGAGAATCAATGTCAAATCCTCTACCTTTACTTTTGTCTACACAAATTTAGTGATCTGATGTACAAAAATTTATTCACTGTTATATAATTATTGTTTTAGTTTATAGTTTGTTAACAAATTGCTTATTCCGAAATAGAGGTTGAATTCGGATAAAAATTGCTATACTTAAATTGGTAACTTCTGATAGATATTTTATTTTATTATCAAAAATTTTTCATTTTTCAAATGAAAAATTTTTGGGGGATAGGTGGAAGGAATGTGTTGGGTTGCTTTAGTATTTAGGTAATTTGGAGATTTGAAAATTTACTTTTATTTCTTTTTCCCTGGCTCAATATTCTTAATTTGGTAATATTTAAATAATATTTATTGGCTTTTCATTTATTCTTTAATTAGAATATTTTTAATCTTCTAAATTAATTTTCTTTATAATATTCTTAGTTAAAAATGTTCCATTCCTTAAATTAATATTACTTTTGATTTGCAAATTTTAGAAATTATTTATTTATTTGATTCCCCTTAAAATTCCCTTTAATTTGACGTCCCATTTTCCCATTTTGGTTAGAAATTCCGTTTGTTCTACAGTTTCAAGTTATTTCCATGTCTCACTGTAATTCAAAAATTTCAGTTGCGGCCATTTTCGGAATTTTGTTTCGCGGGCCCTTTACTGCGATTAAGCCGCCACCTAAGCGTTTTTCGCGCCTCTTTAGAATTCGGGATTTTTTTTAATTGGTTCGCGTTTTTACGGATCGTCTGCTCTCGGAATTATGAGTATTATTTTGGCAATTCTAATTTCGGTAAGCGAATTTTAATTGCTGCCGTTTATCTAAACTCGCCCTTTTGCCGCAAGTATAAATACGCGCGTAGAACTTTTCAGTTTCAGAGTTTTTTGTTGAAATCCTTCGTTGTGCGTTAGCGCGAGAAGCGCGTTGTTTTTTTTTCGAATGGAACTTATGTTCCACGCGAGTTTTTTTAATGGAACGTTAAGTTCCTCGCGTTATTCTTTTTTTTCATTAGTTGTTTTAATTTAAATTATGCATTTTTCAAGCTTTTTCGCGTAATTCGCGACGTAACTCTCCAGAAAAGTGTATGGTGAAATTCCTTTTGCGAGTTATGTGAATGAAGCGTCTGACGATGACGTCCGAGTTTTGAGAAAATCCTAGCGTTCCAGATGTGGTTGTTAGGCCTCTGCTGATGTTTTTCAAAAGTGCTGAATCCTTTCCTGACTAAAGTTTGTTGAGATCCTGATCCCAAGAAAACCAGTTTTTTCCAAAATCTGTGCTGCTCCAATGATTGGAACTTTCCCCCTGTCTGGCGGCCCATCCGGGTGAATACTGATGTTTTATTTAAACCCTTAATTTCTTTAATTCTGAATATGATTTCTCAATATTTTTGAAATGCACTTAACTAAAATTTATTCTGTAAAATTAAAATTCTAAACTTCATTCTGAGAGCAAATTTCTAAACCTTCATAATTTTTAAGAGCCTGGGTTAAATTCTAAAATTCTTTAAATTTAATATTTTGTTAATGATTTTTGATGAAATTTAAATAGATTGTTTTGAGTAAAGTTTTTATGTTAATTCCTTAATTTTAACTAAGTTGATAAAATTCTAAAATTCTAATGTTAATTCTTTCTGAGTTGCCTGCCTGTGAGCAGTGTTTTTGTATTTGTTAATTTGAAGTACAATTTAATAAACTAATTTTCTTAAAACTAAATATTATGTCTTCATTTATCTATCTGTTAAACACAACAGTAGTTTTGGTGCCGTGTACCAGTCTAGAAATTGCTCTCATGTTTTATAATATTTATTAGTAGTATTAAACTTTCAATTGTATTACAATTATGAATGATATTGAAGAAGATAACTGTATGTATGTTTCTGTATTTGGGTCAGATGAAACTGGAGATGGCTCTAAAGATAAGCCTTTTGAAACTTTATTATATGCTATGTTCTTTGTTGGTAAAGAGCCATTTCCTTCATTTCTTACAAATTCAAATGATGGTAAAGATTGGGATTTAATTCCCAGAAATCAGGTTGCTAGTACCAAGAAAACTTGGTTATCCTTATTGGAAAGAAATTTACCTTTTAAAATAAACATTGAGGCAACCTCTGATAATGTAAATTCTGTTGGTAACAAAAATATTGATTCAAATGTTAATAGTAAACAATATGACTCAAATGAACAGGGATTAAAAATAGATTCTTCTAAATGTAATGTAATGAGTAATTTTAAAACAGTCTCTTCAATAGGAGACTTTTTAGATTCAATCCCAGTATTTTCAGGAGAGGAATCTGGCCTCCCATTGGAGGATTACATAGATAGAATTAAAATGTTAGCTGACCATGCAAATTGGTCAGAGTCAGACAAGGTCTTAGTTTTAAAGTTAAAACTGTCAGGCATAGCTGCAAGATTTATTAGAGATAATCCTAAGTTAAAAGAAGATAAATCTTTCTCTCAAATTCTTAAAGCTTTACGCGACAGATTTACCCTCGAAATGAGTGCCTCGAAATGAGTGCTGCGCTTTGAAAGTTCCACTTTTCTTGCAGAGTAAAATTAAATATCTGAAATGATTGTTTACTGAAAGTAATTAATTATCAGTATTTTTATACATCTCTTTATACAGCAGTGGTGGTTCTTAAATACTGCATGTATACTAACTGCAATAATCAAGCAAAAACTCATCTACACACATACATTGCTGCAAAATCATTGGATTTGTGCATCAGGGGTGTCCAAAACATGTTCAATTGTCAAAATCTTAAGATATGGCTTTTATCAGGATTGCAACATAATTTCTACACATATATCATGTGTAGAAGGTTAAACGTATTAATGTTTCATTGAAAGCTCTTTTCCCATGATGTTCCTGAAAGTATATTTCTTATAAACCAGTGGTGTTCCTCAACCTTCTTTAAATTGCAACATCCCAGATGAACAAAATGTTCCCATTTGCTCTTCTTTCCTATCCAAAAAGGTATCAATTGTCGTTATCTTATTATTAAATATATCACACCTCAACCGTATATTTTTCGTATCTTCCCTAAGAAGATAAAATGGCGAACCCTATCTTTTAAATATCATTTTTCTGTTTTATATATGGATTTTCAGTGCTATAACAAACAGCATATGCTCGTTTCATTTCTGTATCAATTTCTTATTGATATAAATTGCCGAAATACATGAGAACTTCCCTGTATGAAGTGAGATATATATTTGGAATTTGGTGAACGGTTAAAAACTTTATATAATACCAACTGAAAAATCGAATTATTCAAAAATTCGCTTTATTCCGGATTTGTTTATTGTGATACCGTTGGTCTTCAGCTGGTATTCTGATAGTTATTATCTAGTTGTAAATGATAGCCACTTTCAAAATAAAATATAAAAATTATTTCTTATTTGTAGAAAATACTATTCCTTCCAATATTAATCCATAATAAAAAAAATTAAGCTCTGAGTTTCATTATGGGCTAATTTTAGAGGAAAACTATCTAAAGAAGAACGGAGCTAATTAATAACTATCTTGCATTTTCATTTGAAAAATGTAGTTGAAACATCGTCAAAAATATGGTTGATAGGATATTTAGATAGTACAATAAATGGTGAAACTACTGACTTACTTTCAAAATCAGCTGAAATTTCACGTCTAGTGGAGCGAGGTGATTTAAGTTTGTAGACAAACTTTTACTGGTGGCAACTCTTTTAACTAGAAAAATCAGTGAATTAAATAGTAGTTATGGGTTGGTCATGTTTATTTTCCATTAGCATTGTAAAGCCACATTATTTCTAAACTTTTTTTAACAATAAAATGCTGTAAAAGAATTTCTGTCTATATTTAAAAAAAATAGTTGTAAGCGCTGATAAAATCTTTTCAAAATAGGGAGAATTTATGACAAGCCTAGCGCCGGACCTATCGCATCAAATGATTTGCAATTTTGTATAAAGATTTAGTGTGCATTGCAATGTGTAGCCTCCTAATTTAATTACCACCAGATAAACATTTCTATTTTTATATACTTGTGAATTAAATATTTTTTACACTACTTTCGTATGAAGATTTCATTTTCTATTACTTATCTTCATAATCTAATTTTTCAGTGTCGAAAATGCTGAAGCTACTTAAAAATAAAATATTTAATATGTACCAATAAAAATAAATTTATTATTCAGAGTTATAAACATCTATGTAAATGAACTCAGTAATTATAATACTGAAGTTATCATTAAAACTTTCTTTATCGTCATTCGATATCGTTATCGTTAGATATCCGATGTCTTATTGTTGTAAATATATACCTGAAAGTTACATATTTGCCAAAAAAACATTTTGTAAACCTCTATATAAAGTATTCGATTGATAAGCAATTTTCACCCCTATATAGAGTATATCACGCCTGCTGAGGGGGTGCACATGGATTGCATAAGTGTATTAAGCAATCTCTGCACCCGTATTATCAAATAATGTCTGATCTTATTGGGAGTTGATCATGGGAATGTACTCGTAACGGTGAGTGAGCGGATGCCCAATTGGTGTATTACCACTGCATGGGATGTAGAGCCTTAGTAGCAGGAGCCTTAGTAGCATATGAGCCTTAGTAACAGACGACACGAAAACGCCTGTGAAGCGAGAGCAGATAGAGATCCAGGGGTTGGTGAGCGTCAGCGAGCATGGGTCGGAGCCCCCTAGTACAAAAAAATAAACATGCACGAGCATTCATACCATGCCCGAATAGCAAACAATCCCAACTTTTTGGACGTAGTTCATTTCGTTCATACAAATTCACTGACTGTGCGTCAAATGCTCGGGAAAAACGGTTTCTGGTATACCAACCCCAATAGTAGATGGGAGTGAAAATCTTGAAAGTAAAATTTATTTCATAAGCAAATAACAATACATAGGATTTTATAAGCAGCTTTAGATTATTTGTTTAACTTACGTATATGCTTTCGCTAACCGTGTGATGCACGTCTCAGACAAACCATTCGAAATTCAGTTAGCATGCATTTCGTGACCTGCAATCCAGTGTTTTTCCTTGCGCGTACCTTAAGTCACCTAATTCAATAATTTGAGCGAACATAATTCTATTACTACTTCAGAAAAGGTATTCTTTTTTTTTCAAAAATGCGAGCTTCTCTGCATTTTAGTAGAATCTTTCTCTACCAATTTTCGAATCCAAGTTTGTGAAGGAACGTGTTTTAAAATCTATTAAATAAACTCCCACAATACACACACACACACATATATATATATATATATATATATATACATATATATATACATATATATATACACACATATATATATATATATATATATATATATATATATATATATATACTACGCAAAATGTATAGAATCATAAACACCGAAAGTGGATTGGCATATTAAAAAGAAAGTGAATTGGAAATAAGCACTGTGATTCATACTCTTTTTAAAGTATCCCGTAGGTTAAGTACTTAGCCCCTGTGCAAAATAAAAAAGCGTTTTCTTAGAATGTTTTTCAAAAGCATCCTGCTATATTTCACTTGATACATTAATCAAATATTTTTTAATTCGGTTTTAGTTGATTATTTCACACTCTTACTGATGCCAACGGCCGTACCGTGCTGAAAACACCGGTTCTCGTTAGATCACCGAAGTCAAGCAGCATCGGGCGCGGTTAGTACTTGGTGGGTGACCACCTCGGAACACCGCGTGCTGTTGGCGATCTCGGGTGCGGTATCCCCGTGGTTTGCGCGCTTGATTTGCACGCTACCACAAATGCCGCCGTGTTCATGCGGAGTACGATCACGTTAAACATGTGGGTCCGTAAGTCCTTCCGAGAGGTTGGTGGTAGGGGAAGGAGGGTACGGTCCCTGTGGATGCCTCCCCCACTGGGTTCCGGTCTAAATTGGGTGGCACTTCCCGGCCGTCCAAGCAGTTGCCTTACACCTTTCTGGTAGGTCGGACGGTCTGGGTCTCAACAACAACAACACTCTTACTGATCTCTTCCGGCCATCCAACCTGCTGCTCTAAGTCCTTGGACGAGCCGGATGGTCAGGGCTTTCGACACCCTTACTGAATGAATCAACTTGCAGCAAAAAGAAAATATTTTGTTGCATGTACTTAACTTGATGCTTATCGGAAAATTTTTCAGATGTATTTGAGATGCGACTTAAATGCATATAATATTTTGAACTTTACTGTCAAATATAGAACTTTAGTGATAGATATAGAACTTTATTTACGAAAAGTGAACTTTAGTCATATTTCTGACCAGATAATTTGAATATGATTTTTTTAAATTTGGGCGATCTTTGCCATAGGCAAATCCTGTGGCATCCTGCGGCATCTTCTGGCATCAGGCACGTAATCCTGTGACATCAGGCACGTAATAACTATGAAAGCAAACTTCCGTCACTTTCTTTTATATAATAGGTACGTAAGTGGTAACTGACACAGACACAGCTGCTTGAATTTATTGCCATTTTCGCATGCCACATTACTTTCCTTATATGCATAGTATAAACTATAATGTATTAGGAAAGTATTGTGACAGGGTGAGAAAATCCGGAATCGAGTTTTCGACGGGAGTGTACCTTTACAAGCATCTCTGAACACGAATGTTTCTGAGGTGATGTCTGTGTGTTTGTGCGTATGTCAGTGGGTTTGGGGAGATGATATCTCACGAACGAATGGAGAGATTCGAACAAAATTTGGAAAAAATAACAATCCGTGAATACTGGAAACCTACAGTTTTTATATGCAATCGAATGTTCAGATCACCCCTATATTTTCTGTGAATTTTGAAAAAATCATCAAAAATTCTAAACCTTTCATTAAGTTACACAAATAGATATTTCTTATGTAACTTTTCATTAGAAAATGAGTGACACTAATTTTAGAACGCTAGTTCTCGAGATATTGCACATTTTTCAAATAACTTTATCAAAAAATCGCATAAAATAAAATAAAAGTATTAACTATTGTGAAATATGTTCGTATTTTATATGTAATATCATGTGATAAATTTGGTGACATCGTTCTTTTGGATCTAGCTCGTTTCATGCGTGGGAAAAATACTTTGTGAAATACGTTTGTAGTTGGACACCAATAGTCAATCATCTGCTATAAGGATAACTTATTTCTCCGGCTATAACACTTGGTGAGCTTTTGGCAACGAATTTTTCGAAATATCGCCAACTTGGCGGCTTTTTAAATATCGGCAAATTAATGAAAATGTCGCCAAATTGATAAAAATGACATTTGAATTGATAAATCAATGAAAATGAAGACTAAATGATGAAAATTCAATTCCTTGGAATATATAAAAATCTACGAGTATTACAAGATTAACCTATTTTTCCTTCTGTAACGTTTGGATAAAATTTTGGAAACGAATATTTTGGAATATCTCCAACTTGGTGACTTTTTAAATGACGGGGACGAAAATCCGAATTTCAGTTTTCGACGCAATAAGACCAAAGGTATACTAATTCAGATAGCTTCTATCACATCACACGCCAACGTCGTTTTATCGCCAGTTCTGGTACACTATTCTTGCAACTCCTGCAAAAGCGGAGGGAAAGACGATTGTTTCATGAAGACAGATTATATACATTTGTATCCCATCATTTAAATCACGTTTTATGTACATTTTGGTTTTAAAGTAATACTATGAAAATACATGTATTTAAGAACTTTTTGTACTGCACACTGATTGTTTGCAATGAGTTTAAGAAATGTTCCACACACATATGTAATTTATTATTTGCATGAAACGTTTATATGCGTAAATATATTTGTAGGATCCGTATGTTGTTCAATACTTACATAGTACTTGATGACTTTTTAAATGACTGGGCGATTCAGAGACAAAAATTGCAGATTATTTGAAAGGAGGGAATATTTGTCATTTTAAAAATGCAAAATTTGAGACATTTTAAGGAAATTTGCTTGAAAATTTCGGTTTGGGGGAGCAATAAATATTTCTTTTCTGACATACCTAATATAATGCATCGTATTTCAAGGTGGACTTTTCAAAGTTTTCGGAACCCTTGGAATTCCGCGACGTGATAGTTTCATGTAAATTGTCTTAAATTTAAAAACATGTAAAATATTGATGCGTTATTTGGATAACAGGGGATATTTCTTATTTTGGAGTTCTACCACCAAATTAAATTTTAAAAGGGTTTCGCGACAAAATAAATTTGAGAAACACAGATATAATGTATAGGGAAAGTATTATGACGTGGTCGAAAACTCGAATTCTGCTTTGTGTTTTTGCCGGTAGAGCTTGTTTCAAACATCCCTGAAATCGAATCGAATGTTTTTAAAGTGATATCTGTGTGTGTGTGTGCGCGCATGTATATTTATGTATGTAGTATGTGCATGTATATTAGTGTGTGCATGTGTATTAGTGTCTGTGTGTGTGTATGTATATTAGTATGTGTGTCCTTGAGTCAGTGGATGCGATATCTAGCGAACGGATGAAACGTTTCAAACAAAAAAAATTTCCATTATTACAATCAGTGGATACTGGAAGTCTATTTATTTTATAAGCAATCGAATATTTGATTACCAGCTCCAAACTTTCGAATGAAATTTTGAAAAAATCATAAAAAGTCAGAACCTTTAATATTGTTATATAAAATATCATTTTTTATTTAATTTTTTATTAGAAAATGAATAACATAAACTTTTGGATACTAGCATGAGCCATTCTTGATATATTGAACGTTTTTCAAATAAATTTTAAAAAATACATGAAACTAAAACTGTGCTAATATGTTCTCATTCCATGTGCAAAATTATGTGACAACGGTGTTAGCATCATTCTGGTAGGTTTCATTCACGAGACACTGTTTTGCAATAGTTTTGCATTTTGACATCAAGCAATTCGTCAAATACAATTTATTAGTTTGTCTGTCTGTCTGTAATGCTTGTCGATAAATTAACAAAATATCGTCAACTTGTCATTTTATTTAAAATGTTTCCAAATTGGCAAAAATGGCACTAAATTAATAGAAATGATGCCAAATTGATGAATATTCAATATCTGGGAAAATTAAGTTTAATTTATTTGATAGTTCCTGTCCCTTGGAGAAAATTAATATTCTTGATTTAAGATATATTGAGTTTCACGGTTGTAATCGTTTCAAATATAATGTTTGCGCAAAATAAAAGTTAATTCGGTGAAGCTGTGAAGGACGCAAAGTCATTAGCAAAGTCTTTTTGACACGTCCACCCATTTTATTCGCCCTCGAGAGAGAAACAAAAAGATTCAGCTCCGTTAGGTTCTGTCCCGTTGTCTATACTATAAGCATGGGCACAAATAGCACTTTTCTAGACGACAAACTCAAGAATGATATGTAAAATATCGACTACCTTGATCCCCACATTTAGGACCTTGAATGCCCAGGGGAGCGGAAGTGCCTCCTTTCCCTTCCCTATGGGCGCCCATTGAAAAGACTCCCTGCTTATACTAGTAACCTTAGAACAGAACCTAACGGAGTCGAAGTTTCGATTTCTCCAGGTGTGGAAAAATAGAGTTTTTCCAGACCCCACAAATGTTTCCGTGAAGTCTGAAGCGAGTGGCCGGGTGGATATAAGTGTGTAACGCTTCAGACTTCACGGAAACATTTGTGGGGTCTAAGGATTGTATCCTTAGACCCCACAAATGTTTCCGTGAAGTCTGAAGCGTTACACACTTATATCCACCCGGCCACTCAAATAGCTGCTGTAAGCCTTATGGGTCAGTCGGGTGGTCTAGGTCTGCAACAGTTATAGCCACAAAATTCTATATTAGTCTGTGCTTATAGCTATCTCTACCGGTCACTCAAACAGCTGCTGTAAGCCCTAGGGCCAGTCAAGTGGTCTGGATCTTCAACACTTATAGCCATGGGTGCCCATAAGAGCGTTTAAAGTCACAAATTTAGGTATCAAGCTAGTCAATATTGTACTTCTCATCCATGAGTTTACCCTCCGGAAAATGTTCTATGAACGCCCATAGGAGAGCGCGAGGGGGCACTTTAGTTCCCGCGAACATTTAAGGTCAGATATGTAGGTGTATCAAGCTAATAGATATTTACCTCTCATCCTTGAGTTTGGCCATCCCAGGAATAAGTTTTATGGGCGCCCTTGAATCGTACTCGTTCGAAGCAATGTCGACCTCTCCTGCAGTTACCACACTATATTTTGATCGTACTGTATTTTGACACACACACACACTCATTCTCTCTCGCTCTCTGTGTCTCCCTCCCTCCTTTTCACCCATATTCTCATCACGTTAATTACATGACGATCTACTTAATTCTAATTTTTTCCGAATGCAGCTACATATAGTCTGTGGCTGTACGTACTCTCTCTTATTTAAAACCTCTAATTTCGAATAATGTTTTAATCCCATGTATTACAAAAATTCGACCTGTTTCTAATTTTCGACAGAATGCATCTACATATAAATTGCCATAGTGATACGTGCATTCGCACCCCACAGATACACACACACACACGCTGATGGAAATATTTCCTAAAATGTTCGAAATGTGTTCATGATGTCTTTAAGTGTATTTTTTCATCTAAATGTCTTGGTTATCCGTGAACTTTCTCTATACAATAGCATTAGAAAATAATAAAATGATTCTTTAATTGAGTCAATACTGAATTAATTTCATTCCAATCTAAGAGATAATCCATTTAAAACGTGTTTTTACTGCTAAATTGTGAAATATATATCCTATGAAAAGATAAACCAAATTGTGGGAGTCCTTTCTCTTAATGCGGCTGTTATAGTAACCTTGAGAAAAAGAGCTCTCTTTCGCTGGCGATAAAACGGCGTTTGGCGTCTGATTTGAAAGAAGACTTTCTGGCTTAGTATATTTTTTGGTTTTCCGCGTTTTCGACGGGAGAGCAAGTTTCAATCATTCCTGAAAACGAATCGAAGGTTTTTTGGGCTGATGTCTGTGTTTCAGTGAGTCTTTGGACATGATATCTCACGAATGAATGACGCGACTCGAAAGAAACTCGGTACAAAAATTACAATCAGTGAATACTGGAAGTTTTTTGTTTTTTTTAAATGAAATCGAATGTTTTTGAGACCCAGACCGTGCGACCCTGCCAGAATGCAATCGGATGTTGAAAACCCAGACCACACGACCAACCCGAAGGCTTATGCAATCGGATGTGTAGAACCCCCAAATTTTGAAATGAAATTTTGAAAAAATCATCAAAACATGGAAACCTTCAATAGAGTTACGTAAATAATCATTTCTTATGTAAAGTGTAATTAACAAGCGATTGACACCTATTTTAGAACGCTTGCATGAACCGTTCTTGAGATATTATACATTTTTCAAATAAATTTATCAACTAATGTATTAACTAATGTGAAATATGTTCATTTTCATATGTAATATTATGCAATAAATTTGATATCATCATTCCCGTGAATAGTTGGTTCACATGCATAGAGAACATACTTTGGGCAATAAGTTTGTATTTGGATACTATTAGCCGTTCTATAAGAATAACCTTTTTCTCCGTCCGTAACACCTTGTCAAAGTTTGGTTACGAATTTGTCGAATATCGCCAACTTGGTGGGTTTGTTTAATGTTGCCAAATAGACGAAAATGTTGCCAAATTGATAAAGATGACGCCAAATCAATGAAAATTCAATATCTTGTATAGAATGTAGGAATCTACTACAAGTGAAAATACTTTGGGTAACAGTTTTGTATTTGGCCACCATTAATCGTTTATCTACTATAAGAATAACCGTTTTCTCGGTCCACAATTCTTGGTAAAAATTTGGCGACGAATTTGCCGAATAGGGTCAAATTGGCGTGTTTCTAAATGTTGTTAAATTGATAAAATTGTCGCCAAATTAATAAAAATGTCGTCAAATTAATTAGAATGACACTAACTCAAAGAAAATGCGACAAATTAATTAAAAACTCCATATCTTGGAAAGAATATGGAATAAGGATGACCTATTTCTCCATTTGTAACACTGGTAAAATTCTGGCGACAAATTTTGGCGGCATATCCTCAACTTGGCGAGTTTTTTAAATGTTGCCAAATTGACGAAAATGTCGTCAAATTGATAAAAAAATGGCGATTAATCAATAGAAATGAAAACCAATTTATGAACATTCAATATTCTTGATAGACCATAATAAACGACTTATTCTTATTCTATTAAACATTTAATATTCTATTAAACATTTAATAATAAAGATAAATTTATATTCTTATTATATACTTAATAATTAAGTGAAATATACGACATTCTTATTTTATAAAGCATTTAATAATGAAGAGCAATATAGGACATTCTTATTTTATTAAATATTTAATAATAAGTAGTTTTCCTAATTGAAAATCGAAAAAAAATATTTTGATAAATTTTCGACATGAAAAAATAATCTCTAGACAGAAAAATGCTCTTATTGGCACGACACGTGTAAGTTTAAAAAAAATATGCTGTATGTCTGTCTATACATGTGAATTTTGGTTTTGAAGTCAAATTTTGCTTCAAATAGTTTAATATTTCGGCAGATATTACGGCATAGTACGAAATGCAAAAGTGCGTAATCGGCATGGATAAAAATGTAAAGTTCATTCCCCCGTAAACGTTTACACATGTAATTCTCTACATTATAAATTAAGTATTTACAATATGTAAAGTTTGATATTTATGCGTTTGCTTGATAAATCACGAAATTAAAATAGTCTATTAATTAAAAAAATAATTACTAGAATGTGAAGATATACACTAAACTTTTCGCCAAACTAGAATTGTGGCAATCATTGATTTTTGTATGCTGCTAAATAAATATCAAGTAGCTTAAAAATACAAATTTCGATGTATTTAAAATTAAATAACTAAATTTGAAGAAATTGTCCTACAATTTAAATTTAGACAACGTTTAGAAGAACATTCTTCGATCTTTGAGATGGTGCCAGAATGAAAACTCTGTAATGATATTTTATAACGCTTAGTAACCGATTTGTGTGAAAAAAACTCAAAATCGTATACATAAAATAACAAATAATATATATTCAAATTTTAAAAAAATTGCACCGAGGCTTATTGTCACGGGTCCCGAAGTACCCCTGTACTAAATTTCATCGTTGTCCGACGCTTAGATTTTCGCTACAGGCAACACAAACACACACACACACACCTACACACACCACAAACACATTTTATTGCGTAAGAATGCGTATGAAGAAAGGGAATACTTTTAGTTTATATAATAAGTAAACGTTTTACTGCCTACCGATCCTACAGGACATACAGGTTTATATACGTTTACATTGCAGAAGATAAAGTCAATTAATTTGCGTCTTCTTTGAAATGCGTCGACTTTATATTTGATCTAAAAGTGCTTTCAACACCAGACCAATATTTCCCTTTAGTAAAGAAGTAAAATCATTTTTTTTAAATAAACAAAAAAACTGGGACCGAAGTTTGAGAAGGTAATTCAAGGCATGGATCTGAGTGATGTTGTTGATGATTATTTAATTGCTTAAGATTTAATTTATTGCAGTATGTTGCGAAAGCCATCTACTACCCACATTATATTTTTATTGTTTCTGTTTCCTTTTAGGTGAAGTAAACATAATTCCTCTAACTAGATACAGCAACATTACGCCGAAAATTAGATCATTCTTCATGCCTTTGCCTTTTAGTGTTGCTAGATTTTAGTGTTCGTAGGCCCTAGTTACTTCTACTTCGAGTTGTGCATAAACAAGAAGAAGCACTGCTTGAATTACCAGGGAATTTTCATGTAACCAATAAATTACGTGACTAACGATGGCTGAGTTAATATCTATTCATCAGACTTGGAAGAAGACTTAGCTGATGACGTTCTTGTATTTTCGCCATTGTACAAGGATAACATGTCAAGAGTTGAAGGGACTCAACTGATAAAGTCTCAAATAAAAGATAAACTTGTTTCAAGTTTAACCTTTTAACTGCGGCGGTACAACAGTTGTACCACTGAAAATCTCTTCTCTGAGATCGGCGCTGGAGCAGCTATTGTTCTAGACTTTTTCACCCCAATTTTTCTGGAAAAGAAGGAGAACGCCTATTGTAACCAGTTGAGTGCTTTGAAGAATGCCTGCAACCCTTCCTCGAAGTTTCTCCTGATTGAAGGGGAAACGAATTAGGAACAAAAGACAAGGTCCTCGAAGGTGTTAATTTACAGGAGTGGAATTGCTAGTTATTTTGCCGTTCTGGAGTTGAAAAAGTGGACTCTTGGGGCCGTAAGGTAAAGGTTAGCAAATGTGCATATTACAATGGGGACTTATATATTTATAGATTGGAAAAAATGAAAAGAAGAGAAAGCATTTTCTTAAGCAAATTAAGAATTACCAGTTGGCTTTGCACCGCTTGCGGCTATTAAATATATAGCAACCAGTTTTGTATCAATTAGTGTTTTAGAAAGTTCTGCGTCCGCGCAGTGAACGCAAAAACCCGCGTCCCTTTCTATATCCCAGCCCTTGTCCTGGCACACGTTAAGTTGCTAAACCGCAAAATTGGGTTCAAGTTTGACGTGAGCAAGTCGAGTGAGTCCATTGCAGACTTGATAATACAATATGGAATTTGCATTATAATCAAAGCAAACGTCCGGCCGCAAAAGCACCTATAAAAGCAAATATCTATTCCATCTCCCACCTCACTCCCATCTCTAATGAATCATCGAGAACTCAGATTTCGTAAACAGCATTTAAGTACAATTAATCCACCCCTATTTGAAATTTGACATAACCCAAATCCTCCGTCAGAAAACAAAGTTCTGTTCCGAAGCTCTGCTAGGTGAGAGTTTAAAGAAAGTTATTGAAACGTTAATAGAATTCTGAAAAATTAACAAACATAGTGACAACGAAACCAATTGCACTTTTCGAGAGCTAAGTTATGAAACTTTGCGATATCAAACTCAGACCAAAAAGTATAGTATGTATTTATAAGATCTCGAAAAGTATTTAGATGGCGAGTTTTAAAATGATCAATACGCAGAATATTTGACGAACGACGTGAACTAAACTTTTACTCGTTTGGTATAAAAAAAATCTGATGTGGCCAACACATGACTTTCCTTATATAATGCAATGAGTTTACTACTTTTACAGTTAAAAGAATGTTATTCTTATTGCAGATACTTATATTCTTTCCAAGTATTGAATTTTCTTCAATGAGTCGTCATTTTCATTGATTTAGCGCCATTTATATCAATTTGGCGAGATTTTTGTTAATTCAGCAACAATTAAAAATGTCGCCCAGTAGGCGACATTCCACCAAATTCGTCACCAAAATCTCGTCAAGCGTTATAGACGGAGAAATAAGTTATTCTTACAGCAGAAAAATGACTATTGGCGTTCAAATACAAAAGTATTATTCAAAGTATCTTTTTCATGAATGGAACGAGCGAGATCCACGAGAATGATGTCACCCAATTTATCGCATGGTATTACATATGAAAAGTGAACATGTTTCTCAATAGGAAATATTTTTTTTATTTTATATAACTTTTTGTTAATTTTTTTGAAAAATGTGAAATATCTCGAGAACGGTTCATGTTAGCGTTCTAAAATTTATGTCAATCGTTTTCTAATGAAAAATTACATAAGAAATGTCTATTTGCGTAACTTTATTAGCGGTTTTGATTTTTTGACAATTTTTTCAAAATTTCACTCGAAAATTTAGGGAGTTCTGAACATTCGATTGCGTATAAAAATAATAGGCTTCCAGTGTTTACGGATTGTGATTTTTGTACCAAATTTCGTTCGAATCGGTCCATTCGTTCGTCAGTTATCGTCTCCACAGACTCACTGACGCACACACATACACATACTTTCACACACACAGCCATCACTTCAAAAATGTTTGATTCGTGATCAGGGATGCCTGAAACGTGCTCTCCCGTCGAAAACTCGAATTCAAATTTTCGACCCCGTCACAATACCTTCCTTATACATTATATTCCTTATACATAATCGATTCTTAAAACCGTTGAAGCATGCAGTAATAATAAAAATATGTATATCTGATTGTAATTCATTATTTTGTCTCGTAACTAAAATCAAAGAAACCCACAGCAACGAATTTTGGTACAGTGAAACTTCAAATCAGATCCTAAGGCACCTCGTATAAACTTTTTTTTAAAAATCGAAGTAGTTTTGTAGTTAGTAAATGTTACAGAGTCATTTTGAGTGATTTTCGAATACAGTCCTTAGAGGTCGGAAATATAATCAGACAATTTTCATTTTAACACTATTAGAAAGGTGAAAGAAATCTCTTTCAAGTAGCAATGACCGGAGTATGTATTACTAATAGGCGAATTTTCGTGAATTTAAAATATATACAACGGTTACCTTGATCTGAAAACGTAATAGATTTCAATATTTTGATATAAAGTATGGCTATTAATTCGATATAAAATATGGCTATTAGATCTTCTTAATCAATCAGCATATTTTAAAGACCATAATATTAAATAGCTTTAAATATTACACACTGCTCCAAACCAATTTCTTTTTCAGAAGCCATCCGCTCATTAATTGTAAATTTCATAAAGTATAGATGCATTGCTTATTTTAAAGAACAAGCTTCTCATTGTAGCGCCAGCGCCTTGCATGAGCGCCCGTAGAACTTTTGTCAGGAAGCGGACAAACTGCTGAGGTCCGCGTGTGGCCGTCAAGTATAAGAGGTCGCTCCAAATGCCAGATGCATGGATTTGAAGCGAGATCATGGAAAGGAAGGAACTGCCCTTCTTTGGAGGAAGGTCGGCCGTTTGTTCCAAGGTCAAAAGAACCATTGCAACTCATTGCACTATAACATAATATACTAATAGCTTAGAAAATCACAGATTATACTAATAGCTTAGATTTTTTTTGGCGCCGCTTTTTGTAAGTCTGATTACGAAGTCTATAATTTTGCTTTGTCACGCTGAGTAAATCCTATCAGGCAATCCCTGGTATAATTGATTATCTGGCCCGCTCATGTCAGTCCTGATTATGTTGCTATATAATGTGCAGATGCTTTATTTGGCACTGCTTTCTGGAATTCTTATTCATATAAAGCCGTAATTTCTAACTAAACGAAATTATTTTTTTTTATTAAAAATATTATTAAATTATTACCGGCACATATAAACACAACAAATATATCTCACTTTTTATTTTCCACTATTTCGTATTCTGTAGGACACAAGAGAGTTAAGCCCAAAAAGGATACAATTATTGCAAGGACTGTCAAAATGACTGATATAGAATGAAATTTATTTATGAACCAGTCGAGTCAAGAATAAAATTAAATTAAAATTTAGACTTTATATGACAAAATGAGTGCTAATACTAAATCCACTCAGCAGTTTTATTTTAGGGTCATTCCACATAAAATCACCCAATGGTGGTTGCATGACCATTTTTGAAAATTTTTAAAACTTTACAACATAGTTGAAAAGTGTTTATGACGTTGCTCATTCTACCTGTCTGCCTGTCTGCCTGCCTGCCTGTCTGTCTGTCTGCCCGTTATCACGACAACTGCCGTAAAAATGACTTTATCAAAATCAAATTTAAGTACGTTTTTCAGACGGTCTGGGGGACCTATGGGAATATAAATGAAAAATATCACCCACATAATTTTAGATTGCACACGGGTTGAAGAAATGAAATACATTGAATCCTATGGGACCTAATTTTTCAAACATTTTTTAAGCGAATTTAAAATTCACAAATTGCTTCGAAAGTTTTAAATATTCAAATTACTCCATAAAATATATAAAAAAAAATTCAGTAAAATGTGTTAGGTAGTTTTTTAAATAAAAATTGTTTAATATAGGGAGAAAAGCAAATTCAATTAAATTCTGACTCTTGCTATAGTCTCCAGAAAGAAAAAAGAGATATATTTTATAATAAATATCTTTCCGAGCGTTTAATTATTTTTTTAGATGCATTTGTGATAAAAAAAATTTGACACATGTTAACATATTTTTGATCTAAAAAATGTTAATATTATTAACAATATTTCCATTGTTTATGATCCCTATTTTCGCTGATGAAACAGTTTTTCACATGGTACGGAAAACTGGCATAAGTCAGATTTTTTTGCTGTATCATAATTGATTTGCTTTAAAGATACAGGTATGCGGTTTTTAACACTTTACAACAAAGTTGAAAAGTGTTTATGACTTTGTTCATTCTGTCTGTCTGTCTGTCTGTCCGTTAGCACGATAACTGCCGTAAAAATGAGTTTATCAAAATGAAATTTTAGTATGTTGTTCAGACGGTCTGTAGGACCTATGGGAATATAAATAAATAATATCACCCAATTAGTTTTTTATTGAACCCGGGTTGAAAAAATGAAATACATTGAACCCTATGGGACCTAATTTTTCAAACATTTTTTAAGTAAATTTAAAATTCACGAATTGCTTCGAAATTTTTAGGAAATATTCACATTATCCCATAGAATATATAAAAAAAATTCAGTAAAATATGTTAAGTAGCTTTTTAATTAAAAAAATTATTTAATATAGGGAAAACAACAAATTCAATTAAATTCTGACTTTAAGATATCTTCCAGAAAGGAAAGAGAGAGATATTATATAATAAATATCTCTCCATTTGTTTAAACGTTTTGCATATGGGAGTGGCTTCATATTTTAAAATAAATTTGGTAGATAGCAATTTTTCATTTTTTAACACTTTACAACAAAGTTGAAAAGTGTTTATGACTTTGTTCATTCTGTCTGTCTGTCTGTCCGTTAGCACGATAACTGCCGTAAAAATGACTTTATCAAAATGAAATTTTAGTATGTTGTTCAGACGGTCTGTAGGACCTATGGGAATATAAATAAATAATATCACCCAATTAGTTTTTTATTGAACCCGGGTTGAAAAAATGAAATACATTGTACCCTATGGGACCTAATTTTTCAAACATTTTTTAAGTAAATTTAAAATTCACGAATTGCTTCGAAATTTTTAGAAAATATTCACATTATCCCATAGAATATATAAAAAAAAATTCAGTAAAATATGTTAAGTAGTTTTTTAATTAAAAATTATTTAATATAGGGAAAAAAACAAATTCAATTAAATTCTGACTTTGGGATATCTTCCAGAAAGAAAAGAGAGATATATTATATAATAAATATCTCTCCATTTGTTTAAATGTTTTGCATATGGGAGTGGCTTCACATTTTAAAATAAATTTCGTAGATAACAATTTTTCATTTTTTTAAATTTTATATAACTCTTCATGATAAATTTATTTGATGGCATTTTTAATGCACTCTCCTACGTCCTAGAGAGTTAAAATTTGGTACACAGCTTAAATTTGTTGAACATTTTATTCGACAAAAATTTGATGGATCTTTAAATATAGATCATACATTTTTTTCGAAATGGCCTGAAAATAATCCCCGTTCACTTCTATAAATCATTGTTGTAATATTGTTAAAAATTCTGATGTGGGTCTCCAGATGTCTTTCCCTGCAGACTCATATTCGTTCTTTTTATTTATTTTTTCTATGACGTCATTTGAATTAATTTCAGTTGTTTTCGATGAAGTTTTTAAATATAATAAATTATCGTAGTATTATGATAGTTTTAAAAATAGTACCGTGGAATGTATCGCTTTTCAGATATATTTAAACCAGGCAATTTTTATTTCAATGCCGTCATTTGAATGAAGTTCATGTTTTTCAATGAAGGTTTAATTTTTGAAATATAATAAATTAATGTAGTATTATGACAAGTTTTAAAATATTACCGAGGAATGTATTGCATTTTCGACTGTTTTAAATAAAATTGCATTGAAGTTGGAAAGTGTTTCATAATCAATGCTTTAAGCATGATTGATCTTTTTTTAATGATCTTCTTGCATTGAAAATAAAAAGAATTCTAATTGAATAAATCTGTCTAAGGGGTCGTATAAAAATTTTAAAAGTATAACTTTTTGAAAATTAATGGAATGACTATTTCATTAACATTGTCTTATTTCCTACCTTACTTTCAACATTTTTGCAATTTACATTGAACAATTATCTCCAACAGGTAAAGAATTAAAACGCGTTTCAATCTTTTTGGGATACCCTCTATGTTCCATATTGGAAAGCAAAAACCGACATTGTAGACTATCCAAACTGACCGCAAGACAGTAGCCGGTTTGTTACGGTTATCAGCGCTACCCTCCTTCCGGGATATTGGGTACACCTATAGCTATGAGAGATAGAACGAATTACCACTAGGGTGTAGTCAAATTACCACTAGAGATATAGAACGAATTGCCATTAAAAGGAGAATTCCCAAAATTCGACCATAAAAATTGAAATAATAATTACACTCATGATATATGAAAAGTTCACGTGACTCATTTCAAAATCAAAAATATATGGCATCCATTTGTTTCGCTTCGTAAAGATCGTGATGTTTAAAAATCGGTCATAAAATCGCCGTCATAAAACCGCCATCCGTCATAAAACCGCTTTCCTTAAACAATAATGTATCAGGAAAGTACTGTGACGGGATCGAAAATTCGAATTCGAACTTTCGACGGGAGAGCACGTTTCAAGCATCCTTGATCACGAATCGAACATTTGTGTGTGTGTGTGTTACAAATCCGTAAGCAGTGGAAGCCTATTGTTTTTATACGTCATCGAATATTCAGAGCCCCCATATATTTTCGAGCGAAAATTTTGAAAAAATCATCAAAAAATCAAAACCTCCAATAAAGTTACGTAATTAGGCATTTCTTATGTAATTTTTCATTAGAAAACGTTTGACATAAATTTTAGAACGCTAAAAGGAACCGTTTTCGAGATATTGCACATTCTTCAAAAAATATTTTCAAAAAGACATATAAAATAAAAAAAAATATATTCCCTATTTAGAAACATGTTCACTTTTCATATGTAATACCATGCGATAAATTTGATGACATCATTCTCGTGGATCTAGCTCGTTCCATTCATGAAAAAAGATACTTTGAGTAATACTTTTGTATTTGAACTCCAATAGTCATTTCTCTGCTGTAAGAATAACATATTTATCCATCCATAACGCTTGGTGAGATTTTGGCGACGAATTTGGTGGAATGTCCCCAACTTGGCGACTTTTTTAAATGTTGCTGAATTAACGAAAAACTCGCCAAGTGTATAAAAATGACGCTAAATCAATAATTGAGAAAGATATTCACTTTTCATATGTACTACCATGCGATAAATTTGGTAACATCATTATCGTGGATCTAGCTCGTTCCATTCATGAAAAAAGGTACTTTGAGTAATACTTTTGTATTTGAACGCCAATAGTCATTTATCTGCTGTAAGAATAACTTATTTCTTCGTCCATAACGCTTGGCGAGATTTTGGGGACGAATTTGGTGGAATGTCACCAATTTGGCGACTTTTTTAAATGTTGCTAAATTAACGAAAAACTCGCCATGTGTATAAAAATGACGCTAAATCAATGACGACTCATTGATGATGACGACATGGAAAATGACGACTCATTGACGAAAATTCAATATCTTGGAAAGAATATAAATATCTACTATAAAAATAATCTGTTTATTTTTACTGTAAAAGTAGTAAATTCATTTCATTATATAAAGAAAGTCATGTGCTGCCCACATCAGATTTTTTTACGTTTTTGATCCAACGCAATTACATAATTTTTTACTTTAAATGATGAAATATTTATTGATTTTACATATAGAGGCAGACGATTTGTATTTCAATGGTGTTATTTGAATAAAGTTCATTTAGTATACCTAGCTTGGAGTTAGAAAGAAGGAGATTAAACTCCTATGGAAGAAATGCCTAAAAATGACATAAGGTTTTGAGAATTATATGTAGGTGTCGCTAGTGCTACTAAAGTTGCTGCTATTGCTAATTGACACAACAGAGAGACGTAGTATTTAGTATATGTATTTTTGATTACTTTTAAATTAAGAGTTAAATAATTATGAGTATAGTTAAATTAACTAGTATTTTTTCATAGTAGTAGGAGAGAGTACAGAATCTATGGAGTTAAAACTAAATTGAAAGATAAAATAATTTTGACTGAGTAGGAATATTTGTTATTGTTTCAGTTCTAACTTGCATTGCGTTAATTATTTATTTTTACAAAACTATCGCTTTAGAAAATATTTTAGGTTTTTCGCCATAGAAATTCATGCAATGCAGCTTATCCCAGCGCCACCTAAATTATTGTTTCACACGATATTGGGATTTTCTTAATGTGAAGTTTTAAGTCATTACTTTTACCTCCATGGTTACTGGCATTGTATTTTTGGATTGTCTTTTTTGAAGTTTTAAGTTTTCAAATATAATAAATTACTGTGATATTTTAAAAAAATATCAGCTCTGAATGTATTACAATTTAGAGAGGCTTATATTAAATTAAATTTCCAGTTGGAAAGTGTTTGCTTTATCATTGAATCAATGCTTTATGCATGAACTTTTTTTATTATATTTTTCACAAATGCTGCTATGCATTTCAGCCGATAAAAACGATTTTTAAAAAGCAGTTATCCATCTTGTTTATTTGGTACAGCCATTCTTTCAACATGGCGGACTGCAAATATGATAAATTTTGATGTTCAACCAAATTTAAATATCTTGGAACTCAAAAGAGTTCGATACTTGGAATTAAAACTATGTTACTGGCCTTAACATGGTCTACATTTCATGTTAATGTAAGGTTTGTGTAACTGCAACCTGGGGGGCTGAAATTTAGCGTTGAAATTCAGCCAGCATCAGTTTAGCTACAAATGCAGTTTTTAGTCTTTTTAAAAATAATGAAGTGGACAATTTTAAATCTTCAAATTTTTACCATATCTTACCCTACTCACAATGTCTTTGCTGAAGAAATTTTAAGACTGAGAACTTTTTATTTTTTATTTTATTAGGTCCCAAATATGGCGGTTTTTTCAAATGTACAAATATTTAAACCTTAATATCTCTGGTTTGGGAACCGGAAAAAATCTGAAACTAGCAGAGAATCATATACTATATACTAGCTAATTGCAATAAAAATTTGGAGTTTGAGACTTTTTTGGTTTTATATTGATTTGGAGCGATAAGTGAGTCCTAAAAGTAACAAATCTTAATTTTCATTTATAAAAAAGTTTGATATCTATTAAAAATAATCATTGTACAGTCGTGATATTTCATTTCAGAGTTTGTTAGTAATCTGGTAGTTCTGTTCCGTAGGTATATGAAGTTTCAGAGGTGTGTGTTTTCTCAGTACTTTTGATGGAGGAACCCATTATGCATTGGATGCCTTTTGGAAAGAAATTCTTGGGTCTGGTGGCCTAAAGATTGCAGATATAGGTCTTTATTTCCGAAACACATTTTTAAAATTTCAATACGCTACTACTGTTTATCATAAATACAAGTTACAACTGGGATATCTACATATTCCAAAGATATAGATGTTTGGTAACATTTTATGGTGGATTTGATGAAAGGTAAAAATATGTGCGTTTCTCTCGTTTGAGGTACAGAATTACATTTTTCAAATCTAGGTTTCATCACTTTCTCATTTAATTTCACTTCCTCTGTTGAAACAAAAATATAGATTTTTTCCACAGCAAAATAATATAAATGTTTTGGAGTAAGGATCTGATTTTCATAAGCTCTTTGCAAGCTTGCTTTTGTCCCTTCCCTTTTTGTAATACCCACTACTCCGTCACAGGCATTCTTCCCATGAGTAGTAGCAAAAAATTCAACTCAGCATCTAGAAAAAAATCAAACTTATGATGACACTTGTTGATGAAATAATTTTTGATTGTATATTGACCGGCAGCTCCGTCACTAAAGAGATGAACCCCCTTTATTATCTACTTGCATGTCTTTTGTAAATGAATGTTCTAATTTTTTACTCAGCACCTTTGAAATTTTCTTTGTTTTTGCATATGAAAGCCCTTGATTTTTTTTCTGAACTCAGTGGTTTAATTTTTGATACTGGTGAAATATCCACTACAGAACAAAGTGCATCAACTTCACTTAAACTAACGTCTTCTGGGACAAACAGTTCTTCAGGTTTCCATGAATGTCTGCACAATCACTGGTCAAAAATGTATTTTTATAAAACGTAGGGCATAACAATTTTCCTGGAACAAGGTGTACCTGATGCTGTCAGTTTTTTTTTAAATGTTCCAACGTAATTTTACGACAACCTTTGTAGCCCTTTTTCTTTGATCCAGTGTGATATCTAAATAGACACATCACATCTGTCCAAAAAGATTATTATACTTAATGGATTTTTTCTCGTGATATTTACAAACTGTTTTTAAGTGATCTGTACCTAATTTTAACTTCAGTAGTGTTTTATCAACTTCTCTGAAATTTCCGATATTAGTAAAATTCTTGCTGACTTTACCATAAGTATGCTTATGACAATCTTCTTTAATAAATTTACCAATAGAACATTCCATTTTTATGAACTTTATATATCAATTTTTTATATAATTAAACAGCATATGACATCGAATACATCTACCCATCACTAGAAATTGTGTAGAACGCGGAGAAATGATATGAACTGATTCATGCTTTTTAGTTCAGAATTGTCATAACATTCTGCAACAAATAATAGTATCAATGAAAAAATGGCGCTATTTTATATATGCATGTTATTATTTTCTTCTTTTAAATACAACCCATGTTTGTGAGGTTTGGATACTTTTAGCCAACTTGGCTATTTCTGATCATTATTGGTTATTTTTTTTAACTTTGAATTTCAAAGCTAAAATTTTAATTGGCTTAAAACTTTTGCCCAACCGATTTTCGTGGACCATAAGCGAATGAAAGATTGATATTCTTGTGAACTGAAACTTTCATTTTACCAATATCAAGTGACAATGTTGAATTTAAAGTACCATGAGTGTTTTTCGAAAAATTTGAAATTTCGTTTTGTGTTTCTTCTTTTCTGTATATTATGTAAAAACAGGGTGTTTAACCCTGGTTTTTTCTCTGGGACAGGCATGTGAGAAACCCAGACGAATTTCTCGAACATTTTTCAGAGTACGGTTTTGCTCATATTCGGGTCATAGACCCAAGGCCTAGAATGTCGAAAACATTGTTGTCGCCACTGGGGAGATGCTGGGAAATGCAAAATACAGCCATTTTGGTCTGTCATCAGGGAGAGGTATCATATATCCCCATGTAATTAGGGAGAGATCATATATTTCCGAGTGTATAAGAGGGTGGTCTGAGCATCGTTGTATGCTGGGAAAAATTCCAGAGGGCATATGCCAGGCTGGTCCCATAATCACCGTGGTATGGGACGACAGGAATATATAGGCAAAAAAGAACGTGCTTCAGAGAGAAACCCCACTGTTTTGAGAGAGAAAGGTCCCACTGATAGAACTCGCGCAGCGAGCTGATGCTAGGATAAGCTCATATGCCTTGTCCCAATCGAGTATTGTGGTAAATTCTGATGTGCAGATGATGTCAATAAAGTTTTGTCTTTTAATTGCAAAACTGGGCTCTACTTTACAATGAAGCGTCGGCTCCATTACTTTTTAGCGAAACATCATGATTCGAACACTCATGCAAATCCGGAAGATGATGATCGACGATCGCGTATATTCAACGACAGAGAACAGTATGTAGGAGCAAGAACTATCGTACATACATATCATTATAGTAGATTTTCGGCATGAAAGAATAACGTCTAAACAGAATAATACGCTTAAGGTGCAACACGTGCAAGTTTCAGAAACTTGTGAAGGTGTATATCTGTAAATGTGACATTACTTATTGAAATTAAATTTTCAGAATTGAAATTAAACCTCAGCTAATTTAATACTTCAGCATATAATACGTTATAGTACGAAATACAAAAGCGCGTACGGCAATCGAAATGGGTAAAATACAACCCCCCCCCCCGGCCACTCATCCTGCTACTCATACCATAGGGTGAGTCGGGTGGCCTGGATCTTCCAACCCCCCCCCCCACACACACATTCACACACCGGCTACTCAAACAGCTGCTATAAACCCTAGGGTCAGTGGAGTGGTCCGGGTTTTCACCCCCCCCCCCAAAGGGTTTGCTCATGTAGAACTCTACATTTATACTAAATGAAATATTTACGTTATGTACAATTTGATTTTTTAAGCGTTTGCTTGATAAATCACGAAACTAAAATAATGTAGTAATTAAAAAAGACAATTATTAGAATGCTAAGATATACACAAAATTTTTCCCCAAACTAGAAATGTCATAATCTTTGATTTTCGTGTGCGACGAAATAAGTATCAAACAACATAAAAAATGCAAATTTTGATGTATCTAATACTAAATAAATAAATATGAAGGAATTATCTGACGGATTCGGGTCAAGCATCGGTAAAAAGAACTTCCTCGGTCTTTTTGATGGCGTCAGGTTGGAAATTCTGTAATAATATTTTCAATGTCTAGGGGACCGATTTGTGTGAAAAACGCCATTGAGTGAAAAACACCATTGAGCATTCTTCGATCTTTTAGATAGTGTGAGAATGGAAACTCTGTAATAATATTTTATAAAAGCTAAGGAACCGATTTGTGTAAAAAACACTTAAAATCGTAATAACGCATAAAATAAAAAATACTGTAATCTAATTTTAAAAAAAAATATGACAGAGACTCATGATCCCGGGTCCCGAAGTGCCCCGTACCAAATTTCGTAGCAGTCCGACGCTTCGATTTTCCGCTACAGACAACACATACACACGCAAAAAAAAACATTTTATTACGTAAGATTGCGTATGAAGAACGGGAATACTTTTAGTTTGTATAATAAGTAAACATTTTGCTGCCTACCGATCCTATAGGATATACAGGTATACATACCTTTACATTGCAGAAGATAAAGGTCAATCAATTTGCGTTTTCTTTAAAATGCGTCGATTTTCTATTTGATCTAAAAGTGCTTTCACAACCTCAACAATATCTCCCTTTAGTAAAGAAAGAGTAAAAGCAAATTTTTAAAAAATAAATAAATTGGGAAGAACCAAAATTAGGAAGGTAATTTAAGGAATGACTGAATAATATTGTTGATGATTATTTTATTGCTAACGATTTAATTCATTGCATTATGTTGTGAAAGTCATCTGCTGCCCACATTATATTTTTACTATTTCTGTTTCCTTTAAGACGAAGTAAACGTAATTCCTATAAGCAGGTACCGCCTGCATTACGTCAATAATTAGTTCAATCTTCATGCCTTTGCTTTTTTTATTTTACTTTCCTTTGAGCAGGAAAATATAGTAATGGCGATTGTGACGTTGTTGTTGTTGATTGTTGAAACCCAGACCGTCCGACCTACCAGAAAGGTGTAAGGTAACGGCGATTGTGACGTGTACCACTTTTCCTGATAGATGTACTTTTAGTTTTAGTAGTAGATTAGTTTAACTCCTAACTTTAACTAGTGTACCCTAAGAAAAATTTGGTGATCGTAATTAAATTAAAAGTCGAAATTTCAACTTAGATACATCGGTGAAGTCCCTAGATACCAAAAACGAATTTTGCTGATCTGGGAGTGTGCCAAATTGTTGGCCATTCGTAATCTAGAAACACATTAAAATTATTTAGACCAAATGTGGGTTGCAAGTTTCATATGTTGTATTGATGTGAACGACGACAAAACACTCCGAAAGGTTTATATGTAAAGTTTAGCTATAAAATAGAATTTCGTCGAAATCGTTGGACCCATCGTAATGAAAAATCTATTAATCGATTCAAAACACTGTTGAAAATTGTAATAATAATAAAAATACATATATCTGACTGCGAGTCTTTTTTTTGTCTCGTAGCAGAAAATCTAAGCAACCCACCGCTACG
Organism: Amaurobius ferox; assembly: GCA_951213105.1. Classification (NCBI taxonomy): domain Eukaryota; kingdom Metazoa; phylum Arthropoda; class Arachnida; order Araneae; family Amaurobiidae; genus Amaurobius; species Amaurobius ferox. The sequence continues at coordinate 57,262,415 of OX578139.1, read as the reverse complement.
AAATTTAGTGCAGTGAAACTTCAAGTCAAATGCACCTCGGATCAACTTTTTTTTAATTCGTATTAGTTTTGGAATTAGTAAATGTTGCAGAGCTATTTTGAGAGATTTTTCGAACAAAGCGGTCTATTATCAGAATATTTTCATTTTAGCACCATCGGAAAAATCGAAAAATTTTCTTTTAAATGGCAATGAACAGATTCTGTATTAACGATAGCCGAATTTTCGTGAATTTATATATAATACTCTCTTTGTTTTGAAAAGGTAATCGATTTTAAAATTACGATAAAAAGTCTGACTAACAATCAATTCTTCTTAATCCATCAGCATATATTAAATTCCATAATATTAAAGAGCTTCAAATATCATACACTGCTCCAGAATTTTTTTTTTTCCAGAAGCCATCTGTTCATTAATTATAATGTTCATAAGGTATATATGTATTGCTTATTTTAAGCAACACACTTCATATTTTAGCGACAGTGCCTTGCATGAGAGCCGTTGAAGGTTTTTCAATGGAGAGGGGATAAACGACTGAGGTCCGTCGGAGGCTGTAAAGGATAAGAGATCTCTTCAAATACCAGACACATGCATCTGTAGTGAGATAATTTAAGGGATGAAACTTCCCTTTGGGAGAAGTTTAGCCATTTCTTCCAAGGTCAATAAAAGGTTTGTATTTTATTCTATTACAGACTATACTAATAGCTTAGGGAAAACTAAGGAAAGTCAAGATACAAAACATGTATTTTAAATTTTAACAAACGGTTAAGGCACTTATTAAGTATATTATATGCTGTATCGTATTATGCTGCGCTAACCAAAATATTTTGCTCTAAGGAATCAGGAACCCAGGGTAATAATATTGAACAAGTTCAAAAACACAAAATATTGCTGCAAAAAATATAATTTATGTTTCAGTTGTGAAATAGCGATATAGTGTATATTATGGAGCTAGTTGTCGCAGAAAATCGCATCAGCAAAAATATAAGTAGCTCAGTAGCAGTGAGCAATATAAAGTTGAAAAAAAACATTGAAAAGTAACCGAATCTGATACTTTTCGCTCAATATAACAACCCATGATACAGGCATGCAAAAAACTACATGCATAGATTTTAAATTTACTCGGGTACGCCGAGTAAATCCTATTATGAATATCCAACGTAAATGATTCTTAAACCCCACAGAATAAATCTGTGCTCAAGCCCAATTGGTTCCATTTCTTTTAATATTTAGCAGCCTTGTTTGTGACTGCTTTCTAGATATTACAATTCCTGACGTAGAAGTGTGAACACTAACGTTAAACCAAATCATTTTTTATATTATAAATATTCTTGAAATATTATCGGTACATATATATATTACCCAACATTATTTCACCTTAAATTTCTCCATTTCAAACTCAACGATAATTAACAAAGAATGGATAAAATTGTTACAAGGTCTCTTCAAATGACTGCTATAGAATGAAATTTACATATGACCTATCGGGTGATAAGTAAAATAAAATTCAAATTTAGACTTGATATGACAAAATTAGTGCTAATACTAAATCCACTATGTAATGTTACTTTAGCTTCCGTATTTTTCCTTGATCACTTTAGCACCTGTCGAAATATTGATCTGGAATAAAACCGTCTGCCTAAAAGTTTATACTTCCTACCTCTTTTATATATTCATTGCAAATAAAATATATTCAATTCGTAAGATAACTTGAAATTTAGAAAATGGGAGGGGTCTAAGTAATGTGGGCGTAGCCAAATAAATGGTGGTGCTTAGAAATAGTTCCCCCCTCACATATTTCCCTGACTTTTATGGCGAAAAAGGACAGTAACATATTTAAAGTAATATTTAAAGTGTTTAATATTGATGAATAAATACATTGAAGAGGGAATATATACAGAAAGACAGTTATACAGAAATATTATTTATTTAGGATGTGTGAAATATCCTGAATTATTGATTGTGATATTCTTATTTCATTAATTATTTATTAATAATGAGAATTATATGACATTTTTATTTTATTAAATATTTAATAATAAATAGAAATATATGACATTATTATTTTATTATATATTTAAAAATGAGGAGTTTTTCCCAGTAAAAAGACAAAATTATTTTGGTAAATTTTCGTCATGAATGAATAATATCTAGACAAAATAATGCGTTACTTGCACGATACGTGCCAATTTAAAAAAATTGTGACGTATATACATGTGACATTTTTATTGGGATCAAATTTTGCTTCAGCAGCTAGTTTAATAATTCAGCCGATATTACGGTAGAGTACGAAATGCAAAAGGGCGTACGGCAATCGGCATGAGCAAAATTTGATTATCATCCCCCCCCGCCCCAAAGGTTTACTCATGTAAAACTCTATATTTGTGATAAATTGAGTATTTACAATACGTACAATTTTATTCTTTATGTGTTTGCTTGATAAATCACATAATTAAAATGGTGTAATAATTGAAAAAAAAAATAGAATTGTTAGAATGCGAAAATATACATAAATACTTTTGCTGAAATAGAATTGTCGCAAACCTAGGAATAATGAATAAAACACTCTTAGAACTCAACTACCTTTATTCACACACCTTACTTACAAGTGCAGCGTATTTATAGCTGTCTTGCTGCTGAAGAGTTCAGTCCCGCATACTAGGTTGACGTCATTCCGGTGACTTAATAGATTTGCATATGCCACACTCCTCCGTCGTCAATTATAGTCCTTAGGGTTACTTGTAATAGTACATTCTATCAGGTGGTTTCCGGATTCTCATGGATCTTCGTAATGGCATTTCTGGTATCAACGGTGCAATGAATTCCTTTGGTTCGACTGGGGCTCCTGGACTTGGAATTAGGGTTTCCGATTCCAGATCAGAAGTGTCGACGAGCTTTGGTACGGTTGGCGAAGTAGGGGCTTGGAGCTTCTTAGAAGTCTCGTCCAAATCTGTCCTGGTTGATGCTGCAGGGGCTTTGAGATTTTCAGAAATATCCTCCATTGTAGATCAGGTATCTCCATAGGTTCCAGCTCTTCAGTAGAAGACGTTCCCTCTTTACGTAATTGGTCAACATGCCTCCTCAAGATCTCGTTCCCTACTTGAATACTATAAGATAAATAACCATCTTTATTAATCACTGTTCCCAATTTCCATTTTTAAATCTCGGATTAGTTTCTTGCTGCCACTCTGTCTCCTTCTTTAAATTCACAATAATTACGTTCCTCGTTAACCGATGCACTTTGCTTTTGCTGTTCATGATTTCTTAAGTTAGATTTTAATATGTTCAACCTAGTTCTAATGCACCTTTTTAAAAACAACATGCTCCTAGCATGTTGTTTTTTGACTCATAAACACTCATTTGTTAGTGAACACTATTTACTGTATATAACGTTCCGTCATTTCAAGTGGAGCCGGACTTAAATGGTCGGTAAGTAACTTCACGATTTCTTCATACTTCCTCTCAGAAGGTTTCCTCGGTGTGGCAAGATTCTTCAGTATTTTATAAATAGGAGCTCCCATCGAACTGAGCAACTCTGCAACTTTGATTTCTTCTTTACCTTCCTTCACTCGAAATGATGCTTCTATCCTCTCAATATATGACAGAAATTCTTCTTATGTGCAACAATACGTATCGAACTAGCCCGCGGCCACCCTCGTTGCTGCTGTTGTGTATTTACACCGAGGAATAAGGCATAAGACACTCTCAAAACTCAACTACCTTTATTTACACACCTTACGTACAAGTGCAGCTTATTTATAGCTGCCTTCATAGAAGAGTTCAGTCCAGCATACGAGGTTGGCATCATTTCGATAACATAATAGATTTGCATATACGGGGTTAATTGCGGTAAAATAACTATCAAACAACCTATAAAAGATACAAATTTTGATCAAGCAACCTGTAAAATATACAAATTTTGATCAAGCAACCTAAAAAGATACTAATTTTGATCAAGCAACCTAAAAAGATACAAATTTTGATGCATTTAAATTGAAGTAAATAAATATGAAGGAATTGCCCTACGGATTCGATTCAAACTTGTTAAGAAGAAGTTAGTCGTTCTATTTGATGACGTCAGGATGGAAATTGCGTAATAATATTCTCAAAGTCTAAGGGACCGATTTGTGTGGGAAACACTTAAATCATAATAATAACACAAATGTAACAAAAAAATTAATTCGGATTTTTAAAATATCTCACCAACGCGCATTATCCTGGGTCTTGAAGGACCCCTCTACTAAATATCGTCACTATCCAACGCATAGATTTTCAGCTATACAGACAATACATGAACATACACACCACACAAACATATTTTATTTCGCAAGATTTAGCAAGAAGAACTATTATACATTTAGTTTATATAATAAGTAAACATTTAGCTACCTACCGATTCTACAGGACATACAGTTATACATACCTTTAAGAAATACTTACAGTTATACATACCCAGAAAATAAAGATCGATCGATTTACGTCTTCTTTGAAATTTTCTATTTGATCTAAAAGTGCTTTTAACACCAGACCAATATCTCCCTTTAGTAACGAAAGTGAAAGCAAAGTTTTTAAATATAAAAACTTTCTTGGAATAAAGAATACTGTTGATTGCTGTCGACAGAAATCGTTCGAAATGAAAAGAATTCCTCCTAGAGGAATTTCTCTCAACGAGTGTCAAACTCCTATTTCCATTTATTCCGAAAGTTTTAAACATTCCATTTAAATGCTAGGAATGCGGTTTAGAATAACTGTTTTTGCTTACGGCTATCTGTTTTCCGAAAATTGGAATTTTCCTTCGATAGGTTTAATTGAAAATTTGCAATTCCCTAAATTGCAATTAGGATTATCTCATTAGATTTATTATTGAACCAAATTTAGACAGACAACGGTGAAACGTTTTTCAACAAGATCATATTATATTTTAATTGCCAGCAGTATACCTGTTTTTTGTATTGATTATACAGGGTTGTCCCAAAGAGATTGAAACGCGCTTTAATTCTTTACCTGTTGGATATAAGTGGGCAATGTAAATAGCAAAAATGTTGAAAATAAGGTCGTAAATAAGACTACGTTAATGAAATAGTCCTCCCACTAATTTTCAAAAAGTTACACTTTTAAATTTTTAAACGACCCCCTTAGAAAAATTTGGTCAATCCGAAAATTATTATTTTTAATGCAACAAGATCGTTAAAAAAGCCGCATATCTGTATCTTTAAAATCAACTGAATTATAATAAAGGAATAACTCTGACTTATGCCACTTTTCCGTACCATGTGAAAGGCTCTTTCATCAGTAAAATAGGGATCATAAGCAAATTGACGATAGAAATTGCATAGATCAAAAATATGTTAATATGTGTCAAACTTTTTTTATCACAAATGCGTCCAAATAAAGCATTACACTGACAGAGATCATATAAAGCAATTATACTCACTACGCGGTTGGGCATCCTATGTATTATCATTCAGGTTTATCTTTTATGTAATATGTCACAAATTTATGTTTCTAATTTCATATCTGGTCCCTATTCCCAATGTTCAGTTTTCAATAAAATGTAACTTGTTCAATTTTAAACATACAGATGTGCAGGGTTTTTTAATGATCTTGTTGTATTAAAATTAAAAATTTTCTGATTGACCAAATTTCTCTAAGGGGATCGTATAAATATTTAAAAAGTGTAACTTTTTGAAAATTAATGGGAGGACTATTTCATTAACGTAGTCTTACTTCCTACCTTTCAACATTTTTGCAATCTGCATTGCCCACTGATCTCCAACAGGTAAAGAATTAAAGCGCATTTCAATCTTTTTGGGACACCCTGTATAATATAAGGAAATTAAAAATCTTCATTAACATGCATATTCCTATAGTATTATTAATGACATTGTTATTTAAAACATTTTAATGAAACATTTAATTTAATACACTTAAAATAATTATAACAATATCCGTTCTCGCTATATAACATTATCTTCACAGGCAGATCTGAAGAACAAAATATTCTGTCCTGTCTATAAACAAATTTACAAAAATATGAAATTGCGTCAATACATGTCAAAATGAAAGAACTAAATTGTCATTAGAAGACATAGTACGAATTTTTTCTAATCCAACAATTGGCTAAATATTTTATGAGTTTGAAATATATTTGCCAAAATAAAACAGATGAAAAAAGAAATTGAAAATGTCAATGATTCTCGTAATATTTTAATCCGAAGGCCGTTATTGATAGAATCAAGTTAAAAATGCAATACTGTTCATTTATAAAATTTATATTTATATCCATTTCTTTAATAATCAAATAAAAAAAAAGCTAATAAAATTCATCTTCCGTATAAACACATGTGATTTAATTGAGCTGCTGAGCAACATGATATATATATTTTTAAATAAATTGGAGAAAGATATCGTCTGCATGTTATTTCTATGAAAGGTTTAATTGTGCGGTTTTTATTAATGATTTAAAAAAACCTGGACCTAGAAACTGGAAACATATACTAAATTTTAAGTAGGCTATTCCAAGGCTACCCACAAAATTGCAGGAAATTCGGCGCAGAGTTTTGGATCTTTGCAGACTTATAAAATCGTTAACGGAACATAATCTAACAAAGCTGGTTTTCGATTTCGCCTCGGGTGGTTAAAATGGGTGGTCAGAAGTATTTACAGGCGCTCCAGAATCTCCTCAAGTGACCTAAAAGGACAAAATCTTCCACATTTGTAGTATATAAAGAATATAACGCGGTCGGATTGTTGACTGCTCCATAGGAGGAGGATAAAATAGATGGTAAGAAGTATTTACTGACGCTGCAGAATCTTCTTTCTCAGGAGACCTAGAATGCCGAAACTTTGCATACTTATGGTATAGACAGAACATAATACATTCGGATTTTTTACTGCTTCAGGAGGCAGACAAAATGGGAGATTGAAAAGTCCTACCCTCTGATGACCTAGATGCCTGGAACTTTGAATATGAGCTTACTATTTGTGGTGCAAAAAACAAAGAACTTAAAGTTGGCCTTTTATACTTATAATTTAGTAAGATTATCGATGCGTTGATTACCATTAATACTGCCCCTTTGAAAAGTGCATTTATTCTTAGTTGCGTTGATTATTTAATAATACCGCTTTAACCATCATTCAAGAATTATGCAGAAGCATATTAAATTGAATTATCTAAACATGGCCGTCAATTATCGTATTCGTGGAACTCATTAAATTATGCTTCGTGGCGCTGATAACCCTCCAATTTTTTATCTTTAGAGCGAGTTCTGTAAAGAAATATTGATTAACATAATACGACTCTCTTAATTGCACATTTTGACTTTAACAATAAATCATTTATTAACAACATAAATTATTTAATTACTCAATTCATTACACGATTTGCATATTTATTTGCGAAGCAGCGAGCAAAATGTGAGACATTTGCCATATGAGACCAGATCACCATTTGTTATCGACATAATTAAGACCTGCTATCATATTTAATCAGCACATACCTGGCCAAAACGCTTGCATCGTTGTGTATTGAACTGGTTTTGCTCATTTTGTTGAAATGTCCTTGGACTCTGTCTGTCATAGAATTGCATAATTGGACACCTTTCGCCGACTATCTCCGGACATATGTGGCACACACTCTAAAGAGATCCTCTTGGCATTATGATCACTGGCTGGCTGTAGCTCTGCGGCATTTTCGCTCTGAAGCTCATAATTCAATCTCCTTCTCAGTTCTCTCAGTATTCCTATCTAACTGTATCTCTAGTGAAACTCTCTCACTTCTCGTTGGAGTTGTATATATCCATCTCTTGGTTGCCGTCTTGGTTGCCGGAAAGTAAAAATACATATTACTATCCCTACACTTTAGAATAAAAGCTATAGTACTTTAATGTCTATGATTTCTAATATGAATTTCCAATGATTTATAACTAGTATCCGCCAAATTTGTCGCCAAAATCTCGCCAAGCGTTATGCACTAAGAAATAAGTTATTCTTAAAGCAGATAAATGACTATTAGCGTTCAAAAACAAGAGTATTACACAAAGTATCTTTTTTCATGAATGGAACGAGCTAGATTCACGAGAATGATGTCACCCAATTTATCGCATGGTATTACATATGAAAGGTGAACATGTTTCTCAATAGGAAATATTTTTTTTCTATATATGACTTTTTGATAATTTTTTTGAAAAATGTGCAATATCTCGAGAACGGTTCATGTTAGCGTTCTAACATTTATGTCAATTCTTTTCTAATGAAAAATTGCATAAGGAATTTCTATTTGCATAACTTTATTAGCGGTTTTAATTTTTTGACGAATTTTTCAAAATTTCACTCGAAAATTTAGGGGGTTCTGAACAGTCGATTGCGTATAAAAACACTAGGCTTTCAGTGTTTACGGATTGTGATTTTTGTACCAAATTTTGTTCGAATCGGTCCATTTGTTCGTCAGTTATCGTCTCCACAGTCTCACTGACACACACATACACACACACACACACACACACACATACACATACTTTTACACACACACACACACACTTTCCCACACACACATATACTTTCACACACACACACACACACACACGTACACACACACACGCACGCGCACACACGCACACACAGACACCAGTTCAAAAATGTTTGATTCGTGATCAGGGATGCTTGAAACATGCTCTCCCGTCGAAAACTCGAATTCGAATTTTCGACCCCGTCACAATACTTTCCTTATACATTATGTTTATAAGGAAAGTAATTAAACTGATTAAATAATGTTAACTTACCATTTAAGTGTACATTCATAGTTTTTGACAAGTTTAAATACTAGTCCTTTAATATGTATATTTTCGAACATTCACTGAAAAATAAAGAATTCAAATCAACGTGTTAAAAATTCCGTATTTAAGACGTTTCCATTCCTTTAGAAGAGTGAATTATTTTGTCTTTCCGTCCGTCAACAATTCCCTTTTTGTTCGTATCTCATTCCGTCAAATTATCTTTTATGTCAGACATTTCAATACAACAAACCTTAACTTATGAAGTATGACATTTCGGTTAATGTCCGTTTTATCACATACAATAATAGCTTTAACAAAAGAGCTATGTTTATGAATTGAATGGGGTTTCTAAATGTGTTTTATGGTCTTTTGTTCATGAAACACATCGTCGCTTATAGTCTTTTCAGCTTTCGAAAATGGATATCAATTTATGTTTTGTATTTTGATGTTTAACGTAAAATGAACCGATTGTTATTCAATTCGTTTATTTCATTTTAATAGGTCGTTGTGCGAGATATGGTAACATATTTTGTACAATTAAAATGAATCACAAATAAAAAAATCTGATGTGGGCAACACATGACTTTCCTTATATAATGCAATGAATTTACTAATTTTATAATAAAGAAATAGGTTTTTCTTATAGTAGATACTTATATCCTTTCCAAGATATTGAGTTTTCGACAATTAGTCGTCATTTTCATTGATTTAGCGTCATTTTAATCCATTTGGCGAGATTTTCGTTAATTTGACAACATTTCAAAAAGTCGCCAAGTTGGCGACATTCCGCCAAATTCGTCGCCAAAATCTCGCAGAGCTTTACTGGCGGAGAAATAAGTTATTCTTATCACAGATAAATGACTATTGGAATTCAAGTACAAAAGTATTACTCGAAGTATATTTTCTCATGAATGGAACGAGCTAGATCCACGAGAATGATGTCACCCAATTTATCGCATGGTATTACATATGAAAAGTGAACATGTTTCTCAATAGGAAATATGTTTTTTTTTATTTTATATGACTTTTTGATAATTTTTTTGAAAAATGTGAAATATCTCGAGAACGGTTCATGTTAGCGTTCTAAATTTTATGTTAATCGTTTTCTAATGAAAAATTACATAAGAAATGTTTATTTGCGTAACTTTATTAGCGGTTTTGATTTTTTGACGATTTTTTCAAAATTTCACTCGAAAATTTAGGGGGGTTCTGAGCATTCGGTTACGTTTAAAAACAATAGGCTTCCAGTGTTTACGGATTGTGATTTTTGTACCAAATTTCGTTCGAATCGGTCCATTCGTTCGTCAGTTATCGTCTCCATAGACCCACTGACACACACACACAGACATCCCTTCAAAAATGTTTTATTCGTGATCAGGAATGCTTGAAACGTGTTTTCCCGTCGAAAACACGAATTCGAATTTTCGACCCCGTCACAATACTCTCCTTATACATTATGTATATAAGGAAAGTAATAAATCTGATTCATGCAGCACATGACATTCACTCCAGACTCAAATTTATTTTCTCTACCTGTCTTTCTTATATCGTTACATTAAGTTTAATTACCCCCTTGGCGGAAATCAAAATTTCGCCCTCACTTTGTAATGTTTTATGATCGGTATTCTAAGTGTGCAAAAATTGCGTTTTCTCTTTCACAGAGAGGTTTTCAGAGGGTCTGAAAAGGCGCCAATGTGTTAGGTAATTGTGCAGCTAATAGCGACAACGCATGATTGCTGTAAGTGCATAACCAATGTTAGATAAACTATTTTTTCTGATTAATAAGGTAATAAATAGTAGTCAATAAATTCTTGATTTTATATAGTAAATATATATTAACTAATACTAATTATTTAAAAATTATTTGTCCTCACTGGAAACGTTTGTAACATTAACCATGAATGGTGGTGTTAGTGCAAGCATTTTCACGTAAGTTCAGAGTAATTATCGGTCGACAAATAGAAGTTATAATACGTAACAGGGTATTTATAGTGAAGGCAGATATGCTGTACCCTGCATCCTTCCTCTATAATTCATAGCATTGCAAATTCAATCTTTAAAAATAGTCATTATTAAATCCTCCATTTGATTCTCTATTCTCTTATTTCGTCAATATAACTAAATTCGATTTCATCTCAGAACTCTTATATTAAGTTCCTAACAGTATTCTTATATTTAGTTATTATCTTCTGCCCATTCAACGTTTTCCCTAGTTGCAGTTCCACAAGAGTGAATCCCGCTATCAATACGATCTATGACCGTCGTTAGGAATTTTCACACTGTTAGGGACCTCCGATCCAAACTGTGTGCATCCAATAGGAGGTGACATAGAACCTACTACTCAGAATAAAAAGATATAGCAGCCACGAGAACAAAATCAAGATAGCGTTCGACGCATTAGAGTTAAATCAACAGACATGTCAAGGAAGTTGTTGCAAAACGGCCAATATAAAAATTAAAGAAGCAATTGATTACTGATGTATTTTCTAATAGCTGCATAAGTACTTTAAGGCAGTGGACTCAATGTTCTCATCAGGCACACCTAAGAACTATTCAGGCACCCCTATGGTAAATTCAGATGCTGAATTTCATTTTCTTGTGGTTCTAAACGGACGTTTGTTTTAATACGAATACTCCGTATTATAATAGCTAATGATGGATTTTTATTCTAAACTAGCGTTCTAATAAAGTAATACTCATTAAATCATGATAATATTGTGTTCAAGATCGTATAATTTAAAAATGCAATTGTATTACAATGCTACAATGCTAATCCATGTCATACAATGTTATTCTTTAATTTATGTTCTTATTTTTTTTTTATTAATATAAAACGTGTTTTAGGAAAATGAAACAAATGCCCATTTTAAATTGTTGGCGTAGTAAATGTATTGTGGAAAAATATTGGAGAGCACGAAGCCTTATGACTTAGTAGTCAACAGACTGGCATTTGATAAATAATAAATAAGTTCTTGCCATAGTCCCCGTATCGACTAGTGCGCCCACTGGGGTACACGTAACCCCCTTTGAAAACCACAGCTGTTAGGGACTATGAACACCTAGAATTTTTTTCTTTTTACATTTTATAAAAGTACGACTTCTTTTAAATGTTATGTTCCATTTCCGAAAAGACATATGTTGATATGGCTAAAATATAGTGATTATACTATTTATACACAGTAATTACATCCACTAATGGAGTTATGACCTTCAACCACCACTGATTATGCCCATTATCGGTCTATAGAAGTTATAAAGTTTGGATTAATTTCACTACTGCAATGCAAAAAGTTTGTTAACAACTTATAACGGAATTTAACAATTAAATAATCTCACAAACGGTACATCCAAGAGGAGGTGACATAGAACCTACTACTCAGAATAAAAAGATATAGCAGCCACGAGAATAAAATCAAGATAGCGTTCGACAAATAACGGCCAATATGAAAATTAAAGAAGCAATTAATTACTGATGTATTTTCTAAAAAATCTTACTTTTCCCATAAATTTCGACATAATGTTGACATTTACTTATCTAATTCATTGTAAAAGTGTTTTGGATTCTGATAATTGTTTTTATTCCTCATGTTTTTTCGTCAACGCTTACTTTCCTGTATCGCGTTATTTACTCTTGTTAATTTAAACTCTAATTTAACTGACACTTTTTTTTTTGCTTTCTTGTCCATGCAACTGCTCTGTTTGTTTGTTTTTATTCTGACTAACGCTTTTTTGTTTTTGTCGTTGCAACTGCTCTGTTTTTTGTTTGTTTTGTTTTTAATCTGATTGAAGCTTCTTTGTTTTTGTCCGTGCAACTGTTTTTTTATTATTAATATTCTGAGGAGAGGGATCCATTCCATTCCTCTGAAAATGTTAATGCAGTTACTTAATTATTGCATGCTATGTTATTAATGAAGTTTTAGCCTTGCAGTTATATCTCCCCACAGTTTTGATAATTGAAACATGTTGATCCCGAAGAAAAATATTCTTTTCTATTCCACCAAAACTGCTGACATACTTATTTAATTCAAATATGCTGCTGTAGAAAAAACCAATAATATATAAACTTCGTGCAAATACAGCCTATACTAAAATTTAAGGTGTCAAGCGATTTAGAAACCAAAAAACAGCATTTTTCTTCAGGGCCAATAAAAATCGCAACGTCGCTTACTCGAACAAGTTCGCATATGAAGTAAAATAGCATACGCGGCTGCAATAAACACGCAAAGGAAAATAAACACATGGTGGAAGTAGGTTATGAACCCTTCAGCCACGTGTGCTATTCTGAATCAGATGCCGAACTTGTTTAAATAAGAGAGGTTGCGCTTTCTGTTTCGCCTGAAGAAGAAGGCTGTTTTTGTCCTTGAAACCGGTTGATCCCAAAATTTTAGTGTCTACTGTTTCAACAAAAATTGTATGCCATTACTTACTTATTTGCTATATGCTACGTTAAAGAAAAGTGTGTTTTGTAGTTCTTTTTCAAAGCAGTTTGCAGCGTTTTATCTAAAATGTTTCTCATTACGTTAATATAATAAATAGCAGTGTTTTTGCATCATCAAACAAGCAATATTAAGAATATTATTAGTTGCAAAATGTAAATATTCTAAACAGTGAAATCAAATTTAGAATATTGATCATTTTAATAAACATGAAATTGTTTAATATTCATTGGAGTTTTAATGCAATAGCAAACTTTTAATCAAGAGTGGTTTTCAAACATAATAAACAGTTACACTTAGTGAAAATAATTTAAAATTATATAAATTCATTAAATTAAATAGGTACAATTAAAAGTATAATTAACAATTAAATTTGATGAAAATAATTCGAAATTGTTAAAATCAGTTAAATTAAGTTGTCTTGCGTTTTGCAAAACTTACGGCTTATTTACTATTCATAAGAAAAAGTACAGATCTTGTGGAAGCTTTATAATGAAATGTAATTTATTTAACAAGTCACTCATTTGATTAATATGTATATTTAAGAAGTTTCAGTCACATAAAATTTTTACAAGAAAATTTCTGTTACTTTGCAAATTAATAATTGTTTGAAGATGAATAATTACATTTAATTCAGAGTTCTCCCAAAAATTTGAACATAAAAATGGATGGAATTTGGAGAAAAAGTTAATTAATCTTTTTCAAAAACTAATTAGATTCAACTTTTACAATTTATTATTTCTTGTTATTAGAGATTGAAATGGATATCAAATGTATCTTATTAATTTGTAATAAATAAAAATATATCAGTACTTGCTATGGAATGTGATTTGAACATATTTTTACTTTCCTTACATACATAATGTATAAGGAATCGAAAATTCCAATTCGAGTTTTCGACGGAAGAGCACGTTTCACGCATCTCTGATCACGAATCAAACATTTTTGAGGTGATGTCTATGTGTGTGTGTGTATCAGTGAGTCTGTGGAGATGATATCTCCCGAACAAATAGAGCAATTCGATTGAAATTTGGTACAAAATTCACAATCCGTAAATACTATAAGACTATTGTTTTTAAACGTAATCGAATGTCCAGAACCCCCTTAAATTTTCGAGTGAAATTTTGAAAGAATCATCAAAATATCAAAACTTTTAATAAAGTTGCGCAAATAACCATTTCTTATGTAATTTTGCCTTGGAAAACCATTGACATAAACTTAGAACGCTAACATGAACCGTTCTCGAGATATTGCACATTTTTAAAATAAATTTATCAAAATATCCCATAAATTAAAAAATATATATTAACTGTTGGGAAACATGTTCACTTTTCATATGTAATATCATGCGATAAATTGGGTGACATCATTCTTGTGGATCTAGTTCGTTCCATTCATGAGAAAAATACTTTGAGTAATACTTTTGTAATTGAACGTCAATAGTTATTTATCTGCTATAAGAATAACTTATTTCTCCGTCCATAACGCTTGGCGAGATTTTGGCGCCGAATTTGGCGCCGAATTTGGCAAAATGTCGCCAAATTGGCGACTTTTTTAAATGTTGCCAAATGAGCGAAAATCTCGCCAAATGGATTAAAAATTACACTAAATCAATGAAAATGACGACTAATTGACGAAAATTCAATATCTTGGAAAGAATATAAATATCTACTATTAGAAAACCTATTTTTTTATTGTAAAAGTAGTAAATTCATTGTATTATATAAGGAAAGTCATGTGTTGCCCACATCAGATTTTTTAAAGTAACATAGAAGATATAACATTTTTATGACTATGATTCTATTTCCTTTAAAGTTCATATATATTTTTGAATTTTGTACTGCATGTCAAAAGTTTTTCGTTGTCTTTTAATAATCTGTATTTTCCAATTTTCTTCTCTTTCTTTTTTGTTCAGCAGTTCAAAGTTTTGAAAAAATGCAATTTTTTTATATCAGCTTCGTAACTTATCACAGTGAGTAGGCTTTTAATTTACAACAAGGTGCTGCATACAAGTAAGAAAGTGCCCAATGGATCAACAGTTTACCACCAGTGGCCCATTGATTTGACCTCACTGCCTCTCATCATCACTTGGAAAGACGATGAATTTATTCTTTTATTCGGCCCTTGTTGAAATATGACTATAATTCGGTAGCCATAAGGGTTTAAAATAATTTCATGAGGCACCTTTATTTTAAGGTCAGTAGGTACTGTCAACAGTGGTATATCTTCTCTTTATTTCAAGAACTTTATTTGGCATCAATTCATTGAATGCAATTCCCTTTTAAATATTGTGTATTTTTATTCCAGCAACCCTGCAAAATATTGCATAATTTATTTCGGATCCCTGACAATATTAATGAGGATTTTTAAAGAAACGTTTCTGTTTATTAATGTTACACTTTATATAATTTATGTTTTAATGATATTGATATGTATTTGTTTTCTATGTCGGAAATGAACTTAACATGTTTGTTTGATGATTTTACTGTGATTTATGGTTATTTCCTTCCTTTTTATTATTTTTTATGTGGTCATTTTAATTGAACTTGTTCCGTTTTGTATCGCTGTAAAATAAATGAATAAATAATAAATAAATAGTAAGTGATCACAAAAGTTACAAAAATAATAATTTTGGAGTATTTTAGTCGAATATTACATATATCTATAAAGAACATTGCTGCCCATCCAGGGCTCGAACTGGGATCTCTATTGGCCAGCTTATTGAGACACTGGAAAGTAAGCTCTAAATCGTGAAGTGGACTCTGCATTATCATCCGTCTAATGTCAGATTGATGTGCAACTAAACAATCTCGCTGATCACTTCCTGCTACTTTTATCCCACATTAGCCTCCTGATGCTATTATTTTTTCTATCCAGATTAGTATCCTGCGTGGTCGTTGACCTTCCAATTTAAAATCGTCGTCGGTCTCCCAATATATCAGAGCGCACTGAATCTGTACTAGTCGTTCTAGGGTAGCTTTCAGACGGCCAGCATCACTACACTAATCTGAAGGGTTCTTTTATTCTGGCGCCATTGTAAAGAATTTTGTTGTCCCAGCCTGGACACGAACCACGGACCTTCGTACTAGCATGCGACACTCTCCCTCTTGAGCAACTTGAACGGAATTTCAAACTCTAAATCACCAAATTGGACTCTTCACATCGTGTTAGTAACTATATGCTACACAATTTTTTTTTATCGAGTCGACCATTAACACATATCTAAAAGAAAAGTATAACAGTGAAACGAATATTGTCTTATAATAGAGCGTCACATAAATGCAAGACACTGATCAACCGATCACCTCTTAGGGTTGATTTGGATTGAATTAGCTTTATTATGACACAAAGAATACGTTTGGAATATTCTCAAAACTGACATGCTATTGTGATGCTTAAGGCAGGACGGTCCGTTGAGGAGTTCGCCAATTTCTTTATCCGTGGCCCTGCCATTTCCCGTTTATGGAAACAATTCCAAACAAGTGAGACTGTACGAGATATCCCAGTGGTTAGAGCTCGAAAGACCAGAGTTCGTTTCCTGAATCTGTCCAAGATATCACTTTGTTAGTGCGGATTACTAACACGTTAAATCTGTGTGTCCGATAATCCATCCAAGAGGTTGATCGTAGGGAAAAAAGTACGGTCCCAGTGGATGCCACCCCTACTGGGTTTTGTTCAAAATTGGGTGGCACTGTCCATGGCCTTGTCTATTGTGTATCCATCCAAACAGATACTTTACACTTTAAGGCAGGTCGGACTGGGTCGAAGAAAGAATAAAGAAATAAACAAATGCGACTCTCATCCAGAGACCGGTGCCAGGTCGCCTTACAGCTATAACATACTCTGATGACCAGTACATATCATTACTGGCCAAACGTAATCGACGACCGACTGTACCAGATCTCCGATTAATGGCAGTGGCCAACGTATTCTACAGACTTCAGTCCCATATAAATTCTTTGGGATGCCCTAGGAAGAACTAGCACTGCCCGTCTACCTCCCCCAAAAACTTTTCAAGAGTTGAAAACTATTTGGGGGAGTTCTTCAACAGAAAATGATAGTATTTACTCTCTTCTGCGCTGATGAAGGTATAAAGCGTCAATGCATAGCTTGTGTCATAGTTAGGGGAGATCACATATCCCATGTTAAGGTTTGTTTGTATATTATACGAAGCTTTTTCTAAATGTTCTACATGTGAAGTAAGCATTTAAAGTGCATTAAATATACCTAAATGTATTTTATTTAATTATATATACTCCTGAATGTATATATAATTACAATCAACATGACTACATGCCCATGACTACATTGACTACTCAAATGACTACAGTCTTGTGAAATTTAGATTCATTCAAAGCAAATCTTTATAAGTTATGACCGATTTACTGCCGCTTGCATATCTTAAAGTAGTGTCCTTTGAATGAAAATTGAAGGTAGTGTCCCTTCAATAAAAATTAAATTAAAAAATTCTGACTTATAAAAAAGTATTATATATTAAATTTATATACAAATGCCGAAGTGATAACTTACGATAATTAATTTATTATGTATCCCGGTGTTTCTTCTGTAAAGCAAATTGATTAATAACATAAAATTAATTTCACTTATCCAAGAAACAGACATTGAATTGCTCAAACAAAACTTTATTCATTATTATTAATTTTTCCATTTACCAAATTTATCAATTATTAGCATAATAGTTACCAGAGCTGTTTTCGTGCTGTGATACAGTTTGAATTCTTTTACCGACTTATCTTCACGTTGCACAATTCCTCATATAGTTAATATGAAAAGTTTACCTTTGGCTCTTTGGAGTGCGGTAGGTCATCTTTAAACAGCTCAGGAGCACATTTTCGCGTGCTAATACCACATCAAATCTATCGGGAGTGTCAGAGCACATTTACTTGCTTCTTCCACAATAAATTTATCGATAGACTTAGAGCACAGTTTACGTGCCTAATATAACGAATGTGTTAGGAGCACAATTTTACGTATTTACTCTCCAACAGCAAAATATATCAAGTGTCGGCAGTCAAGCTTAACTGCTACTGCAACACCAAGTGTGGAAGACCCAGACCGTTCGACTCATCCTAAGACTTGAGTAGCTGTTTGGACGGCCGGGCAACACCAAGTGTTGTTGTTGTTGAGACCCAGACTGTCTAACCTACCAGAAAGGTGTAAGGTAACTGTTTGGACGGCAGGGAAGTGCCACCCAATTTAGACCGGAACCCAGTGGGGCAGGCATCCACAGGGACAGTACCCTCCTACCCCTACCACCAACATCTCGGAAGGACCTACGGACCCACATGTTTAACATGATCGTTCTCCGTGTGAACACGACTGCAGTTTTGGCAGTGGCGGGAATCGAACCCGGGCCTACCGAGTGCAATTCCCGCGCGATAACCACTGGGCTACAGCACCCCTGGGAAGCACCAAGTGTGTCATGAACCGTCCTTGATGTACAGGGGTATCTTTAATTCCCCTTTGGCTCTCATTGGTTCCACCGTATCTGTGTGCCAATTCGCTACAGTCATCCGTGCATGGTCATCTGGCATTGGATTTCATTGGTTATCTTGCGATGCCCACCGCCTCGCTTGTGTCCTTCGGTGTATGTCTCATGGAGCCATGCTCCATTTATTACTCGTAAATAAATTGTCTACTCTTTATTTATTACTCGTAAATAAATTGTCTATGCTTCACTTATTACTCGTAAGTAAATTGTCTAAATTGTACATCCATCATTAAATTAGGCGTCGCCTTGTCGCCGAGTTATATCTGGAATGTGAAACTGTATCACAACAAAAATATTTAGAAATGTTTATCCCAAAATGTAAACATGACCCCATATTATTCAAATGTACAGAAATAGTAAGTATCTGAAACTAAATATCACAAAAAGAAACTGTAATTTCAAATAACATACAACCATCATTGATGAGTCCATTATCATTAGAATTGCTTTATTGTAAAATTATCAACCGTTCCTTTGAAATACTTTGGAATGCAATCCAAAATAATTGTCCTAGCTCTTGTTAATTGTTCTTTGTTAAAATACTCCAGATTTTCTTCTGGCAATTTTAATATCGAAAACCAGTAATTGCCTCTCGAATCGTTTGGTTAATTTCAAAACTTATTTTTTGACATATGTATTCTTTTATTAGCAGTATACTCGTTCTTCGTACGGAATGCAAAATATACATAAACTTTATTTCACAATTGTGGTAAACTTTAAATATTTGGAATTAATTTTGGAATTTTGGAATAATTTTCACCAAAAAAGACAGCAGTGAGTGCGACCTTGCTGAGATAAGCAGCCAGATAGAAGCACAGCTTACATATTTATTTATATAGATAATATCAATTTTAGAAATAACAATAGCTTCATTATTTATTGCGTTTCTGACATTATTAAGGCAGATATAAAAAGTCTTTCACTTTTGCTTCATTACTACATTTTGCTGCATTACCAAAATGAGGCGATCCTTGATGATCCATCCATGGTGAAGACTGGATATAATTTCAGTTATTTTTTAAGATAGTTATTTCTTCTGTCTTAAATTCAGGATACGTATATTTTTGGTTATGCCGTACAGGTTAAGTCTGGGCAAGAAGAAGAATGAGAAGACTATATATTTCGAAGTATTGAGTTAAACTTTTGCTGCCATATGTTAATATTTTGCGGTTAAACACAATAGGTGGCTTTATTTCCATGTAGGCATTTAAGCGAGTTTGACATTAATTTTGTAAGAACATGTTTTTTTTTCGTTTGCATCGGTGTTTAAAATTTATTTTTATCTTGGTATTTTTTAACTGAACCTCGTCAACCGCTGCCTACTTAACCAGTCATTCAGCGAACTCGATTTAGAAACAAAAATTGGAGGTGAAGGGATTATTCGAAAACTCAATTATTTTTTCACATAATTTAGTTAAAATACTATTTCAATATTATATTCGAGTCGAAATGTTATTGTAATATTGTTTGACTTTTTCCAAGTGTAACCTGTCGATGATAATCAACTTTTGAAGATTTAACATCATAATGTGGATGAAGATAGTACAAACTAATGAAACGTGAATAAAATGATATGCGCGTGCACAAAAGAAGAAGTTGTGTACTCTTAATGAACATTAATGTGATAATTTGGGGATTTGAAGAGAGATCGATATATTTTACGATCCAACTAATTTACTTTAGTTGGATCGTAAAATATATCGATTTTTTTTTATTATGAACGAAATGTTTCCATATAGCGAAAAGATAATATTGTGAGTCAGCAGAAACAAAATCATAATGATGTGATTTGGTTTTTAAGCAAAACGAGATGATTTAATCCTCAGAGCATTTCCACCACTAAAAGTAAACAATAAATCTCCGAAAAATGAGGGGCAGTCGTTTAGATTTTTGGTGGTATAAATTCATTGTTTATGTTGTACTTAAAATGAAGTTTTTTAACTCCCGGAAACGGTTTATATCGTTATATGTATTAATATTATATATTTATGATTATATTATAATGTTTATTGAAAAGGTTTATATGCACATATACTTTTTCAGCAGTTTGAGAGCCCTTTTCTTTCCTTATATTCGTAATGCAAACCTTCAATATGCAATTAGCTGTCCCTAAATTTTATGTAATCCATTCAATGAATCCCAACAAATATGACAAAGACAGATTATATTTTATGAGAAATTTTAGAATCTTTGCAAGCCCATGTGAGTATTATTTGTAAGCAGAATAAGTATAAAATATCCAGTTTTTAATGTTTGTAACAGGTTCTAATGAAATTTTGCTCCGGCTCAAGTCTTGTTGCAACTCGTAACTCCAAAACTATTCAAGGTAAACAATCAATTTTAATGTTTTTAAAGGTTATTAAATGCGTATTTATGTCATATGTAACTCACCTGATTAAGCTTTAACGATTTAATTAATGCTCTCAAAACGGACTTTCTCCATTCCAACGGGCAAGTACATAGTACCCTTTCTTCACATTTTGCGTTACTTTTACGTTTTACGTTTTTATACGTTTTGCGTTTTTATACGTTTTACGTTTTTATACGTTTTACGTTTTTATACGTTTTACGTTTTTATACGTTTTACGTTTTTATACGTTTCACATTTCAAAGAAAATGTTTAATGACAAAATACTGAACCTATCCATCACGAATTAATAACTTTACTATAAGTTGTTCGTGTTACAGTTCCGGATGCTAAGGTTTTGGCAGCCATATAAATTTGATTTCATTGATGCACTTATCCCCACCTTACCTATTTCAACATTTTTATGTTCCAGAACTCATCTAAAATATCCAGTATTTCATTTGTTTTTATAAATGCATCAAAAGGAAACAATGTCAAAGTGGATTACATTGTCTATGGTCATTTTTATGTTAAGTGGAAAAGTTTCATATTATGAAGAGAGAATTACTTGAAAAAAGTTTTTTATCCATTTTCATGGACCACAAGAAATCTGTACTTGAACTAAGCAGCTCAGTTTTAGAAGAGCTATCAGAGAGAGATTTATTACAATTTTATCACTTATGCCTGCAGTCGTTTATTCCAAATTATTTTATGTCTTTTATATACTTTAGCATAATTTTGCACAGCTTTTGAACGAATCCCTCACATCCTAGGGAGCTCAATTGGAAGAAAAATTGTTCCAGAGTCAAAATATCGAAATCGAAATCATTTACATTTCAAATGATTTATAGTTCAACTTCTGAGATTTTCTAAGTTAGAGGAGAAATGCGGGTTACAAGATGATGATCTGCAAGCTTTTTATGACAGTTTGAATGAGCTGCATAAAAGCATGAGCAGTGTTGGGGTCTACCTGCGCAATTGTAGCCAGAGCGATTTTAGCATCTTATTTCTATGCACAATAGCGATGAGGTAATAAATCAATTTCTAAGTACTGCGCAGTTCAAAATAGTAAAATAAAAACAAATATTTACAAAATGTCATTATACTGAAGTATAAGATATCAGCTCGAGGTGGAAATTTCTAATAATTATTCTGAACTCTGGACAGGAGTTAATATGTTATTTTTTGCATTTAATTCACCATGCGTAGTGGCGCATTGTTTAAGTATGGTCATCCAGCTTCTCTTTAAACAAAGAATTGTCTCAAAATTACTAAATATGCTAATTTAAGATCCTTGCTAAGTTACTTACACCAAACATTAAAATACTGGTACTACATCAATTACAAATGAATCATCACATGCCAGTTTACAGAATAGCAAAGCAGTTATTGAAAATAAGATACTTATTGAATGGATATTACACTTTAAAACACTGATATCACTGGACAATTGTTATATTAAAATTAATTAAACTAAAATGCTCTATTTGGATTTTAAACTAATGTGCAGTTAATTAATTATATTTAAAAAATATTGTTAATATCTTCTCACAAATATCTTAATTATAATATCTTATCTCGTGCAAATTGATATTCTCAATAAAATTTTATGGGATACGGCAGGTTTACGGCATGAGTTTATGAAATCAAGAACAAAGGAGTTCTGTACCTCCAAAAACTTTAGGAACCACTGGTATGCAACAACCAGAACTTCACTTTAAGTTTTTCAACGGAAATCAATATCAAAATCAAATACATTTTCTATCGGCCTTTGAACTTTTAAATAGAACAAGTTCATTTTATCATGTCACGCGAGAAATTCTTGGAAAATGTTTCTTTTTTCTCCAATTTTCATCGTAAAAATGAAATCAGTTCGTGAATTGAGCAGAACAGTTTTGAAGAGATTTATTATGAAAGATCCAATGGTATTTCATCCATTGGAACGTCCGCCACTTATGCGAAGTTATTATATCCCTTCTATATCTTCTCCATTTCTTTTAATTTATGTAGTTGAATATGTTCACAACGAAAATGGTTTTGACCGAAAAATTTTATCTATATGCTTTATTTACAAGACACGATATAAAGTAAAATTATTTTATAAGTAATTAGTAGCTTAGCCAGCTTTTAAATAACATATAATGATTCACATGTGATTTAATTATCTCAAACAAAAAATTCAGTTTATTTGATTATAATAGTTGAAAATTATATCACATACACTACTGAAAATTCAATTAGGCGACCTTTAAAATAAAAAAGCAAATTTTCAATTTTTTTCTATTAAATTATGTAGCTATACCCTTATATAATGAAGACGCTATTGACTGAAAACATTTTTATCTATATTCGATATTTGCAATAAACGATAATTAGTAGAATTTATTTATAAGTAACTTACTTAACTTCTTAAATAATTTTAGAGAACACAAAAAGTATGTTTTTTTTCTTCTTCATCTTCATATTATTCATCATAGCATTTTCAGTATGCAATATGACCTCAACAGTTATCTCCTCTGCTTTCTCTATTTATGTTCCGACATGTTCATCACCGAGAATATAATCATGACAGTTGTGCCATGAAATTAATTTTTTTTACTACCCAAAAGCAGTTATGGGATCTACCGATTTCATTTATTTTTGGACATTATGTGTGGACAAAAATGCATAAAATGGGTTTTCTCTACCATCCTTATTTGTTTTCTCTACCATCTCTATTTATTTTCTCTACCATCTCTATTTATTTTCTTTACCAACGCTATTTGTTTTCTCTACCATCTCTATTTGTTTTCCCTACCAACGCTATTTGTTTTTTCTACCATCTCTATTTGTTTTCTCTACCAACTATATTTGTTTTCTCTACCATCTCTATTTGTTTTCTTTACCAACTATATTTGTTTTCTCTAACATCTCTATTTGTTTTCTCTACCAAGATTGAAAAATTCTTAATTACGTATATATGAGCATTGTACTGTTAGTAGTAGCCGAGCCATTTAGCATAGATGTCATAAATAGAATAAAAAAAGGACCTTAAAGTCTTATAACCATTGCTGTACCTGTAATAACCATTGTTGCATCTGAGTTCGTTATAATTTAGAGCCAATGTATTATCCACACTGTTTTAGGT
The DNA here is from genome assembly GCA_951213105.1 of Amaurobius ferox. Lineage (NCBI taxonomy): Eukaryota > Metazoa > Arthropoda > Arachnida > Araneae > Amaurobiidae > Amaurobius > Amaurobius ferox. Next base: position 57,238,222 of record OX578139.1, on the reverse strand, counting down.
CCTGGTACTCAAACAGCTGCTGTAAGTCCCCGGGTAAGTCGAGTGGTCTGGGTTTTCGACACTGTTTTGGAGAAATTCCTTTCTGACTGCAATAGTTCAGTTAGTAAAGCTGCTATTTCGGCAATTCGACATATTTTATGAGTCCCACTCTGATCAAAACTCACTATAAACCACTTTATAAAAACACCCATTTTACATTCAAAACAAAGTTAAACATTTAGAAACCCTCACTAAATTTTACAAATGGGTTTGGGGGAAAACAAACAACGTATAATCTTGTCTATTTATAGCAGCAGCTGGGAATTTTTTACAATCAAAAGTACATCATTAAGTTTCATGTGCTTGTACATCGCGTGATACATGTAAGGTTGTATTAACGGCTGCAACTATGGTCATTATAGACATTAAACACATTAAGATAATAGCCATTAATATTCAAATAAAGTTGATCTATAGTTAAATAGCCAGACAAAATCAAATAGTTTTATCATAAAAAAAGCTTATAGAAAGGTTAAGAAAATAACAATTCTTTAATCACTTTACGAAAAGTACGCATTAGATACATAACCAGTCTAGAAACCGGACATGTTTATGACTACGGTCTTCCGTAAACATTTTTGGTCTTTTGATCTCTATATAAAATCTTTTGTCATTCACGAAATCCGAAAGTAGCTGCTTTCAATACATTTGTCCATCATCTTTGTACGTTTGTTCCACTGTAGATTTGTTCGATTTTGCGATCGATTATTTAAAATATGTTATTGTCGATCGTGGTTTCCCTCATAGTATCGTGATGTGCAAAAGTTTTCCAAATCTTCCAGTAAACTTGTTTCTGATTAAAGAAAAATCTATTGATTATACAAAAGTATGTTGATTATATAAAAGTCCACGTCGATCTATGATTTTTGTTGTTCTTAAACTTTTCATATCCAAACAAATTCTAGTAATTTGGTTACTAACTTGTCCAGTACTGCATTTTTCTCACAGTCAGTTTTTTATCGCAGCATTTTGCCCCACAGTAATGCTTTTCTTTATTTTTGCTCCATGTTTCCTTATTCCTTAGCTTAATGTTCCTAATTCCTTAGCTTATTGTGTTGTTGTTGTTGAGACCCAGACTGTCCGACCTACCATAAAGGTCTAAGGCAACCGTTTGGATGGCCGGGAAGTGCCACCCAATTCAGACCGGAACCCAGTGGGGGAGGCTTCTACAGGGACCGTACCTTCCATCCCCTACCACCAACCTCTCGGAAGGACTTATGGACTCACATGTTTAACCTGATCGTACTCCGCATGAACACGGCGGCAGTTGTGGCAGAGTGCAAATTTAGCTTATTGTGTGCCGTTCTATCTTATTTTTATATTATTAGTACGTTTTTAATTTTGTTTCTTTCTGTCTCGTCTTCTTGGAAAATTTCTGTTGTGTTTTGAGGCAGTCCAATCTTGTGTGTTGGATCTCTGCTTCGGATTCGCTGGGTTGCTCTCCATTCTGCTTTTCTGATTTGCTCTCTTAGGTAAATTGTTAATCCATGACTTGGGTATTTATATCCATCTATATTTTCATTTGTATACATTTCATCATTTTGACTTCTAGTCTGTTGGTTTATCATGTATTGGAGAAGGAGGTCCATTGTATCCTCGAAACCTCTTTATACTATTTTATTTGATTAATTTGTGCTTAATTACATTATTTGAGATTTTCCTTAATCCATAGAACCATCACTGTAAGACAAAGTTCTTAGAATCAATCACGATTTTAGAATAGATACCAATATTTGCCTAGGCAGGTTTGATGCATTTTAGCACTCTTTAAAAAAGAATAACCAATCAATTGGCAACAAAAACTATGTAATGTGCAGTAATCTTAAAAATACCTGCAGTGGCCTACGTAAATAGTGTTACTACGTAGCTTACTTCAAATTTAATGAATATTGAGCTTAGACTGCACAGACAGCAATGGTTACGATTATAGTCACGAACTAAGAAGTATAAAAATGCAGTTTTCAATTTTTGAGGATACAGTTTATTGCAGCGGTTTTTAGTTCACGAATGCTACGACAAACATATTGTTATTCTGGATTAAAAAGAAATTAATGTATAAAAAGCAGAAGAAACAGGATGTTGTTCAGATCTGATGTTTCAAGTCAATCTGAAATGTGAAAAAGAATGCCAGCTCTATAGCTGAGAAGTATAAGGCATGTTTTTCTCATGTACCTTGGATTGCCGGATTGTAGGTCCGAATTCCACTTGCGAGAATGGATGTTTTCGTGTCCGCGTAAAGTGTAATGTGATCTGCTCTCTTTAGTGCGCCAGAGCAACGTCATGTGACGGCAAAATGGTTCACAATCTGGTCGTTAAAAATGGACGAATAATTAGCTAATCAAGGATTTGACGATTTAAAAAATTTGAAAAATGATAACATGAAATTCACTTAAACTATAGCAGACAATACAAACCTCCAAGTAGCTCAATGGATATAGGGTCGACTGAAGAGCCTGAATAGGAGATGCGTGATTTCAATCGTTCCGGTATCTGCTTTTTATAAACTGCAAGTCATAGTCTCTGGCATTGCAGTCTTTGATTTCCAAAGAACTTAGTCATAAATTCCTGTATCAACTGTATGATAGATCTACTTTTCGAACAGCATTGGTGAATATGGATACAACATTGGTTGACATTTGGTACCAGATTGATATGGCACCGCATTGAGTTGGTGCAACATTTGGTAATTGCATCACATTGAGTTGGTACAACATTTGGTTTTGTCACCACATTGAGTTGGTGCTACATTAGGTTTTGGCACCACATTCAGTTGGAGCAACATTTGATTTTGGCACCACATTCAGTTGGTGCAACATTTGGTTTTGGCACCACAATGAGTTGGAGCAACATTTGGTTTCGGCTCCACATTGAGTTGGTGCAACATTTGATTTCGGCACCACATTGAGTTGGTGCAACATTTGGTTTTGGCACCACATTGAGTGGATGCAACATTTGGTTTTGGCACCACTTTGAGTTGGTGCAACTTTTGATTTTGACACCACATTGAATTGGTGCAACATTTGGTTTTGGCACCACATTGAGTTGGTGCAAGATTTGGTTTGGGCGCAATATTGATTGACGTTAGATGAAATGAATGCAAAAGGGGATTGGAAAGATCCGGCAGGAAGAAGTTTTTGCTTCTAGTTCAATTAACAGACATTCGTTTTAGATGAGTTGAAACAAAAGTATAAAGTTCCTACAGTGTTTTTATAGAAATATAAGTGTATTTATATTTCAAAGAAATTAACACCTTCAAAATCTAAGCAGGCTAAATTATGTACATTTTTTCAGTTTATCCAAAATTCTCTAAAACAGTTTTAGAACTGGATTAACGTAGAAAAGTGTACAATTCGAACTCTGTTGTGTAAAAGTGTTTCAAGATATAGCGAAATAAAAAAACTATTTTGGCAACATATTTTTCATTCAATACTCTGTCAGATAAAGTATTTTTCATCAGTCGAATTTTCAATTTAACTTTCAGATGTAACAAAACGTTAAATAACAAAATTACAGAACCATTTTCCAATTCTTCGAAACAGCTCCAAGAAATGCGACTAATTTAATATCCTTTGCGAACACTGGAAAAGGGAAATTGAAAGAATTCATTTGTTGATATTTATTTCGCAATATTTAATATTAAATAAGGAAACTGTCGAGGAAATTAAGTTTTTGAACAATGAGTTATTTTTTTTTTCATTTGATAAATATGCAGAAAGTAATTCATAAATATTTTGCGAAAATAAAATTTCTGTTGTAACTAAAATGCATTATATATTAGTTCATTGTTATCAGTTTTTAAATTCAATATTGCTCTTAAACTGCTTTTTATTGAGATTGTAACTTTTAAGAACGAAGGTAAATGAAATTTTGAATTCTCTACAATGAAAATAACGGTAGAAGGATTAGAAAAAAGTTGACAATGTAAATTCCAGTTATGATAGCTTTACAAGATTTCGGAAACCTAGGACAGTGGTTCTTAACCTTCTAGACTGATCCTCTGGTAATTATATTGTTTCTCAAATATTTCTCAAATTGTAGATGGATAGGGTATTTAAAAATTTGGTTAAAATGAGTATTATCTCTGTGTTTAATAAGAAAAACTTTGCAAAATAACCTAGGACATTAGTTATCAACCTTCTAGGCTGATCCTCTGGTACCTTCATTGTTTCTCAAATATTTCTCAAATTGTAGATGGGTAGGGTATTTAAAAATTTGGTTAAAATGAGTATAATCACTGTGTTTAATAAGAAAAACTTTGCAAAATAACCTAAGACATTGATTCTCAACCTTCTAGGCTGATCCTCTGGTACCTTTATTGTTTCTCAAATATTTCTCAAATTGCAGATGGGTAGGGTATTTAAAAATTCGGTTAAAATGAGTATAATCCCTCTCTTTCATAAAAAAAACTTTGCAAAATAACCTGAGACTTTGGTTCTCAACCTTCTAGACTGATTCTCTGGTACTTTTATTGTTTCTCAAATATTATTAAAATTGTAGATGGGTAGGGTATTTAAAAATTTGGTTAAAATGAGTAAAATCACTATCTTTCATAAAAAAAAACGTTGTAAAATAACCTAGGACATTGGTTCTCAACCTTCTAGACTGATTCTCTGGTATCTTTATTGTTTCTCAAATATTTCTCAAATTGTAGATGGGTAGGGTATTTAAAAATTCGGTTAAAATGAGTATAATCACTCTCTTTCATAAAAAAAACTTTGCAAAATAACCTGAGACTTTGGTTTTCAACCTTCTAGACTGATTCTCTGGTACTTTTATTGTTTCTCAAATATTTTTAAAATTGTAGATGGGTAGGGTATTTAAAAATTTGGTTAAAATAAGTATAATCGCTGTGTTTATTAAAAAAAAAACTTTGCAAAATAACTTAGAACATTGGTTCTCAACCTTCTAGACTGATCCTTTGGCAACTTTATCAAATATTTCTCAAATTGTAGATGGGTAGAGTATTTAACAATTTGGTTAAAATGAGTATAATCATTGTCTTCAATAAAAAAACTTTGCAAAATAAAACAACCATAAAGTTATCAGAAACCGAAAATTTCTATATTATTCCGAAACGGAAAAATAACCAAGGACACAGGGAAACATTTTCCTTGTGAGATACATGCTACTCCAAATTCTCAGCAATTAGTTTTTAAATTGGTATTTACCTACTTTATTAGGAAATGCATTTTGCTTTCATAATATAAATTAAAGCATTTGAAACTCTTACCAAATCTTATAAACAGGTGTGTGGGGAGGAACAATCTATGATCTTTAATATTAATAGCAGTAGTTGTGAATTAATTTTACAGACATAAATACATCATGAAGTTACATGAGCATGCGAACCATTTGATACATGTCAGGTTATAACAGTAACTGCAGTTATGGACATTATAAGCATATGCATTAAAAAACATTAAGACAATAGATATTAATATTGAAACAAAGTTGGTGCATAATTGAATAGATAAAAAAAACAAATTATTTTACGAAAAATCGTTCCATGGGAAACTAAACATCACATTTTGAATCATCCCACAAAAAAATGTCTTGGATGAATAACCAGTGTAGAACTTCGAAATAGCTAACCTGATTCACTGTTTTTGGAGTTCAATGAAGACGCGGCCGTGAACTGCCCTTGTGCAAACGCTTGCATGATTAGTCTAAAAATTCGAAATGGCTAACCTAATTCAGTGTTTTTGGAGCTCAATGAGTACTTAGCCTTTAACTACACTGGCTGCATATGCACTGTAAATATAAAAGCTTGTTTAATCAGTCTAGAAATTGGAAATGGCTAACCTGATTCACTGTTTTTGGAACTCAGTGTACACTAAATAACAGTTAACTGGCATCTCTGCATATGCACCTCATATACAAGAGTTTGAAATTGACATAGAGCGTAAGTGAAAAGAAAATGCCTGTTTTAACATTATTTGTCGCATATTAAAATGTCCGTGTGTTCATGGCCAGCAGAATACAGTTGATTTTGTATATTATGTGTATTATGTACGGTAATCATATTCTGAACCTAAATAAAACATGTATGAATTACATTTGAGATAACTACAGAATGCTTTCTAAATAATAAATCTAGAGAAAATCCTCAAACAGCATTGAATGAACACATACATAACAACTTCTATCTACTGGATAAATCGTTTATATAGATAGATTGCTTCAAGCTAAATTCGTGTGATATTTATGGAAGTTTAATATTCCTGGAATGATATATAAATATTCTTTTCTCCACAATAAAATATATATCAGGTTTGCAGAATAATAGAAATCGTAGAACAGAAAGTTGAAAATTTAGAAAATGGAATATCTTTATAAATGTGGATGTAAATTTACTGGAAATATAAATCCCCCTTCTTTTAAAACGGCAGTCTGCTTTTAAAATATGCGATCGACGATATCAACACCAAATATATTTTACAGAAGTTTGGCAGATAATTATTTTATTTTATTTATTTTTCACTTCAAGTGTATGCACTAAATGTTAATGGTAGCAACTAGAAAAGCTGGTCCACTTATGTAGGACTTGATTTACGAATTTTATATCTCTTCAGCACCGAATAGTTTACATATGTGCAAACAAGAATAAAATTGCTGTGTGCCGCAATTTTGCGAACATGTACGGTAACAAACGCAATGGTTAAAAAATACGTAGGTTATTTTCGTCCCGAGTCATACCAAAATCTAATCAGCACCAGGGAAACCCCGAATGACTTACCTACCAAAATTTATGAAATTTAGCCAATTAGTTCTTTAGCTAGAATAGATACATACGATTTTTAAGTAACATTTTGCAAAAAAGGAGGTTTTTAAATCCCGAGTCATACCAAAATCTAATCAGAACCAGGTTCGCCCACAAGTGGTTTACTTACAAAATTTTATGAAAATTGGTCCCTTAGATTTTGAGTTAGCGTGGATTCATTAATTGTACACCACACATACACAAACACAAGCGCTCACGCACATATATACACACACAGAGTGAGACAAACGTTAAGCTCAGCCAGTCTTTCAGGACTTTCTGGCCGGGAGGGGGTCGAATGAAACTTTAGCGTGGGGCAAGTTCTCTATTTGCCCTATATAAATATATCTAAATGTTGTCACATAATAGAAAATAAGCAAATATAAAATGCCACCGGGTGGGGGGGGGATTCGCCCTCCCCCCAGATGTATGCTTGAAAGAAACACTGCAAAACACTTTCTAGAGGTCCCAAAACGTGTAGATCCGTCGAAAATCAGAGTTGCGATTTTCGATACGATGCCGATACTTTCTATGGATATTACCATGTATTGCAGGGAAAGTAAAAAATATGATTGCCCAGCGAAATCTTCAGTCAACAAGATAAATCTTTCAGATATTGACTGTTTCCAGGTTAAATCCCGATATGCCTTCATGGATATTTGAAAATTCTCGAAAGAAATCTATGTCCTACGGCTTCCTCTACAAAAACCAAATATATCTAGTTTAGGGAGTAATACAAATCGCACATTATCAGAAAAATAGAAAAATGGAGAATGGCAAAATCTCTCAGAAAGTGGATGTAACTTTACCGTAAATACCAATGTATTTCTCTTTCAAAGAGAAATTCATTCAAGAAACGACAGTTCTTCATATTATACGAGAATTATCGAGTTTCCGAAAGTTCTGTTGGCGGTAAAGTATTTTTAAGTGGATCGTATATATCTTAAGAAGCTACTGGTTATCATTTCTTTTAATTTTTCAATTTGTGTTATAATTACGGTGTTCGTACATCCTTTATTACTTTCCTTATATACATAATGTATAAGGAAAGTATTGTGACGGGGGTTGAAAATTCGAATTCTATTCGAATTCGAATTCGAATTCGAGCAGAGCACGTTCCAAACATCCCTGATCACGAATCAAACATTTTTGAAGTGATGTCTGTGTGTGTGAAAGTATGTGTGTGTGTGTGAAAGTATGTGTGTGTGTGTGTGTGTTGGCGTATGGTGGGAAGTGGGGACATTCATATGTTTACACACCTTCCAAGTGGGGACGCACCGGCAAGTGGGGACGTCCTCGCTTTGGATTTTTGCAGAAATGTGCTATTTAATGACAGATAATATTCTAAAAAAAGTTTGGTTGACTTTTGGCATAGGTCCCCAGTTAGGTGGTATATGTATATAGTCTGTGTATAACTGTGTATAGCTCGCGAATATCTGTGTGTGTCTTGCAAAAAAACACGTCCGCGGTTTATCAGAATTGCAACATATTGTGTGTATGCGGAACTGGTTTTCAGAGGGAAGGCGTTAACTGCCCTCTAGCTAAATCTGCGAAACACCCGTGTTGGTCTTTGAGGGAAACCGAGGACAACTCATAGAACAATTAAATTGAGGTATTAGCTTCTTGGGATACCCTAGAACCACTAGAGCCCCCCCTCCCCCCCAAAGAGATATGCATACATTATTTTAGTAGACACAATCCCCTCCGCAAATTGTTGTAATTTTGATTTGGAAATATATTTCTAACTCGCCAGAAGAGAAAAATATTGCACTTCTGAAACTATTGTATTTTTTTTTCTTTTGAGGTTCCATTTATGGTTTGGGAGATAATGTTATAAGAAACAGATTCTAGCCAGACTGTCTTTTATTATTTCCCATATGTCAAGAAATATCCCCGTCCAGGAAGCTAAAAGTGTTTAGAAATTAAGTATATAAAACCATCTTCACAGCATATTTTTGCATAGAATTTATAGAAATACAGTATGATTCAGTTTTTGAAGAGTTGTGTGTAATTGTAAAATACAGTCTTTCTCTCTGTATGTATATTCTGTATCTGTGTAAGCATTTGCCTGGTAATAAATGGGCACAGGTTCGGAATTCAAAACACGGATAAACTCAAACCGCGAAGCGCAATTTTTTTAAAATTAAATTAAAACTTATATTTCAAATACTTTTTTATTATTTTCTTTTAATCCTTAGACTCTTGACACTGCATTTTCCCTTCAGTGAGTTGGAAAAACATCTCTCCTGAGATGGTTCAACAGTTTATTTGTTGCTGCTAATGCGAGTTTTAAAAAGACTTAAAAAAATCGGGAAAATGGATGTACTTTATTTTAAATGTAAGCAGTCTGAGAGCAAAAATTTTGTTCTGACTTTAATATATACACCTTTAAACTTGCTTATACACTTTTAAACCACGGACCATGCATATACACCTTTAAAACGCGGACCATGCGAATACACCTTTAAAACGTGGACGATGCATATACACCATTAAAACGTGGGCCATGCGTATACACTTTTAAAACGCGGACAATGCATATACACCGTTAAAACGCGGACTATGCGTATACACCTTTAAAACGCGGACGATGCATATACACCGTTAAAACGCGGACCATGCGTATACACCTTTAAAACGCGGACAATGCATATACACTTTTAAAACGCGGACCATACGTTTACACCTTTTAAATACCAATTATTTTTCAAAAAATGACAAAAAAAATATATCTTAAGTGGGGCGCATATTATCATCTAGTGTTTTTATATTTTATTTATTTCATTTTCTAAAACAAATATTCAGAACTTGATTGCTTTCTACTTGGTACCTTTCCTCCGAAAATTAATAGGTCTTTGAGTGATGTTCATTGATTGAAAAATGCTCACCAAACTTTATTCGATTTATCCAATTTGTTCGAAAGATATGGCACTACACTAAAAAATATATAGATGAATATATGTTTCAATATCTCAAGAGCAGATCGGGATAATTTCTAAATAATGATGTCCATTCATTTCGGATTTCAGCTGTTTGTTTATAAAGCATTCACCCATTTGATAATAGGGAATTTATATTTTTTTTCCGAATTGTTCCATTTTTGACCAAAAACATAAACTATCTCAAGAACAGTGCATATAAACCTCATGTAAATGATGACATTCGTGTTAAAAAGATGACATTATAAATACATAAATATTTCTCTAACATTTTGATATGTTTAAGTTTACTTATTTTCCCGAATTTGAAAACCATGATAAAAAAATAAGATCTATTCTTTGATCCGTTTATCCCAACAGGTAATAGGCTTCTAACATTTACCGATTTAAATAATCGTACCAAATTTTTTTCTGTATTATCAACTTATTCGATACTATTGTACCCACAAAGAAATAGACAGATGGTTAAAATTGGTTAATTCGTATTCAGGGATGCTCCAAAACGCGTATAACTTATAACCATCAAAATAAATAAAAGAATTTGATTTTTGACTCATGAAAATTGTTTTTACATATAGTCGTATACTATGTGCTGAAAGGAAAAAAAAATAGTCATATGGGATTAATTGATTTTAATGAAGTAAAGGGTAGATATGGACATACTAATAAGGGAAAAATTACTTAATAAGAGAATATTCACCACGTTCATGCTCCATACTAATAAAACCACAGAAACCGAATTGGTACTGTTTTTTAATGCCATCTGAGTTGAGCCCCTTTCCACAATTTTGCATATCCGTTTAATTCGAAAATTATCTATGTTTTAACAATGGAAGCCAAAATATAGAACACTAAACGCGGACTATGCGTATACACCTTTAAAACGCGGACGATGCATATACACCGTTAAAACGCGGACCATGCATATACACTTTTAAAACGCGGACCATACGTTTACACCTTTTAAATGTGAATTATTTTTCAAAAAAAGATAAAAAAAAATATCTTAAGGGGAGCGCATATTATCATCTTGTGTTTTTATATTATTTAGTTGATTTTCTAAAATAAATATTCAGAACTTGATTGCTTTCTACTTGGTTCCTTTCCTCCGAAAATTAATAGGTCTCTGAGTGATGTTCATTGATTGAAAAATGCTCACCAAACTTTATTCGATTTATCCAATTTGTTTGATAGATATGGCACTACATTAAAAAATATATAGATGAATATATGTTTTAATATCTCGAGAGCAGATCGAGATAATTTCTAAATAATGATGTCCATTCATTTCGGATTTAAGCTGTTTGTTTATAAAGCATTCCCTCATTTGATAATAGGGAATTTATATTTTTTTTCCGAATTGTTCCATTTTTGACCAAAAACATAAACTATCTCAAGAACAGTGCATATAAACCTCATGTAAATGATGGCATTCGTGTTAAAAAGCTGACATTATAAATACATAAATATTTCTCTAACATTTTTAAGTTTACTTATGTTTCCGAATTTGAAAAGCATGATAAAGAAATAAGATCTATTCTTTGATCCGTTTATCCCAACAGGTAATAGGCTTTTAACATTTACCGATTGAAATAATCGTACCAAATTTTTTTCTGTATTATCAACTTATTCGATACTACTGTACCCACAAAGAAATAGACAGATGGTTAAAATTGGTTAATTCGTATTCAGGGATGCTCCAAAACGCGTATAACCTATAACCATCAAAATAAATAAAAGAATTGGATTTTTGACTCATCAAAATTGTTTTTACATATAGTCGTATACTATGTGCTGAAAGGAAAAAAAAATAGTCATATGGGATTAATTGATTTTAATGAAAGAAAGGGTAGATACGGACATATTAATAAGGGAAAAATTACTTAATAAGAGAATATTCACCACGCTCATCCTCAATACTTATAAAACCACAGAAACCCAATGGGCAAAGTCTTTTAATGCCATCTGAGTTGAGCCCCTTTCCACAATTTTGCATATCCGTTTAATTCGAAAAGTATCTATGTTTTAACAATGGAAGCCAAAATATAGAACACTAAACGCGGACGATGCATATACAAAAACGCGGACTATGCGTATACACCTTTAAAACGCGGACGATGCATATACACCGTTAAAACGCGGACCATGCATATACACTTTTAAAACGCGGACCATACGTTTACACCTTTTTAATGTGAATTATTTTTCAAAAAAAGATAAAAAAAAATATCTTAAGTGGAGCGCATATTATCATCTTGTGTTTTTATATTATTTAGTTGATTTTCTAAAATAAATATCCAGAACTTGATTGCTTTCTACTTGGTTCCTTTCCTCCGAAAATTAATAGGTCTCTGAGTGATGTTCATTGATTGAAAAATGCTCACCAAACTTTATTCGATTTATCCAATTTGTTTGAAAGATATGGCACTACATTAAAAAATATATAGATGAATATATGTTTCAATATCTCGAGAGCAGATCGAGATAATTTCTAAATAATGATGTCCATTCATTTCGGATTTAAGCTGTTTGTTTATAAAGCATTCACTCATTTGATAATAGGGAATTTATATTTTTTTTCCGAATTGTTCCATTTTTGACCAAAAACATAAACTATCTCAGGAACAGTGCATATAAACCTCATGTAAATGATGACATTCGTGTTAAAAAGCTGACATTATAAATACATAAATATTTCTCTAACATTTTTAAGTTTATTTATGTTTCCGAATTTGAAAAGCATGATAAAGAAATAAGATCTATTCTTTGATCCGTTTATCCCAACAGGTAATAGGCTTTTAACATTTACCGATTGAAATAATCGTACCAAATTTTTTTCTGTATTATCAACTTATTCGATACTACTGTACCCACAAAGAAATAGACAGATGGTTAAAATTGGTTAATTCGTATTCAGGGATGCTCCAAAACGCGTATAACCTATAACCATCAAAATAAATAAAAGAATTGGATTTTTGACTCATCAAAATTGTTTTTACATATAGTCGTATACTATGTGCTGAAAGGAAAAAAAAATAGTCATATGGGATTAATTGATTTTAATGAAAGAAAGGGTAGATACGGACATATTAATAAGGGAAAAATTACTTAATAAGAGAATATTCTCCACGTCCATGCTCAATACTAATAAAACCACAGAAACTCAATGGGCAAAGTCTTTTAATGCCATCTGAGTTGAGCCCCTTTCCACAATTTTGCATATCCATTTAATTCGAAAAGTATCTATGTTTTAACAATGGAAGCCAAAATATGGAACACTAACCGCAAAATACATATGTTTTAATATGCGGAAAAAGTACAAATATTGCTAAATTCCCCTGTATAGATATTTAAAGACACCATATGTACAAATTTGTTATGGCAATTCTGTCCACAATAGAACAGAATATAGAAATACGTATACAGAGCAAATAGCTGAGGTTTGAGAAGTTAGTCGGTATTAGAACTGCCTATTGCACGATAATTTATATGAGTATTCTACCAACTAACCAAAAAACTACTTTCTGACAAGTGAATAATATAAAACTGCATACATTTGACGCAAGCACATTCTCCTGATGGTTTAGAGTGCTTGTCTCGAGATCAACAGGCTAGGGTTCTAAATCTTTATAGTCGGTACAAGACTTCATACAGACTCATGTTCGGTATTGTCGACTCTGGTATATAAAATGAATATAAGTGCAAGTATGTGATAATTTTTAAAAAATTAATTCATGTGTTAAGGCCAAGAAGTATTTTCATCGAATTAGTAGGAATATATTCTGAAATGTTCGTTATGCGGTCAGGATAGCATAGGCAGAGGCATATATGAAAAATATTTTTAAAAAGACTGAGTCACATGTACGTGACCTCAATTTTTGCATAATATATCCAAATAAAACATGCTTTTCTGGAAAAGTTTGTTCCCTACTGTAAACATATAGCATATATATATGATCATTGTATAGGAGTGGAGAAAATTTTAGTCTCAAGTTCCAAACAAATATATCGATTGACTGGAGTAGCACAATGTACCCCAAGTTAATTTCCAGTTAAAAATGAGACAGGAATGTTCTAATCTCAATTCATTTTTGGTTCGAAGAACTTAAAAAGCATCGACTTATTTTATAATACCGAAAGTATTTAAAAAAACATCCATTTATTTTGTAATACTGGGCATTTAATTATATGATCTTCTCATTTTAGAACAAAAAACGTGCAATCTTTTAAAAACGGAACATCTTTACATCCTAAATGATATTCACTTATAAATGAATAATTTCAAAGAAAATGACTAATTGCAAAAAGCTTTCAATACAATTATTTTTATAATGCTATTTTAATTATCGAAGCAAAACATGTTTGAAAGATTGAGTATACCCCTTGTCTAATCTCTCTGAATGTCAACAGTCTAAATGTATCCATATCTGTTATAGATTACAGTTTTATTCAATTTATGAAAATTATAGTTTAATAGAAATATTTGATCTTGTTTACCTGATACTGGAACAAAAGATTTCACGAAAATTTTGTGAAACTAGGGTAAAATAACTTTTTCTTCCTATTTTTTTATATAAAAAGAAAAAGAAAAGTGCAAAATCATAAAAGATACAAATTATTGTGTAAAATTAGTTGATCAGTAAAATAAATAGGCCACTAAGTTAACTGATTAAAATAACAGTGCGAAACTTCGTTTGGAGCACATAATTTGTTCGAGAGATATCGTGTCTACAGGGAGACATCGTTTAAAAATGATTGATTTGTATTCAGGAAGACTCAAAATGTTTAAATTCAACCAAATCGAAGAGTCGAATTTTTTTCTAGTACGTTATGTATAGTAGGATAAGTGAAAACAAAGAAAATCTTGATAGATTCTGTGGAGAATCACTACCTTGAATTTTCATACATAAGCGAGAATTACTTCTCTATACAAGAAATGCTGTGTAGCCTCGATTGTACAAGTAAAACTATTTGATTCATAAAAATGCTAAATATCATTTTCATTTAAGTGTCCAAATTCAGTTTACTTATTTGACTCTAAAAATGCGCTCAATATTAATGATCAGAATTTTTTCAAAGAAGCTTTAATAGTTAGAAATGTAAAAATTTTGGGAGTTTGTTTCTTGCTAAGCCAGCGAGGTGTTTTAACTAGAAAGGGAGATAGAGTGTTCAAATTTTTGTATTGTGAACAATGAACTTAGTTTGAGGGTGATGGCCCTTTCTTCTATCCCGATTCATATGGTGCTTTAAATATGTGAAAGTTTAATTATTTTTTTCGAGCAATGTTAATTTTTATTTCTATCCTTCATTGCGCCTTAAATTGAAAGGAAACGGTATCATTTAAATGAATCTGTTTCCTGAAATCTGGTATTAATTCTCGGTGCTTTAATTTAGGTATTGTCTTGAATCGAAGAAAAAAGCAATTTACAAAAGTTATAATTTCCTGAAGGATTACCTTTTTTATAATTATTTAATTACCTAATTCAAGTTGAATCTTAGTTGTTAGAGGAAATACTATTAAAATTATGTTTATATTTTCTTATTACTAAAGCACTGTATTTCTGTTGACGTTCCGGTTTTAGAACTGGAGAAAGTACAGTGCTTTGTTTAAAAACAATTTTTAGTTTTTTAAACTAATAATAAAAATTTCAATTTCGGCGCCACTGTGAGACGGCGCCAGAGGACGTCGCCTCGCCGTCTTATTCCTTGTCACGGCCCTGACTATTAACGCAGAAGTAGACTGAAACATCTAACTTTAAAATCAGTATAAAGCTATAAATTTCCATTATTTGTTTTTTGTCTGGGTGTGTGAGTGGGGGAGAGTTACATACAATAGCATTTTAGAGAAAGGTTCAGAAGTTCTGAGGACAGTTTGTTGCCGTAGATTTCATGTATAAGAATTTTTTCATGTAATCTAAAATATTCCATGTGTGGGAAACTTTGAGTATTACAAAAGCAAAATTTGGAAATAGGAGTATTATTTTATTATTTATTCATGGATCTACGAGAAAAATTCTGACATACAAAATAATTAATTAATAATTTTATTTTGTTTCATTTCCACTGATTAGAAATACCCATATTTCATATATTTTTATCTCATATAGTAAAATAAATTGTCTTGTCTCATGTGCGTGTCGTCTGTAACCGAAAATTGAAGTTTCGGACAACGGCGAAACTTTGTGCGGTACTAAAGTTCTCTGAATAATACGGTTCGACGAGATTTTTTTAATTCAAATTAGCTTAACATTAGGGGGCTGGACAACCCAGAGGTTAAAACTTCACTTAGAGGATCCACGTTCGATTCCTGACTCTGACCAAACTGTTCCAGTGTTCAGAGTACATATTTGTATAAGTGCTTTGTACAGTCGCGCATAAGTAACATTAAAAAATACCGCTGTTTTAAATGTCAGCAATAATCAACGGATATCCATAAAAATTCTTCTTTCAGATCCTTGTGGAAGAATTCTATGGTATGTTTAAAAGAGTGTTAATCATTTTCTAAGATATTCACAGAAGAAAATGGAATATATTTCAAAAATGGCGTCACCGCATCAAAATAAAACAAGAAAGATCAATCATGCTTAAAGCATTGATTATGAAACACTTTCCAACTTCAATGCAATTTTATTTAAAAAAGTCGAAAATGCAATACATTCCTCGGTAATATTTTAAAACTTATCACGATACTACATTGATTTATTATATTTGAAAACTTAAACCTTCATTGAAAAAAATGAACTTCATTCAAAAGACGGCATTGAAATATAAATTGCGTGGTTTAAATATCTCTAAAATGCAATACATTCCACGGTAATATTTTTAAATCTATCATAATACTACGATGATTTATTATATTTGAAAACTTCATCGAAAACAACTGAAATTAATTCAAATGACGTCATAGAAAAAATAACACGCCTGGATCTCTCTATAAAAGCAGGATTTCATTCATAACTTTCTCCATTTCATTCATCACAATACTATAATAATTTATTTTATTTAAAAATTAAGACCATGGAGCTACAATTAATAAACTTTATGCTTAAAACTTCATCGAAAAATATCGTCCTTCTGTTTATAAAATCAATTAATATTTCATTCATATCAGCCATGCAGACCCCATGGACTGAATTATTTTGTATTAAAGAAATACAGTAATTCTAATACAACTCATTCTACATATTTTGCTGTTTACATTTTACATAGGTGAAAAATAGGCTTAATTGTAGAAATAATCAAATTTGAATGAGAATTTAAACTCAAATATATTGTCATTGTGTTGTTTTAGTATGTAGATGCACAGAATTTAAGCAGAAATAAAGTAGTTTTAGGATGGATACAACACTCAATATGAATTAAAAAGAACTTTAAAAAATCACGAATTTGAAACAAGATGGATGCCATATCTCATTTTGAAGTGGGTCATGTGATCGTTTCATATCATGGTCACGTGATCGTTTCATATAAGATGTGTAATTATTATTTTAATTTTAATTTAAAAAACTACTGAATATATTTAGCTGAATTTTTTTTTATATATTTTATGGAACAATTTGACTATTACCTAAAATTTTCGAAGCAATTTGTGAATTTTAAATCCGCTTAAAAAATGTTAGAGAAATTAGGTCCCATAGGGCTCAATGTATTTCATTTTTTCAACCCGGGTTCAATCCAAAACTAATTGTTAGATATTATTCATTTATATTCCCATAGGTCCTACAGACCGTCTGAATAACATACTAAAATTTCATTTTGATTAAGTCATTTTTACGGCAGTTATCGTGCTAACGGACAGACAGACAGACAGACAGAATGAACAAAGTCATAAACACTTTTCAACTTTGTTGTAAAGTGTTAAAAATGACCTGATCGCATCAAAATAAAAAAAATAATAATTAATAAAAAAAAACTGGATTATTCTATGTAACACGTGAATATTAACTTTATGCTTATTTTTATGTAATAAAAGAATGTATTAGACGATTTTTGGAATGCTAGAATTATCTGCTTTTAAGCTGTTATATTATCGGACACTTTTATCGGACACTGTTGTTATATTATCGGAGGTTATGAATTTAGTAACCCTTTTTATTGTAAAAATTCCAATATGTTTATTTCATAACAATTAAATACATTCTTTATCCTTTTGAAGGAATTTGATTTTTCTTAATATTTCGACGTCAATGAATTTAAAAAATATAACTTTGTATCGCTGAACGCATATGACATTTTACTAATTTACTCGAATTTTACCGATCAATAAAATAGGAGAGGGGGGAGGGGGAATAAACCAATTTTGTCTGCGTATGCAGGCAAGTTGAAAATCGATCGAATTTAATTTTGAATTGCTGAAATTTCTCTGAGCAAGAAACTGTCGGACACCAAAACTTGAAAAAAAAAAAAAAAAAAAAAGAATGCGAAATTCTTACGATCTATAGCTTCAAGATGACTAGAAAGTATGGCTGGGCAGAATAGTAGCCTTTAAACGCGCTATTTTTACCACCATCCTTCATATTTACCGTATAGTTGTTTATGGGCAGTACATAGTAGGATAAAGTAGAACAACAATACTTCGTCACAATATCAGCAATTTGGCTCGGAAAAGTCCCCCCCCCCCTCCATTCCCAAGGTTGATGTCCTTTATTTGCTTTCTGCTCCGTCAGCTGCAGCGTATATTCAAAACTATATATAAGGTGCCTTATTTAAATACAGGAGTCTTATAACGAAACTATTGCATATAGAATAATTTTTTTTTAATTTATCGTAATGCAAAATATGTTACAATGAATGTTTAACCAATAAATAAATTTACAAGCCAAAACTAACGGGTATGAGTTTCGCAAAATATTTTGATTTTGATACACAATTTTAATTCCGATTGCACATCCGTTTTCGGAAACCCTTTAAAATTTCAGGCAGTTGTATAAACGATGAAAACCCTTAGTACAGCGTGTGAAGTTCAATAGGGCGCTGGTGGGGGTCAAAGGATAGAATTGCCACCTCCGCGCCAGGTCATGTATCAAAACACATTCTATATATCTAAGGCGTTAGACGTCTATAAAATATAAAACGGATATATTAGACGAAATATCTACGGATAGAATATCTAAGGAGTTTGGCCGGTCATTTCGTTAATCGCTAGTTTTTCAAATTGAATCGCCGACGTGGGAATTTACGACGTGGGAATACCTTAGAGCAGGAATAAGAAGTATGTCTTCGTATCTCTCCTCTAAGGGGAATACCTGGCCTGGGAAGAATGAATGCTCCACCCCAGGCACGGGAACTATGAAAACCCTTTATGATAACGGAGTGTGTCGCCTATCTTGAGTGGTCATGCTCAGAGGGTTATGATTTCACCCTGGGGGCCGTTGGAAGCCGACAAAGGGCCGTAGTTCACTCACCACTCTTTGGTTGTAAATATTGCTGGACTTTGCGTGGCTTTCAGCGATCGATAGGTATCCTTACAATTCTTTCTCCCAGATACTTCTGCAAACATTCTATTGTAAGTCTTAAAAGTGTTGATCATCTTTTAAGATGTTTACAGAAAAAAAAATTGACTAAACGACAAATGTGGTGTCCACTTTAGCCGGTTCACATCAAAACTAAAAATATCAATTATTCCTATATTTAGCTCGTGAAAATGTACTTTATACATAATTTTATGCAAAAAAAAAAAAATAAATAAATGTGTCGATTTTTAGAATGCTAGAACTGTCTATTTTGTAGGAATTCTACACTTATAGACATTTAGAAAAATAGTTAATGTGACGGGATCCTTCAAAAGCAAAATTCGGCAACTATTAATTCATTTCTGCAGTGCATATGCTTCACAAAATATGATAGTTTGAACTGCCCTGTTAAAAATTCGTTAAAAATCCATTTAAAAATTAAAAAAAAAATCGTTTAAAAACAATCACAGTTAAAAAATTTTTATAAAAATATTAATTTGTAAAACTAATATATTGATTATGATTAAAACTCGAATTCTATGAAATTTCATATTTGTATATGCAATTGCATGTATGAACACTTATAGAGCATGTAAATGCATAAAAGGCCTTTAAATGCATATTTCAAGTACTTTATTTTCTTTTAGCTTGCATTTTTTTTATTTTAACTATCTTTTTATCTTCTTTGACACTTTACAACAAAGCTGAAAAGTGTTTATGACTTTGTTCATTCTGTCTATCTGTCTGTCCGTTAGCATGATAACTGGCGAAAAAATGAATTTATCAAAATGAAATTTTAATATGTTGTTCAGACAGTCAATAGGACCTATGAGAATATAAATGAATAATGTCACCCAATTAATTTTGGATATAACCGGGTTGAAATAATGAAATACATTGAACCCTATGAGGCCTAATTTTTCAAACATTTTTTAAGCGCATTTAAAATTCACAAATTGCTTCGAAAGTTTTATGAAATATTCAAATTGTCCCATAAAATAAATAATAAAAATTTCAGAAAAATATATTCAGTAGTTTTTTAAATAAAAAGTTGAATAATGATTACACCTTTTATATGAAGCGATCACGTAACCATTATATGAAGAGATCACATGACCCACTTCAAAATAAACTATGACATCCATCTTGTGCCAAAATTGTGATTTTTAATGTTCTTTGTAATTCATATTTAGTGTTTAATCCGTCCTAAAACCGCTTTATTGTTGCTTAAATTCTGTGCATCTACATCCAGAAACACTGCAATTACAATATATTTGAGTTTAAATGATCATCCAACTTTGACTATTTCTACAACGAAGCCTACTTTTCATTAATGGAAAATGTAAACACCAAAATGTGTAAAATGAGTTGTATAAGAATTGTTGAAGACCCAGACCGTCCGACTCGTCCAGAGGACTAAGAGCAACTGTATAAGAATTGTTGCATTTCTTGCAACAATTCTTATACAGTTGCTCTTAGTCCTCTGGACGAGTCGGACGGTCTGGGTCTTCAATAATTCTTATACAACTCATTTTACACATTTTGGTGTTTACATTTTCCATTAATGAAAAGTAGGCTTCGTTGTAGAAATAGTCAAAGTTGGATGATCATTTAAACTCAAATATATTGTACTGTTGCATTTCTTTAACGCAGAATTATTTAGCTCATGGAGTCTGCAATATAGCTGATATGAATGAAATATTCATTGATTTTAGAGAGTAGGACGATTTTTTCGATGAAGTTTAAAACATAGAGTCTAATTACTTGTACCTCCATGGTCTTAAGTTTGAAATAAAATAAATTATTATAGTATTGTGATGAATGAAATGAATGGAAAAATGTTTATGAATGAAATGCTGGTTTTATAGAGAGAGCCATGTGTGTTATATTTCGATGGCGTCATTTGAATACATTTTATTTGTTTTTGATGAAGTTTTCAAATGTAATAAATTATTGTAGTATTATAATAATTTTAAAAATATTATATAGAAATGTATCACATTTTATAGATGTTTAAACCAGGCAATTTATATTTCAATCCCGTCATTTGAATGAAGTTCATTTTTTTCGATGAAGTTTTAAGTTTTCAAATTAATGTAGTATTGTGATAATTTTTAAAATATTACCGAGGAATGTATCGCATTTTAGAGATGTTTTAATAAAATTGCATTGAAGTTGGAAAGTGTTTCATAATCAATGCCTTAAGCATGATTCATCTTTCTTTTTAAATAGCTAGATAAGTTAACATCGGACGAAGCTAAACATATTTCTCATTCAACACCCAAATTCCGTGAGCTACTAAGGCCATGCAATTATCATAAGAAATGGTGAAATCTTTTCAGGGTAAAATATCAAGAGGTCTGGTAAAAGAGATGGAAAGTCACGTTATACGAATATCTGAAGTTTTGCATACGTCGTTTTCAAAGAGCTGTTCTGTAAAATTTTCTGTATAAGCATTGTGAGTAAACCTAAAATTAAATCTAGTAAATCAATCCGAATAAAATCATGTATTTATAATCATAGAAAAATCTGAATACAGATGGTGTTTTTAACACTTTACAACAAAGTTGAAAAGTGTTTATGACTTTGTTCATTCTGTCTGTCTGTCTGTCTGTCTGTCTGTCCGTTAGCACGATAACTGCCGTAAAAATGACTTAATCAAAATGAAATTTTAGTATGTTGTTCAGACGGTCTATAGGACCTATGGGAATATAAATGAATAATATCACCCAATTAGTTTTAGATTGAACCCGGGTTGAAAAAATGGAATACATTGAGCCCTATGGGACCTAATTTTTCAAGCATTTTTTAAGCGGATTTAAAATTCACAAATTGCTTCAAAAATTTTAGGCAATATTCAAATTGTTCCATAAAATATATAAAAAAAAATTCAGCGAAATATATTCAGTTGTTTTTTAAATAAAAATTAAAATAATAATAACATCTCTTATATTAAGCGATCACGTGTCCATGATATGAAACGATCACATGACCCACTTCAAAATGATATATGGCATCCATCTTGTGTCAAAATCGTGATTTTTAAAGTTCTTTTTAATTCATATTGAGTGTTGTATCCGTCCTAAAATTACTTTATTTTTGCCTAAATTCTGTGCATCTACATACTAAAACAGCGCAATGACAATATATTTCAGTTTAAATGCTCTTCCAAATTTGATTATTTCTACTATTAAGCCTATTTTTCACCTATGTAAAATGTAAACAGCAAAATATGTAGAATGAGTTGTATTAGAATCGCTGTAATTCTTTAACACAAAATCATTTAGTCCATGGAGTCTGCTTAGCTGATATGAATTCATTGATTTTAGAAAGAGAAGGACGATATTTTTCGATGAAGTTTTACGCATAGAGCTTACTTACTTGCAGCTCAATGGTCTTAATTTTTAAATAAAATAAATTATTATAGTATTGTGATGAATGACATGAATGGGGGAATTATTTATGAATGAAATGTTGCTTTTATAGAGAGAGCCAGGCGTGTTATTTTTTTATGACGTCATTTGAATGG
The DNA here is from genome assembly GCA_951213105.1 of Amaurobius ferox. Lineage (NCBI taxonomy): Eukaryota > Metazoa > Arthropoda > Arachnida > Araneae > Amaurobiidae > Amaurobius > Amaurobius ferox. The sequence goes on along the minus strand of OX578139.1, from coordinate 57,215,503 downwards.
ATTTCAGTTGTTTTCGATGAAGTTTTCAAATATAATAAATTATCGTAGTATTATGATAATTCTAAAATTATTACCGAGGAATGTATAACATTTAAGAGATGTTTAAACCAGGCAATTTATATTTTAATGCCGTCATTTGAATGAAGTTAATTTTTTTCGATGAAGGTTTAAGGTTTCAAATATAATAAATTAATGTAGTATTGTGATAAGTTTTAAAATATTACCGAGGAATGTATTGCATTTTAGACATGTTTAAATAAATTTGCGTTGAAGTTGGAAAGTGTTTCATAATCAATGCTTTAAGCATGATTGATCTTTCTTGTTATATTATGTAATATGCGAGAAAAAATTATTCAGAAAAATATGAAATGAAAAACTGATATTCACATTTCAGAGAGAGAAAAAAAAAGAAGAGTAAACACGCAGTTATAACTAAGCCGTTTTCAGCATGGAATACCCAAGAACTAAATATCACTTTCAGTTCAAAAGATGACAAGTACTGTCCAATAATATCAGTTGGTATTAAAAGAACATTTTTAGCATTAAAATGTTTTTAGATGATAAACGACAAAGTCTACGTGTCAAGAACTTAGAAAAGCACATTAGTTGGTTACAGCAATAAAATTTACTCACTATATGAAAATTTTGACTATATTTGAACAATGATATAAAAACTTTTGATTTGCAATAATAGTTTGCTTGAGTTTGGTTGAAATTCCGCGTTTTTAAATGCTTTCATATGCATTAATGATATTCGAACAAAATATATAAATACATGTATTTTATGTTATAAGTAATTAATTATTAAATTTTAGGTGTATATTTGCATGCATATTTTGACAAATTTTAATGCATATATTAGTTATGATATTAATGTAGTATCAAATGAGACATATCGTGCGTCTGCAGTTACGTAGGAAACGTCATAAGCATTCATTGATAATGATTACGTTAGTTCTCCATATATAATTGCATTATATTCTTCACAGAGTATTGGTGCATTAAATTCGACACTGTAAACAACCACATTTGATCTTCGACCTCCCTTCCCTGTTCGAGATCCTGACGACACCTATATACCAATCTTGACACTTTTTAAAAAATAAAAAATTGTTGATTTTCATAAATTTCATTGTAATGTCGGCAAAAAAAAAATCAATATTTTCCCTCAAAAGGCTCTCTCTCTCCCAAGAATGCCTTATCAGCAAGCACTATTGAGAGGAAAATTATACACTCTTATTAAACATCGAATTTTTGCAATAAATTAATTTTTAGCATTTGGCAACAGAAGTTTGAATCCCTTAATTTCTATTCTTAAATTATTACAAGATATTTTGAGCTATCTATCTATCTATATATATTAATTGTCAAGTGTCCGTCTGTTCGTCTGTCTGTCACGTTTTTTTAGCCACTCTCCGGATAAATAGAGACTTGCAATTTGGTACACAGGTCGATCGTTCGATAAACCCCCCTGGAAAAATCGAATTTTTCGAAAATGTTCCGTCGAGGGTATGCTCCACACCAAAACGTTCGAAAAGTAAAATGATAGGAAAGTATACTTTGCGATGAGATAGAGATTTCAAATTTAGAGTATGTAAACCATTCTAAAGGAAGAAAGTGTGCAATTTTAGATTTCAATATTTGCTACTTTAGTGGGTGCCGCGCACCGAAATGTTCGATTTTCCGAACAAATGAGAAACGCTTGCTTTAAATTTGATAGAGGCTTGAAATTTGGTATACGGGTAAATCATTTGATGAAAACACTCAAGACAACATTGTTTTTCAAAAATGTTCGTTTAAAGAGGTTGCTCCAAAAACGAAATGATGAAAATTCATGTTTCGAGATGCAATAGAGACTACAAATTTGGTGTGCGAGTAGATAGTTCGAAAGGAAAAGCACGTACAATTTTAGTTTTCCGATATTTTCTACTTTATGGGGGTACCGCAAACCCAAATATTCGATTTTCCGAAATAAATGAGAAACGCCTCCTTTCAAAATGTAATAGAGGTTTGATATTTGGTATTTGGGACAATCATCTGATAAAAAACACAAGAATAGAGTTTTTGAAATCTGTTCATTTAAGAGGGTGCTCCACACAAGCAGAGATGTGTACATATACGGTATATGTACACATCTGATATACCCAAGTCAGGGATTAAATAATGCTCAAAATTAATGATAAAAATCACATAAATGCAAAGTTAAAATATTTTATTTTTGTATTTATATTTTTTTTATAAAGCTTACAACCATGATACTGAAAATTCTTACTTAAAGGTTTTTTCTATCGCATGTAAACTTATTATCATAGGCGAATCAAGAACGTTGAAGCACAACGTTGAAGCACATCTATTGACCTAATGAGTTTACGAGTCGCATTTCATGACCAATAAAATATAGCTTACAACCCTACAAGAGCTATTTATAATTTTATAATTCGAGAATAGATCAGATTCAGAACTGTAATCCCCATTTGATCGTCTACACCCCCACACACTATTTTTGAGATCCTATGCACCGAAATTAAGTGTATGTCGGATATCCTATGCCTATGATAGGATGTTTGCATATGAAAAAAAACGCTGCAGTAAGAATATTTAGGAATCTGGTTGTAAGTATCACAAAAGAAAACAGTTTTCTTTTAAATACCAAAAGAAAATTTTTCATCTTTGCCCTGATGCAAGTTTAGGCATTAATGTTTGGCATTTTTCAATCCACGACTTGGGTATATATACCATTCTGTTTATTTTATTTGTAGATATTTTACCTTTTTGATATCAGGTTTGTTGGTTCTTTAGCACTGGTGAAGGAGATCCCGCGTATTCTCGAAACAGTTGTCAGCAACAATTTTATTTTTTTTTACTTGAATATCTTAGATTTTTTTCCTTAATCCTTTGCACAATGTGTTTTCGTTTTTTTATTGGTATAAGGAAGAACTGAGAATAAAAATTAAAAAAGTTAAAAGTTAAAAAAGAAAAGCGAAATGTTTTTTAAGGAAAGTTAAAAATAATATGTTAAAATTATTTCCTAATTTGTTATTAAAACCATTTCATTACTCAACCGTTTATATTTGTAAAGCAAAATTTCCTATACTCCTTTGTAAGGAACTCACACATTATTGAAAAATTAACTTGTATGGAACTCGCTCGTTGTTGCAAAATTTTACTTCATATGTACGTAAATCGCAAGAAATGGCACAAAATTTCAGTTGCACGGAAGCCAGCCATTACAGTATTTAAGAGTGGTCGCACCACTCATTTTCCCAGACCGATCTCGTGCCAATTTACCTCTGTACTACTCTATGTCACTGGGAACCAATATTAAAAAATCGGTGTAGATTATGGGTGGGACAACGGTAATCTAAAAGGACGAGTCTCTCAAAAAGACAGGTGTATAATATATACTATACCAAACATCTTGAACCCATTTCTTTCGAGACTAGCTCTTTGCCCATTACAAATGCTATTATTTTACGAATCTTGTTTGAAGTCTATCCTCTAAGTAAACCGCACAATAGATGAAAAGTAGCACCCTTTGACCGGCAGGCTGTCGGTAAGAAAAAAGAGGGGACTCCTCGGAACAGGAAAGAAAAGGCCTCAAGAAAAATTATTTTTATTTTAGACTCGTCAAACATAATAATCTTGATTCATCTAATATACTTCAGAATGTTTTTCAAATCAGGCGTTTCTTCTTTCAAATAAATAAATAAAAAAAAATAATAAAAAAAAACGTGTTTAACAAATGACTTTCTCTACAGATTAACACATCTGGATTTTGTTGGAAAAATAACACAATCTAGTGCTTGTTTACTATAAGAGCCCACCAAAATTAATAGACTTATTGCAGTTACTAATTATAAAAATATGTATAAGAAATGCTATGTAATTTGCTTTAATATTTCGTTAGATATCGTGCACTCGGTGGAAAAAAGCAAAAATACCTAATATCTCGAGAACGGCTCAAGATAACTACTGAAAAATAGTGTCCCATAATTATTAATTAACTGTATTTAAAAATCATTTTGTCATAAGATAATAGTTAAAATATTTATTGTTTGGGGGGTTTCTCCATTGTGGATCAAAAACGCGTAATATCCCAAGAACAGCTTACATTCTCGGTCCAGAAGTTGTGTTATGGGCTTCTAAATACAGAATTATATGTAAAATGGTAATTTCCCCCAAAATATAAAAATATAATTATGTTTAAATATCCTTCGAAACTTATTAATTCGTTAATTTCTTTGATCCTATAAATTTTTGATCTTGTATTCAGTTTTTTCCATTATCTTAAATACAATGGGCCAATTCTTAAAAGGTTTTTTTATGTTGAATTTATATCTTGTTTTCAATAAGTAATTTGGTTTTGACAGGTTCTAACATTATTTTTATTATTTTATTATATTAGGTGTTTCATTTCAATGATTCTGTAATATGTTCATTACATAGGTATATAGTCCATTTCTTTAAAACTATTTTACGAAGTAGACCCTATAGATTTTCATTAAATTTTTAATAAATTTTTATGTAACTTATATATTATGTGTTTTAATATTTTGAAATCCGCAAATACCGGAATCCCGGTTTTGAAAATTACAAATGTCGAGATACCTGATTATAATTTTGTCCCGAAATTAATTGCCCAACCCATTTCTATGAGTTTAGTGAAAGTTTCATTTATGGGCATATGGACATGTCGGATATTAAAAATAAAGCCAACTAGTAATTTTAATTCTTCCAAAGATATAACATAGGGAATTGTATGCTAATTTATTCCTTCGTAACATTAAGAGAAATATCCTGCTTATTTAGAAAGCAGTTAAGTTGTGAGAATTGCAAGTAGTTATTTGCCATCGTGAAAATATAAATGAATAAAATGTCCACCTCTAATCGTAAGGTAATGTTTCGTCAGCCTTCATTTTACATTAGCATTCAAATATCCTTAAACTTAACATTTGTTCTTGATATATTATTTTTTAAATATCCATTGCATTTTGTACACAAGTACTTCATGACCCGAAAAGTTGTATGAGAATTAATATCAATAAGTTAGTTGTACATATGAATCTACTGAAAATGTAAATATTAAAATAAATTACATTTTAGAGAAGATTAGAGGTATATTGATGACAAATTGGGCAGTTATGTATCAAAATTAACATATCAAGTGAAAACTAAAGTGCAATGCTGATTTAGGGCAATATAACTTTCTGAATTTTATGGAATTCTATATACAGAGAAGAAAGGATTTTTCCAGACCCCCTGAGGATGTTAATACCCTCCCAGATTTCCGAGTTACAATGTTTCGTCTACGCATTTTTTACTAAATCCTTAAAAGGAGGGTGTATGAGAGTACTATAAGTCTCCTAGAAGTGAAATAAAAAAACAAATTTTAAAATATTTCAATTTTTTTATGTAGATTGACATTCATTCATTTCCAGTGCAAAAAGCAAATAGTCCAATTTTAGGAGTGGCCATTTAAATAGGGCTGGCTTGGGGAAGTTATGTACTTAATCTCCATCCCATCTTTGCTGAAATAGAAAAGGCCAATACCGGAGCACTTTACCATCAAGTCTGAACAACAAGAAATCACTGTAAGCAAATACAATAAATTTGTCAACACCTACCTTTGTAGTTGTAGATTATATTTGAATACTACCGGCCATATGTTGGTTTTTAAAGTATAACTAATTGTTGGTACATATAGCTTAAACTGCTGCAGCTCAAACAGCTATTTATTGCACAAAATAACACATAAAAAGAAATGTGTATATATATATATATATATATATATATATATATATATATATATATATATATATATATAAATTCAATTTGCTGTTAAAAATTATTATAATCGTTTTGCAATTTGGCAGTTTAACACATTTTAAAGTGACACCAAGTAGCAGAAAATATATCGGAATCCGTTTACTCTATATGGAGTTGATTTTATTCCTTTAATCATGAACAGAAATGTATAAAACAAACTCTTAATTATTATATTTAAACAAATTATTTAGTCTTTAATTTAAGATTTTATGGATTTTTGTGGAGCATTTAAATGAAATGGGCGGCTCTATTTCTAGTGCATGACTGTCCTGTGTAAGCACATCCAGAGATTTAAAGAATAATCACGAGCTGTTGACAATCTACTGGTGGAAGCAGACCTAAATGCATAAATTTATATTTAGGAGAGGTTAAAAAAGTAATTGGGCTGATATCCATAAAGGCAATAGGGTTGATACTCTCCCCAACCTCATAAAAATAATAGGGCTGGTCTCTATGAAAAATTTTATTAATAAAAGAAATATCTTGATCAAGTGGTCATTAAATAGATCAAATTTGCATTAGGCGATATTTTATTGTGTTGCATTTGTTTCAGATTCTATTCGTGTCACTTAACATGTACTTGCTTCTAGTAATATTTTGCCTGTACTGAGAATACTGGTGATTAAGTTGAATAATCAAATGTTTTGTTTGTTGCGAACTCTGCCTTCGCTGATATTGGTGATTCTAAAATTTCACATTCTTCCAAAGTAGTGTAATTTTCCAAGACATTGATGAAATATGAAGTAATTTATTAAAATAAAAATTGTTTCAAATCGCTTCTGAAAAGAAACTGATGTTATATATTATCGTTAATATTAGCATTAAACAAATTAAAGGTGTCAACCAATTTCGGAGGCAAAAAACAGCCTCCTTTCGTCAAAGCAAAGACTGAGAAGTCATACCAGCAAAATAATTGCTAAATGAAAATTATAAAAAATGAAAAGAAAAAAAACTAAGAATAATTTAAATAAACAGAAGAAAGATTAACTTGGTCATGACCAAGACTACAAATTTAAGTACGCCACGATGGAAAAAATATAAAATAATGTGTTTCGGAAAATACATCACGAGCACCATCATCAACTAATTTAAAATATATATTGGCACAAACCATTATAAAAATACTTATGAATAATCGACTAGAAAATTGTGTAGTATGTAATAAAAAGTATATGAAAGAAACAAGCTACTTCAAGATATTGAAGAATTTTATGTGCCGGTGTCAAAAAGAAAAGAAAAAAAAACAAATTTTAAAATTTTGTCCTGCTTGAAACTCGTCATTAGAAATGCAAACTAAGCGATCCATGGGGCAACCAACATATTTGCAAAACAAGATTATAGGCAATAGTATTCAGCTGAAAGTGATAGAAGATAGTACATACAAAACTCTTTGCCTTTACTCAAAATAAATAATGTAGTATACATAATATAGTTTATCAAAAGATTTGAAAATAATTGTAATTTGGGTATCTGTTTCCATTGCTCAAGCAAAAAAAAAAAAAATAAAAAATAAACAAATAAAATAAAATACATGACTCTATAAAGGGGTGAAACTAAGGCATCTCGGGTCTCGTCTTTAAACACGCAGCTCGTATATATGTAAAAGAGTATACTTTATTTCACGTATTGTTTATTTCATAAGCATATTTGCACAAATAATATTTTAACACTGGCTTTTATCCATCAAATGAAAGTAAGATACAGATTTTTGAAAGTAAATGCAGTTGAGGTACAAGACATTTTGCGCCCCTCCTTCAACCCATAGCTTTAACAAAATATAATGTAATATACTTTATATAAATTTTATTAGAATATTTATAAAAATCTTGCAAATAATTCTAACAACAGTCTTTTTAATAGCTTAGGATACGAGACAGAAGTTAAATTGACTTCGATGTTGATTGAACACGGAAATGGATTTTATTTTCAGAAAATTGGAAGTACAAGAATGAACTATTTTATAAATTTTCGACTTTTTGTCATAATTCATTATACTGAGGTACAACTCTTTAATGATTACTATGCTACTGTCGAGTTTATTCTATATACTATTATATATTATTTCCTCTATCTCAATGAATTCAACTTATGAGAAAAATGTGATAGAAACAAGAAAGATTAATCTTGCAAAAAGCAATGATTATGAAACACTTTCCAACTGAAATGCAATGTTATTTAAACATCTCTAAAATGCGATACATACAGCGGTGATGCTTTTTTAAATTATTATAGTACAATAATTTTTTTACTTAGAAACTTAAAACTTCAATAAAAAAGGCAATGCTATAAAATCCTTTGCTTCTCTATTTAAGGAAAACCAGTAAATATTGCATTCATATCACTTATATTCTAGACTCCAGAGCTAAATAATTTTGCTTTGAAAAATTCAGCAATTCTTATACAATTCATCTTACAATCGCTTGTCTTGTTTACACTTTGCGTACGTTAAAATTAGGCTTCGTTGTAGAAATAATCAAATGTTAGTGTTCATTTAAAATTAAAAATATTGTAATTGCGTAGGCACAGAATTTAGAAACACAGATAATATACAAAATTAAAGCGGTTTTAGGACGGATGCAGCACTAAATATAACCACAAGAAAGATCAATCATGCATAAAAAATTGATTATAAAACAATTTTCAACTGTAATTTTATTTCAACACCTCTAAAATATGATACATTCAGAGGCGATATTTTTAACACTTTACAAAGTTAAAACGTGTTTATGACTTTGTTCATTCATTCATTCTGCCTGTCTGTCTGTCTGTCTGTTCATTTGCTAGATAACTGCCGGAGATATGACTTTATCAAAATGAAATTTTAGTATGTTGTTCAGACGGTCTATAAGACATATGGGAATGTAAATGAATAATATCACCCGATTAGTATTGGATTGAAACTGGGTTGAAAAAATCAAATACATTGAACCCTATGGGACCTAATTTTTCAAACATTTTTAAGCGAATTTAAAATTCACAAATTGCTTCGAAAGTTTTAGGAAATATTTAAATTATTCCATAAAATGTATAAAACAATTTAAGCAAAATTTATTCGGTAGTTGTTTAACTAAAAATTAAAATAATAATTAGACCCATATTATATGAAGTGATCACGTGACTCACTTCAAAATAAAATACGGCATCCATCTTGGGTCAAAATCGTGACTTTTAAAATTCTTTATTTTTGCGTTTTTCTGTAGCATCTGTATTCTGCGCCAACGCAATTATAATATTTTTTAGCTTAAATGATCATCAAATTTTGATTATTTCTACAACGAAACCTAATTTTAACCTATGCAGAATGTAAACACATAAAGCTGTAAGATGAGTTGTTTAAGAATTGCTGAATTTTTTTAACGCAAAATTTAGTCCTGAAGATTGGAATAAAGCTGATATGAATGAAATATGCATTGATTTTACATGGAGATGCAGACAATTCTTAAGTATTGCTTTATTTGAAAAATTTTAAGCATTAGTTTTAAGCATAGAATTAGAAAGTACTTTTACTTCCAGGATTTTATGTTTTCAAGTAAAATATAGTAGTCTGATATTGTGATGAATGAGAAGAATGGAATAAAAGTGTTTGAATTAAATATTCACTCCATTTACTTAGAGAGTCAAGCGACTTATATTTCAGTGACGTCATTTAAATAAAGTTCATTTTTTCGATGAATTTTTAAGTTCTCAAATATAATAAATGATTGTAGTATTGTGATAATGTAAAAAATATTACAGCTGAATTATCGCATTTTAGAGATGTTTAAATAAAATTGCATTGTAGTTGGAAAGTGTTTCATAATCAATGCTTTATGTATGCTTGATCTTTCTTGTTTAATTATCACAGAACTACAATAATTTATTTAATTGGAAGATTAAACCATGGAGGTTAAAGTTTTTTCTAACTCCATGCTGAAAATATCATTGAAATTTTATTCAAACGACGTCATCGAAATATAAATAGTCTAGCTCTCTATGTAAAAACAGCGAATATTTCATTCATACATTTTTATTCCAGATTGCAGAGTTAAATAATTTTGCTTGAGAAAAATTCAGCAATTCATATACAACTCATCTTACTTGTTTGCATTTTGCATTCATTAAAGTTAGGCCGCGTTATAAAAATAATCAAAGTTTGATGATCATTTAAGATAAAACATATTGTAATTGCGTTGACTCAGAATATAGATGCACAGAAAAAACGCAAAAATAAAGCGGTTTTAGGACAGATATAACACTAAATATAAATTAAAAAGATCTTAAAAATTACGATTTTGGCACAAGATGGATGCCATATTTTATATTGAATGAGTTATGTGATCTGTTCATATAATGGTCACGTGATCTCTTCATATAAAGGGTGTAATTATTATTTTAATTTTTATTTAAAAAGCTACCGAATATATTTTGCTGAATTTTATTTTATATATTTTATGGAAAAATTTGAATATTTCCTAAAATTTTCGAAGCAATTTTTTAATTTTTATTTTGCTTAAAAAATGTTTGAAAAATTAGGTCCCATGGGGTTCAGTGTCTTTCATTTTTTCAATTCGGGTTCACACTAAAACTAATTGGGGGATATAATTTATTTACATTCCCATATATCCCACAGATCGTATGAACAGCATACTAAAATTTCATTTCGATAAAGTTATTTTTACGGCAGTTATCGTGCGAACGGACATATAGACAGAATGAACAAAGTCATAAACACTTTTCAACTATGTTGTAAAGTGTTTATAAAAAGCATTTCATCATCTGAATGTTGGATACTATTTTACGAGTATATCTACTTATAGTGCGAATGTAAAAGAAACTAGCGCAATAGAATTTTGCAGTATAGACCAGCAATTGTAGATGGTAGTTACATTTTAAGAAGGATGCATGGGTTGAAACTTTCTGTTGTCGCAGAGCGAGCAAGCAGGTTTCAGATTCCTTTGAAGTATGGGGTACAGGTGATTGCTGTGAGCTTCGAGAGCCAGATACTAGATATATTATCAGCAGTATTGTTCAGGCAGACATCTGCTACTAATGGAACTATGGCCTGAAGGCATGCTCTACCTGATGGCAGGGCTGCAGGAGTAATGGTTTAGATTTTAGCACCTTCTCCCTTGAAACCGGAAATGTTTGTGAATAACGTCACGACATTGCATGAAGAAAATTGACATTCATAGGATTTAATGGAAAGTTTACATTTCAAACTAAAAATAGGCTGATGAAGAACACTGTAAATGAAAATCAAACATTAATAACGAGAGCTCAGATTGAATTTTATTGTTTGGGCAATATAACTTGTGTTTACTTGGCACAAAACAATATTTTTAATTGTTTCTTTTGAAACTTTTTCAAAAATTTTTTCAATCTGGTTGTTACAGTTAGAAATCAAGTTACAATCAAAAAATATCTAGAATGTGGAGATATATTGATGCAGGTAAAGAAAAACATATATATTTCAAATTTTGTATACAAGTTATTCTTCTAAAATATAATGTAGAAATGCTTTAAAAGTTATGTTTTTTTAATTAGAAACAGCTTAATCACGTCGATAAATGTACGTTTATTTGTGTAATACATAAACATATACGACATATATATTTAATATAATTTTGGAAATAAAAATTATATTCCAAACAAAATATTGCTATAAAATCTTAAAGCCCTAAAAGGTTGAGTTCTTATTAGAAAAGTTAAAAAAGCATTGTATCAGATTCCACATAATAATTTGATATTAGTAGGTGCATTCCTTATTATTGTGTTCTCATATGACACATTCTATAAGCATTCGAGGTGGGCTCAAAAAGTTTTGAAACCTGCTTATTTGTTAATATCTCGAATTCGAATAATTTTGAGGGAAAGAAATTAATTTTATGCAATTAGTATGAGAAAAAATATGTTATTTAAAAGAAAAATTATTTCAAATAGAAGATTCGTTCCGTTTTTTAAATATAAAGGATATGGAGTTTAAGTGTCCACTGGACTTTTTTATAAATTCGTAATATCGCATTGGTTAAGTTTACTTCTGTCGCAATCGTCATCAGAAAACAAAAATATATTTTATTTGCACATACTATTGTATAGAATAGGTATTGTTTTCTTGAGAATTTTCGAATTCGAAATTTTGATGGAAAATATCCTGACGGAAGACAGTTATTGAATTTGATAATTTGAATACATAATTTTTGAAAATAAATAATATATTAATACTAATCGAATTGTTTCTGGGCAAAAATATAATTTTGAAAAATATATAAAATAAAAGAGGGCAAAATAAAATATTCTTTATATAAAACACAGAAAAAATCAATGTTTTAATGACATATATTAAACTAGTTTTATTATTTTTTATGCTGTTCTGTAAAAGAAACCGAAAATATACAATTGTTTAAAGAATGCGATAGCTCATATGGATGAAGCAGAGGCTATGGTATTTAAATGACGGGTGTTATAATGATTTGGAATACAAATGGAATACAGTCCCTGATTACATACGCAAGTATATAATTTTATCTGTTGCTATATTAGCTCAAATATTCACTGGGACGATCTGTTTTGACGTCAGGGATAGTGCCATCCAATTTAAACCATGATCCAGTGGGGGCGACATCCACAGGGACCGCGTCCTCCTTCCTCTAACAGCAACTTATCGGAAGAACTTTCAAATCCACATATTAAATATACTCCGCGTGAACAGAGGGTCAATTTAGGCAGAGCTAGGAATTGAACTCGGGTCCTCCGAGTGCAATCTTCGTGCCTTAACCACTGGACTATCCCACCCCGAAGTTCATCATCTATGTCCTTCAGACCGTATGCAATACTGCAAAATCCACAGGGTTCATGAATACTAATACGTATATAGAGCATTTAGCGAAAATTTTGTCGTACCAAAATAACATTTTTTAAATAAGTAAAAAAATTTTAAAACATTTTTATATAGAAGACACTTCTCATTGCAGATACTATCTTCCATGGACGGGTTTCACTCTTATTCTGCGCTCGTCAGCAGGGAACAGCAGAAATCTGTAATAATAGTAAAAGGCATGTCACAATTTTTTGCGAGCTTCTATGGGAACTGATAATTTCGGTCCTTCCACGTGGTTGGCATAACATTTACTTACAATTTAATTCAGGCCACACGGAGTTGCAAAAACAAATTTCATAAAATACAAATCCGCCTATAAGGGACGCTCCCAAAAATATGAAATACACCCCAGCCAGAATTTTTAATCAATTTTTTCAATCACTATGGAAGAATTGAAATTTTTATTTTCCATAAACGCTTGTGAAAATTGTGGATTTTAGCAAGTTTTGTACTGCCTTTGCAGCTGACGAGCTGTGTCTTCCATATTGACGACCGCATAATAAATGCGAAACAGGTTCATGGATGTTAGTATCTGCAATGGGAGAGCCATCCTTATTTTGGTGGGCGCCCGTTATAAGTCGGTTTTGTGTATAATACACTTTTATATGTTTAATCTTTTTTCTCCATTTTGCATGCATTCGGTTATGTGTTAGGGCATGTGTTACAGAATGTATAATTTCTTATGTTTCTTCTCTTCTAACTACGAAAGCATATTTTTTAAAATTAATTTTAGTTCATTTTTTAACTAGTTTCGAATGAAAGAAGTTGCAGCACATCTAGCGTACATATATAAATATTACACAGTTATCAGTTTTAAATACAGTGTCCTCAGTAAAATGTGCATTTACGATCCTTAGTTAATAAATATACGTACCCTCGTTTTCTTAGTTATTAGATATACGTACGTTTACTCTCGGTAAGAACATATATATCTAATGCCAAGCTATGCCCTCATTCTAACGGTGTATACGCATGGGCCTCAGTCTAACAGTGTATATGCATCGTCCGCATTCTAACGGTGTATACGCATGGGCCTCAGTCTAACGGTGTATATGCATCGTCCGCATTCTAACGGTGTATATGCATCGTCCGCATTCGGACGGTGTATATGCATGGTCCGCATTCTAACGGTGTATAAACATGGTCCTCGTTTACCTTGCAAAAATACATACTTGAAATAAAGCTATTTTTAAAATTTTCTTGCCACATATGTCATTAACTTCCTTCCAGGAAGCCTAAAATGTGAAAATTATATCAGAAAATAATTAATTCGGGAGGTCCTCAGTTTGGTGGGTTTCCCGCAGCGTCCTCGTTTTCCACCAAAAACCAACCTGTGTGTGTGTGTGTGCGTGTCAGTGAGTTTGTGGAGACGATAACTGACGAACAAATAGACCGATTCCAAAGAAATTTGGTACAAATATCACAATCTGTAAACACTGGAAACCTATTGTTTTTATACGCAATCGAATGTTCAGAACCACCCTAAATTTTCGCGTGAAATTTTGAAAATATCGTCAAAAATTCAAAACCGCTAATAAAGTTACACAAATAGACATTTCTTAAGTAATCTTTCATTAGAAAATGATTGACATAAACTTTAGAACGCTAACATGAACCGTTCTCGAGATATTGCACATTTTTCAAAAAAAATATCAAAAGTTATAAAAATAAAAAATATATATTTCCTATTGAGAAACATGTTCACTTTTCATATGTAATACCAAGCGATAAATTGGGTGACATCATTCTCGTGGATCTAGTTCGTTCCATTCATGAAAAAACATACTTTGGGTAATACTTTTGTATTTGAACGCCAATAGTCATTTATCTGCTGTAAGAATAACTTATTTCTCCGCCCTTAACGCTTGGCGAGATTTTGGCGACGAATTTGTTGGAATGTCGCCAACTTGGCGACATTTTTAATTGTTGCTTAATTGACAAATATCTCGCCAAATTGATAAAAATGACGCTAAATCAATGAAAATGATGACTAATTGAAGAAAATTCAATATCTTGGAAAGAAAGTAAATTCATTGCATTATATAAGGAAAGTCATGTGCTGCCCACATCAGATTTTTTTATAGGACGGTCCATTTTTTTTCAAGTAGCTATCTTTTAGATTCATTTATTTTTTCAAAACTTAAATTTATACTATATTATTTTCCTTATATACATACTGTATAAGGAAAGTATTATGACGGGGTCGAAAATTCGAATTCGAGTTTTCGACGGGAGAGCACGTTTCAAGCATCCCTAATCACGAATCAAACACTTTTGAAGTGATGTCTGTGTGTGTGTGAAAGTATGTTTGTGAGTGTGAAAGTAAGTGTGTGTGTCAGTGAGACTTTGGAGACGATAACTGACGAACGAATGGACCGATTCGAACAAAATTTTGGTACAACGATCACAATCCGTAAACACTGGAAGTCTATTGTTTTTATATGCAATCGAATGTTCAGAACCCCCCTAAATTTTCGTGTGAAAATTTGAAAAAGTCGTCAAAAATAAAAACCGCTAATAAAGTTACGCAAATAGACATTTCTTATGTAATTTTTCATTAGACAACGATTGACATAAATTTTAGAACGCTAACATGAACCGTTCTCGAGATATTGCACATTTTTCAAAAAATTTATCAAAAAGTTATATAAAATAAAAAAAAAAATTCCAATTGAGATACATGTTCACTTTTCATATGTAATACCATGCGATAAATTGGGGGACATTATTCTCGTGGATCTAACTCGTTGCATTCATGAAAAAAGATTCTTTGTGTAATACTTTTGTGTTTTAACGCCAATACTCATTTATCTGCTGTAAGAATAACTTATTTCTCCGTCGATAACGCTTGGCGAGATTTTCGCGACGAATTTGGCTGAATGTCGCCAACTTGGCGACATTTTTAATTGTTGCCAAATGAACAAAAATCTCGCCAAAATGATAAAAATGGCGCTAAATCAATGAAAATGACTATTAATTGAAGAAAATGCAATATCTTGGAAAGAGTATAAGTATCTACTATAAGAATAACATTTTTTAACAGTAAAAGTAGTACATTCATTGCATTATATAAGGAAAGTCATGTGTTGCCCACATCAGATTATTTTTATGAATCATGGGTCAAATTCCCAGTTGAGAGAATATTTTCAACCAAATATAATGTTTGAACAAGCGATAAAATGCAAGTTGAAACTATGGAAGCTTGCATTTACACAAAATGCAACTATGATATTCATTGTCTACAATTTTATGACTGGGTTCCGGTGGCATATAAACTCAATGTGCATAATATCGCTGACGAGATTTAAGATTCAACTGAAACTATGAACTCGTCTGGCGAGACATAAATGCGTCATTTCTTCTGGTCAAACCTCATCTCATTCGTCACTGAACATCTTTAGAATTTCCAAGTTCTCTTCACTTCCTAATTTCTTTAAACTAAAACAAAATATTTCGTGCTTGTGAAACAATATTTAACCAAGAAAGAAACGCATTCAGCTGTACAATTGTTACATTTTAAATGTTACAAACGGCGTTCTCGTTGAAAAACTTTAATAGATCAAGATATTAAGATATTGAAATTATAACCACTATAATTCGAAAACTGAGAACTGTATTCAAAATTAAATTATATGTTCTTGTAGGACATACATTAAAATAAATACAAATTACTTCCTATAATTTATAGCTAGCCCTTTTAATTTTTGGAATTTGCATTGCAAACTTCAAAAGCGGAAAATTCAACTTCTTCAAATTTTCAAGACGATACCTTGAAAACTATTAGAGTTTTGTAAAAACAAATTATAAACCTAGAAATTGAATTTCTTATTGAACATTTTCATATATTCCTATATTTTACAATTTAGAAGAAAATTTCGTGTAAATCTAATCAAAGTGAAGCAAGAGATCGTTCTACATAAACTGGTTAGGGTTTAGAAAAATAAAAAAAAGTAAAAAATATTCAAATATTAAAATTATTTTTGTATATACCTAGATTGGACCATTTCTCCGACAAAATAAGTAAACCATTACGTGCAGTTTTTGTTGGATATTTGGGATGAGTCGTCGTTTGTGCGATATCAGACAATTTGTGGCTCTATCCTCCAACCTCTTGCAACCCATCATCTTCACTTCTCTCACATTTTTAGCAGTTACATGTTGGACACTCAATCTTGCAAGCTTATTTATACATATATCAGTAGATAAAATAAGGGCGTTCTGCTGCGATGGCGGAATAATACGGAATGCGGAATCCAAGATGGCGGCCATTCCGTATTCTGTAATCCTGGACGGGGTGTAAAAGGGGGGGGGGGAAATGAGAAAAGGTGGGGGTAAAAAATTTTGGAGAAATTTTTTGTCGGGTGGCAACGATTTTGTAGTCTTGTACGAGGGGTTAAGGGAGAAATAATTTTTTTTAAATGGGTTTTTTCTAAGTAGGAAAGAAACATTTTTGGGGGTGGCAACATCGGCAGTGGCGGTATGGAACTATCAGCGCCCTCTAGCAGGGTTAAGCGGAACTATCGGGGATGGAACTCTGTGACGAAGGCGGTATGGAACCATCAGCGCCCCCACCCCCGAGCGGCAGAAAGGAGAATTAAAACTGGAGATTTTTCTAAATGAATTAATTAAGTACGAAATATTCGTATTTTTTTCTTTTTTAAAATGAATGAGGATAATTAAATAAAGTGATTAAGTAATGGATATCCGCATGCCAGGAGCGCGCCAAGGACATATTAAGGGTATACCAAGGGTATGCCAAAGGTATGTCAAGAGCATGCTAAGGGTATACCAAGGGTGTGCCAAGGTCGTGTCAATATCCCTCCGCCTTCTAAGAAAAGAGTGCTTGTCCTATTCGTAGGTTACGAAGTGAACTGCGAGAATCTTGTATGATGAAGGGAAAACATGAATTTTTCAACGTGTGTCATTTTTAGCGTTTTTTCACAAAAAGTTTCAAAAACGTTAAAAAACAACAAAAATGTACGTTTTTAAAATAAATTGTGGTTTTTAGATTGTTTGAATTCTCTAAGGGAAATAACATGGGTTTTCGCACTTTTGTGTATTTTTTGTAAAAAAAAATGTGCGTTTTTGCAAAAGTGTTACCAAAAAAGCGTTTTTTGAAAAATGTGACATTTTGCGATTTTTTTTAAAATTATTAATTTCTCTATGGGAATTAACATAGGTTTTCGCACTTTTACATTTTTTTTTAAATGTGCGCTTTTGCAAAAGTGTTACCAAAAATGCGTTTTTTGAAAAATGTGACATTTTGCGATTTTTTTCAAAACACACTTTTTACTTATAAAAACTAAGAAAAACACGTTTTTAAAGTAGCAGAATCGCATGAATTGGGTGCATAGGAGGGGGTGTGTTTCCCCAATCATTTCAGCTTTGTAGTTTAAAAATTAAAAAAAAATAAATATTTTAAATAAATATTTTAAATAATCGTGAAAGTGTGCTTAAGCCCAAAATACTTAAGTGTTATGATTCTCACAACTTAATTAAAGGATGTTAATTTAATTAGTGTTATGAATCTCGCAAGTTAATTAAAGGATATTAATTAAATTAAGTGATTAAGTATTGGATATCCGTATGCCAGGAGCATATTATAGACATGCCATGGGTATGCTAAAGGCATGCCAAGCTGCACCAAGATCATCGTTCTTACAATACCCCTCCACTATATCGGGGTTACGAAGAGATACGTGCGAATCTTGTATGATGAAGGGAAAACATGAATTTTAAGAATGTGTCACTTTTAACGTTTTTTCACAAAAAGTTTCAAAAACGTTAAAAAATAACAAAAATGTACGTTTTTAAAATAAATTGTGGTTTTTAGATTGTCTGAATTCTCTATGGGAAATAACATGGGTTTTCACACTTTTATGAAGTTTTTAGAAAAAAATGCGCGTTTTTGCAAAAGTGTTACCAAAAAGGCGTTTTTTGAAAAATGTGACATTTTGCGATTTTTTTCAAAATGTCTGATTTCTCTATGGAAATTAACATGGGTTTTCGCACTTTTGCATTTTTTCTTTTTATATGTGCGTTTTTGCAAAAGTGTCAAACTTAGAAAAACTTTATTTCAGTTGCACTTATTCTAAGTGTAATTAAAAAAAAGTTTTAACTAAATGTGTAAAACAAATATTAGTATCCGTTGGGATACTACAGATATATAGCTTTTTAAGGTATAATTACACACATACTCACACACACACACACACACGCACATACACACATTCACACGGTAAAAATAGACAGGGCATTCATAATCACAAAAGGATTTTCTTTAATTATTTCACTAAAATCTATTATTTTTTAACATGTGATTCTATTTTATACCATAGTTTAACAGTAACCATGATATGACCTTGATGTGACCTTGTGGTGTAGTGGGGTGTCGGTGGCGTTCAAGTATCGATTTTATCATTTCTGCCGTGGATTTCGTGCTGTTAAGATGCGTTTCAAGTTGTTCTGCGAATATGTCGGTTTTAGTTGGTAAAGCTGGAGATGTTATATCTGTCATTATTCATCGGCCTACACCTAATGTAGCATTTTTGAGTCGGATTGAACATGTAAGTACTTGCTTTAATATGATTTTATTCTATCATTTTATTAAACTTAGTATTTTTATAGTATGTTACAGCTTCATTATTTTATTTAGTTAAGATTTTTATCAATTTAATGCAGTTTGATGGGGTTTTAGTACCTAGATATATTATTCAGCTTGTTAATTTTATTATTTTAGCTGATTTCTGATGGGATTAGTATAATGGATTCGCGATTACTTTATATAAATCTTGGGGTATGCATTACATTGCTACATAAAATAATGTATGTTTATACTAACGTACAACATTTTTTATCTTGTATAGACATGTCTTGTCTGTTTTTGAATGTCGGTGGTCTGTATTATCCACACAACTTCACTACATATTTTTACACCTCTTTAAAGGTTATTTACTTAGAAATTTTAAGGATTCCCCTTTAAAATATTTGTAATATCCCCATTTCGCTGTTATTTGACGATGATGAATTCATATCATACCACCTTATTAGGTGTTTTCGACTCTTTAAATGTTCTTAAACCGCTCATTTACCTCAAAAATTCAGAGTTCTATCCTTAAAAACTTACTTAAATCAACATTTAACTATTATGTGTCCGCGATGCGTATCACACATGCCGTCTGAATCTTCGTATTCGTCCGCTTTAAGTGCTGATATATTGCGCTTAGTTAGAAAAAAAAATAGGGTGTTATTCTAAAAAGCTATCTTAGCTTTTGGCTATTTCATAACTATGTATTGGCTATGTGTGTCGCATATGTTGTTTTAGTAGGTATTTACGCTACTTTAAAAGTTTTTAAACATAACATTTACCTAAAAATCTAAAGTCCCATCCCTAAAATATTACTCTAATTCCTATTTTCCCTCGATAGGTATTGGTGATGGTGTTATTCTACTCCCACTTAAAGTGTAGTTTCTAACCATTCAAGTGTTTCTAAACATCCTCATTTATGTGAAGAAGCCAAAAATTATATCCTTAAAAACATGTTTAGTTCTACTTTTGTTACTATATGCGGATGATATGCATCGCACATGCTGTCTCAATCTGTGGATTCATCCGCTTTAAACGTTTATATGTTGTGCCTAGTTACAAAAAATTTAAGGTTTATTCTTTAAAATATTATGCTAATTCTTCATTTTAGCACTATGTGTTAGTAATGATAACACTCTATGCTCTTAAGTGTGTGTTTTTATTCCTTAAAAGTTAGTAGAAATCCCTATTTAGCTAAAAAATTCTCAAAGCCCCCTCTAAAAATTTGTTGTATACCCTTTAGTATGTCTTTATATCCCTTTAAAAATTAGAGGAAATCCCTATTTAGCTGGCAAATTCCCAAAGTCCCTTCTAAAAATTTGTTGTACACCCTAGTATACCTTTCTATCCCTTTAAAAATTGGTAGAAATCTCTATTAAACTAAAAAATCTAAAGTTACATACTTATAAATTATTCTTAGTTCGTCATTTTACTGTTATATCGAGTATGTGTATCATACTAACCCATTAAAAGTTTCTGAACATGTACATTTACTTCGAAATTTGAAGTTCTGTCTTTAAACAATATTTAAGTTTTCCTTTCGCTGTTATGTATCGGCGTTGTATTCATTCTAAGTCATCTCGCTGGGCGTTTCCATTTCTTTAAAAGCTAGTATAAATTGTCCCTAAAAAAATCTTTGTTAGTTTCCCATTTCACGGCTATGTATCGGCTATAAGTATCATGCATGTCGCCTTAGTAGGTGTTTCCAACCCTTTAAAGCTATAAAGCATTGTATTTGGCTAGGAAATTTAAATTTTCTATCGTAGAAATGTTCGTCTAGTTCGACATTTTGTAACTAGCTGAAAACTTCAAAGTCCTATACTTGAAAACTTAGCC
Source organism: Amaurobius ferox (assembly GCA_951213105.1). Classification (NCBI taxonomy): domain Eukaryota; kingdom Metazoa; phylum Arthropoda; class Arachnida; order Araneae; family Amaurobiidae; genus Amaurobius; species Amaurobius ferox. Next base: position 57,194,399 of record OX578139.1, on the reverse strand, counting down.
TAGTTCCTCATTTTATTACCATGCATCGATCATTCACACGTTAAATAATCTGAAATATCTTTTTTATAGAAAAAAATTTCAAAGTCTCGTCTTTAAAAACTATCTTACCATTTATTTCCGCTGATTTCTGTTGAATGTGTGTATCATATGTATCATCATATTAGGCGTTTCTCCCTCCCCTAGAAAGCTATATGTTTTAAATTTCACTTAAAACTGGTATGCATACAATAAAATATATGTTATTCGTCGTAAAGAAATTAGCCTGTATGTTGCTATTTCAAGCGTTAAAAATCACAAGATAACCATTTTCGGCTTTATATTCCCTGAATACAGACTCGCTTGGATTTCGGGTTAAGCAATTTCTTATTTAGTAAGATAACACGTGTCAACGCCCACTACGTATTCTCCTAGTGCCGATAATGCGTTAAATATCTCCCCTCCATCCGCACAAAACTGTTGGGCGGGTCACTCATAGCCAAATCATTTTTACGAGAGATAAGCGTGGAGGGTTCTGGCATGTACTTTTATTTTTAAAAATGACGGAATTCAGAGAAATAAGACACACACTATGCGTATAAACTGATACACTAACCCTTTTTTATAATACTTATTTTTAAAATAGGTATATTCTCTGGGGGTTTTCTAGATTTTCAGACTAAAATGGATGTGGGATTCATAACATTACTAACTTAAATGTTTCGCGAATCGCTGATAAACGGTCTATGGGTTCCCTCATTGGGTATATACACCTCCCCAAATAGAGTCATTCATCGAATATAGTCGATCACGCGATTCTACTACTTAAAAACATCAATTCACACGATTTAAACTATAATTTAAACTATAATTTAAACTATAATTTAAACTATAATTTAAACGTTTGTTGGTAAAATTAACGATTACTACTTTAAAACATCAATTCACACGATTCTACTACTTTAAAACATCAATTCACGCGATTCTGCTACTTTGAAAACATGTTTTTCTTAGTTTTAACAAGTAAAAAGTGTATTTTTGAAAAAAAATCGCAAAATGTCACATTTTTCAAAAAACGCATTTTTGGTAACACTTTTGCAAAAACGCACATTTAAAAAAAAATGCAAAAGTGCGAAAACCTATGTTAATTTCCATGGAGAAATCAGACATTTTGAAAAAATCGCAAAATGTCACATTTTTCAAAAAACGCCTTTTTGGTAACACTTTTGCAAAAACGCGCATTTTTTTTCTAAAAAATTCATAAAAGTGTGAAAACCCATGTTATTTCCCATAGAGAATTCAGACAATCTAAAAACCACAATTTATTTTAAAAACGTACATTTTTGTTGCTTTTTAACGCATTTGAAACTTTTTGTGAAAAAACGCTAAAAGTGACACATTCTTAAAATTCATGTTTTTCCTTCATCATACAAGATATTCTCACGTATCTCTTCGTAACCCCGATATAGTGGAGGGGTATTGTAAGAACGATGATCTTGGTGCACCTTGGCATGCCTTTAGCATACCCATGGCATGTCTTTGACATGCTCCTGGCATACGGATATCTAATACTTAATCACTTAATTTAATTAATATCCTTTAATTAACTTGCGAGATTCATAACACTAATTTAATTAACATCCTTTAATTAAGTTGTGAGAATCATAACACTTAAGTATTTTGGGCATAAGCACACTTTCATGATTATTTAAAATATTTATTTAAAATATTTATTTTTTTAAAATTTTTAAACTCCAAAGCTGAAATGATTAGGGAAACACATCCCCTCCTATGCACCCAATTCATGCGATTCTGCTACTTTAAAAACGTGTCTTTCTTAGTTTTTACAAGTAAAATGTGTGTTTTTGAAAAAAATCGCAAAATGTCACATTTTTTAAAAAACGCATTTTTGGTAACACTTTTGCAAAAACGCACATTTTAAAAAAAAATGTAAAAGTGCGAAAACCTATGTTAATTCCCATAGAGAAATTAGCATTTTTAAAAAAAATCGCAAAATGTCACATTTTTCAAAAAACGCTTTTTTGGTAACACTTTTGCAAAAACGCACATTTTTTTTACAAAAAATACACAAAAGTGCGAAAACCTATGTTATTTCCCATAGAGAATTCAAACAATCTAAAAACCACAATTTATTTTAAAAACGTACATTTTTGTTGTTTTTTAACGTTTTTGAAACTTTTTGTGAAAAAACGCTAAAAATGACACACGTTGAAAAATTCATGTTTTCCCTTCATCATACAAGATTCTCGCAGTTCACTTCGTAACCTACGAATAGGACAAGCACTCTTTTCTTAGAAGGCGGAGGGATATTGACACGACCTTGGCACACCCTTGGTATACCCTTAGCATGCTCTTGACATACCTTTGGCATACCCTTGGTATACCCTTAATATGTCCTTGGCACGCTCCTGGCATGCGGATATCCATTACTTAATCACTTTATTTAATTATCCTCATTCATTTTAAAAAAAGAAAAAATACGAATATTTCGTACTTAATTAATTCATTTAGAAAAATCCCCAGTTTTAATTCTCCTTTCTGCCGCTAGGGGAGGGCGCTGATGGTTCCATACCGCCTTCGTCGCAGAGGCGGAGGTGTTGCCAACCCGAAAATAGTTTCTCACATACAGGTGCTGCTATGGCAACCCAAACAAAAATATTTCTAAGTTCCATCCCCGATAGTTCCGCTTAACCCTGCTAGAGGGCGCTGATTGTTCCATACCGCCACTGCCGATGTCGCCACCCCCAAAAAAGTTTCTTCCCTACTTAGAAAAAACCCATTTCAAAAACAATTATTTCTCCCTAAACCCCTCGTACAAGACTACAAAATCGTTGCCACCTGACAAAAAGTTTCTCCAAATTTTTTTAGCCCCACCTTTTCTCATTTTTCCCCCTTTTACACCCCCGTACAGGATTACAGAATGCGGAATTGCCGCCATCTTGGATTCCGCATCCCGCATTATTCCGCCATCGCAGCAGAACGCCCCTATTTTATCTACTTATATCCTATCCTCTGTATATAAACTAATGGGAAATAATTATGTATAATTAAAATATAATTAAATACTTTTAGAATTAGTCTTTCGTGCTACAAATCCTGTTGTAGACTTTTAATAAACCAAATTCTCAAAGAAGTAAGTAAAGGTACAAAGTCAACGCTGAAATGAAAGTGGCTTGTATCTCACTACCTTATTATACTTATTACTAATTTCAATCAACTTAAATTATTAGACATAAATTGTAAATACATTTATAAAACTAAGAATTCTATCTACTAGGTTCGAAGGAATAAAGCGTCCAAAATGTTTACGTTTTTTGCAACAGTTCTATTGCATACAGAGCTGCCCGACAATAGATGTTATTTATTAACATCAAAAACCAACCTCTTTTCGACAAAAATACAGTGCTACCGAAAGACAATGCGAACATCATTAATTAGGCCAAGGACGAATTCTGTCGAAGCGTGAGTAAAGGGGTTGCAAAGGGAATTTGAAAAAATGAAAGATAAAAAATAAACAAGAAGAAAGCAAACTTTATTTTTATCGATAACTAAAAAATTCTTTACATTGCTGTTGTGAATGACTATTCCATCTTATTTATTCAGATGAAAAATTATTTTTTGTTGCCTTTGAATTTTCTCGTTGCATTTAACGGTTTACACAGTTATTTGTAAAATATGTTTATTTTCAAATTAATCTCATTCTCTTAATATCAATTTTTAACATCTACCGGTGAGAAAAATATATTGATATACATAAAAAAATTAAATCAGTTATATGAAGTGTATATCAATGTATATAAAAATGCAGCTATTAAATAAACAAGACTAGTCTATATGCAATAGTCTTGTAATTGGATAGACAAGTAGTCTTGAAAAAGACTCTTAGACATGCAGTTTAGCACAACAGCGGTTTTTTTGACATCGAGTTTAAGTCTGTACATGGCGAAAGAAGGATTATTTTCTCTTCCTTTTCGCGGAATCTCGAGGTAATCAAAACATTCTAGATTGCTTTTTTGAATGATTGGTTCACTTTTTTGAATTCAGAAGCATCTATTTTACAGCTAAATTGGTTATCAAATATCGCTTACGTAATATGCGCGTGCTATTGAAATAGCACAGGCAAACGATAAGTGACTGACTGCACCGGTTGGAATCAAACTGGCCATTTCATCAGTGCACTCACGTACATCAGGGTACAGGCGCACCCCACTTTAGAGACAAAAGGAATACGTAAATCAATATGTGGAATGCCGCAAGCTTTACAGACTTCCAGCATACGGCCTAAAATGTCTATTATATGGACATTGAATCATTTTTGAAAAACCTCAAGCAATCGTTGAGACTTTCGTTACTGTTAGAATTTAAGTGTCTTCTTAATGAAATGGGTGAAAGAACTCGCGAAGGGAGATTTGGCCAGCGAACCAGAAGGGCAGTGAAAACGATCACATTGCGCATCCGTACCACGTGCGGTGGAGACAATATCGGTGGTTATTGTCCATTAGTGAGTGGCAACTATTAGGAGCCTAAGACCCGTACTCATGAGAAATGTGTAACCTAGTGTTGAAGGCCCAGACCACACGACCAATCCTAAGGCTTTTGGTAGCTTAATGTGTGGCCGGAGTGTAATGTGTTGAAGGCCCAGACCACACAGCCAACCCTAGGGCTTACGGCAGTTTAATGTGTGACCGGGGAGTGTAATATGTGGCTTAATGTATTAATGTAGCTTAATGTGTGGCCGGAGTGTGTAACCTAGTGTCAACGAGTAGAGAACACGAGGGCGATCGTGTGCGTCGATTAAATTGAAAGTACTCGCGAAGTGAACTCCGGCAGTTAGTCAGCAAGAGGCAGCCCAACGTGTGCAATACGCCTACGTATTAGGTGGCACGAAACAGCTCATGAAGATTGTTCAGGTATTGCCATTGAGTAGGAGGCGAAGCCCCAGGAATTCGTGAAGCGAACTACAGGGGTTAACTAGCGTAAATGAACAACGGACGGAATTCGCTATAATTTTTAAAAAATAATTAATATATCACCTGGTCTAATGATTATTGAACGGTCCAGTGTCTTCAAGCTCAATTAGTAGAGCACCATTTTCATAAGAATGATTCTCGTTAAGATATTCAATATTTGTCAACGTGTCAAATATTCTATGTCTGTCAACTTGTTGCTATGGATAAAATTTCATTTTTATTATAAATGTTCAAATTATCGTACATTTGACGTGAAGACACACACACACATATACAGGGTCTTTCCAAAGTCCGTATAAACTTTAAAAATTCATTAAAAATCGAAAAATCATCGCATTGAAATTCGGTTTGTACCATAAGTATTGTCAGGACGGGGGGGGGGGGATTACGTGAAAAATTTTTGTAGTTTAAAAAATCGCCTATAGGTGGCGCTTTCCCGAATACATCTTCCCGGAATATGCAAATGAGGCTGTTATAAAAGAGAGCTGTAGTGCTCTGTAGATTCTTCATTTGGTTCATTAGTAAACGGTGCAAAGATGACGTTTTTGAGAGAATGTTAACTTTGACCGAGAAAGCTTTGTCAGTGAAGCTGTATTACGTGAGCGGTTCCCTTTGGGACATAAGGCGCAGTGCCAAGTCCCATCTTTACACTCTCATTGAGAGAGTGTTAAATTCAATTCAATTCAATTACGTGAGCGGAGAATCAGCATCAGATGCTTTGAGAAAATTTCGATTTAGGAAAAATCTAAAGAAAGGAAAAGGTCCTATCACCTGTTCTGGGTTATTGAAGCCTGTCACACGATTTAAAGAAACTGGATGTTTGGAGGATAGTCCACGAAGCGGAAGACCATCGTTAACGGACACCCGTGCCACTCTTGTGGCATCTGAAATTGAAAACCTAGCAACTGAAACAGCGGCTGCGACTAGCAGCGCTTCTGAAGCTGCAAGACGATTAGATATTCCTGCATCCTCGGTATGTCGTATTCTTCACGGTATCTTAAATCTGTACCCTTACAAATATTAGTCACTCCATCAGCTTTTACCGGTAGATACCGCACAGCGAGAAATGTTTACCAAATGGGCTATGTCAAAAATCGCACAGGAGCCACAGTGGTTATTTAATGTTTTGTGGACAGCCCACTTTTCACTGCATGGAAATGTGAACACATAGAACTGTCATATATGGGCCATTTCAAATCCACGTGAATACATAGAGCAGCCACTTCATTCACCATGAGTGACATTTTGGTGTGGTTTCACTGGCTCTTACATTCTCGGACCCTTTTTCTTCGAGGAGTTTAGCTCAAGTACTGGTTGCAAAACTTGCACAGTAAACGCACAGCGTTATTTGACTCCACTGCATGAGCAAGTCTTTACGTCTTTGCGAGAACGAAATGCGATATCTACTGTAATATTTATGTAGGAAGGAGCACCATCTCACATCGCAAATCCAGTAAAGAAATTCCTAATTGACACCTTCAGGGAAGACAGACTTATCAGTAGGCATTGCAAGATCCCATGGCCTCCTCGATCTCCAGATTTAACACCAGTTGATTTTTGGTTGTGGGGGTATTTAAAGTCACGAGTGTATCAATCAGGTCCTTCCACATTGTCGGATCTAAAAGATTACATTCGTCGTGAAGTGAGTTTGATTCACTTAGACATGCTTCATTCTGCAGTTACTGGTGTTTTCACTCGCCTGAAGTGTGTAATAACTTGTGGAGGAGGATATGTCGAACACATGATGCTATAATAAAGGTACTAAGCGTACAGTAAGTTATTTTTATCTTTCCAATGCGTTCAGCGCCACCCATAGGAGATTTTTTAAACTACAATTTTTTCACGAATAAAAAAAAACCCGTCCTGACAGTACTTATGGTACAAACTCCTTCTCAATGCGATGATTTTACGATTTTTAATGGATTTTTAAAGTTTATGCGGATAAACCTCTGAAGCGTTCCATTAGCATACAGATATGCTCGAAACGTCTATGAAAAATGCGAATCTATCAAAAATGCGAATTTGAATTTTATACTCCGTTGCAACATTTTCCCTATGTATCATCATCTATAACCGAGGTGCGCAAACTGCAGCTTTTGACCCGCATGCTGCTTCTGAAGCTTTTCTGTGTGGTCCCCAAAGAAAATATCGGGAATCATAGTCGTTTCTTTTAAAATCTAAAAACAAATGCAAAAAAGTCATTACAGAACTTGACTAATTAGTCTACAGATTTCAAAATAAAATAACAATTTTTAAAACGATCTGGCAACAAAGAAACCTCTTTTTCAACCTTAGAATTGCTTTTTTTATGCTGAAATTTCAGTAAATTGAATCAATACAAGGTAAACTTGGAAACACTTTACAATGATTCTGAGAACAAGTTTAAGAGACCAAAGAAATTAAAGCCGTGCTTTGAATTTCTTGTTAATCCTTTTTTGGGGCAAGTCACCTACAATGGATGTTCAGTTGCACCATTCATCTCGGACGTTGCTTTAATAGAAACAGAGCTTAAAGCTGCAGGAAGAAGTGAGTTTAAAGGCAGCACATAAAAGTTCATCTCTAACTGAATTTTTAAAACAAATCTCAAACAATTTGAATTTTCCGAAAACTGGTTTCCCACTAAACTGTGGGCAACTTAAAGTTGTGAACCTGTTTTCTTAGTAAGAAATTGTTTTCAAAAGCACCAAGTTAAAGTCAAACCATCCAGCTATCCTCAATAACTGCCACCTCACTTAGCTTCTTAGCTTTGATATCTGTCAAAAGCAGTATTATGATCGTCTGCTACGATTTTTCCTCATTGTTTTCCCCCCAGAACAGAGTCCAAAATGCTTATATCTATGGTTGCATATTATCGTTTGTTTTTATTTTTATTATTATGTAATGAAGTGAGTGGACACAGTGGATTTGTTATTGTAGAACTAAAAGCTTGTAAAATGTAGTAATCTTGTAAAAATGTTGTAATCTGGTGAATTCTAAATAAAACGCTGTTTCCGTTAGCTAATGATGTTAATTATTTAAATATATGGAGCCAGATTAAAATAAACGGAGAACGACAGAATAGTTTTCCGGGATATTCTCACACCAATATTCGTCCAGCCAGATTTTAAGCTATTACCTGCAAAACATTTAATGTCTTCAAAGAGGAAGTGATAAAACATTTTAAGCTTTGATGGGTAAAAGTACTATAAATTTACATTTTTATTATTCATAAATAAAATTGTAAAATACTATTTTATGTAGCTCTTGAACATTATAAAATACATAAAAATATTTTTTGTGGCTTTTTAAATTGAAGGACTTGCCCACTCCTGTTCTAGTATGGATGAAAGTGATGGCTGACAGAGAAGTGATGAATTTCACAGTAATATTTGCACTATAAGAAATGAGAAGAGTATAAGAATTTTAAAATGTTGTTCAAAAATTTATAAATTTTGGAAAAAAAAATCTAACTTTCTTCCAGTTACGAATTGAGAACGGTTAGATACACAAAATATTTTTAAATTCAAATTTCAAATTCAAATTTTCTTAATTTACTCTATGCACAATCAACCGTTCTTGAGATATATAAATTTACAGTTATAGCAGCTTCTATTTTAAATTTTATAACTCATTTCTTTATGCAGTTTTTTATTCGATTTATAACCATAGTAACAGATTTGCGTTTTAAATACTGAAATCTTCTGCTGGCTATTATCTTGAACAAACTATTGAAATATTTTTATAAATGGTCGATTTTTAGATTAAAATGTCGGAACATGTTGAGAAGAAGGTTGCATACAGTGATTGAAGATGAAATATTGTTTCAGATGCCGCAATTTCCATGTTAACAAATCTTAAAAATGTGCTTCGTTTTTATGCAGTAATTTGAAACAGTGTTTAATATTAAGGACTTTTAAGTGCATGTGTCACAGCTAATGACTGCGAGCCATTTCGCGTGCTTGGTCTTAAATGGTAAATATAAATGAAGTGGAGTGGGGATTAGCTCAAGTGTCTCATACCATAATGCATTTTTAAGTAACTATTTTTTTTTCAAATTTTACAAGTAAAACTTTGAAAAATCGGTATCATGGGTCTAAAGGACTACAATTATGGAGTGTAACCCTTCACATTAAGGGCTTGAAATTATTCTTTCGGCTGATACCATACGAGACAATGTGCCAATATAATGTGCTACAATAAACTATATTTAACGTTGAAGACGATTTGAGCGATTTTCGCAAAATTCGGTTGCTCAAGCAATCGAAAATATTGTTGCTGTATTTTCATCTTGACACTATAGGAAGAACCAAAAATAATATTTACAGCGAGCTGTAAACCGGATAAATAAGACTCCTTCACATTAAAAATTAATTGAAATGTAGCTCAACTCGACTTTCTCATATCAGAATCCGTTTTTTAATATATTTTTTCTCCAAATATGAATTTTTTTTTTAAATTTGTATTATGGTTCCAAATGATGCCAAGTACAGCGTGTTACCGTTCACTTTAAGCGCTTGCAAAACTATTTCGATTGATACAACACTTAACAATGTACACCTTCGTGGGGAGGGGGGGAACTTTCCTTCCGAAAGGGACTAATGACGTCACGAACAAAAAATTGTATCACGTCTATTTTTCGCGACAATGATTGCAGCTATTATGTGATCATTGGGTCATTGTTGCTATTGAAATTCTTAAGTGTCCCGTGATCATTGGGTAATAAATATTCCAATTTAAGCATGATTTTGTCACATTTTGTCCTATTCTGCAATGTTAAAAAAATATAAAATTTCAAATCAATTTCGAAATTTTCGCTCGAATTAAAAAAAAATTTATCTAGTTCTAGATTTTTCGATACCAAAACAAGATACAAAGTTTCATGAAAATACCTTTGTATTTGTGGCCGCTATCGCATACACAATAAATTGTACCACAATGCATTGATCACGGACATATATCCAGACAGAGGGACATCTCACCAGAAATAGTCAAAACGTTTTCAAGAGGTCTGGAAACATACCAAAATCTTGAAAATTTTCGTGAAAAAAATACTTTCGGTATACTATATTATTTACATACTATATTACAAGGGAAATATGTAGCAAAGGTAATTTATAAAATACACATATAACAGAATCATAATGGCATAATTCCTACATGCTTAAATGATACTGATATTTTTTTCTTACTGAGTACGTTGAAAATCTGTATGGTTTTCGAAATATGTTTATCGCGTTTTCATTTTTATGATATCAATAAGATTTATAAAAATGTTTTTCTTTAAAGTATTTCAAGAATTGTTGAATCTACTACAAGCAAAAAACTCTTATAAAATTAGTTGCCAGCACTTACAGCGTAATGATATTGTTTCCTAGGGCTAGAAAATATTATTTTTTTTTCTGACAAAGATAGCGATATTAAGTATCGTAATAACCAGCTATTCGATTTCTTCAATATATATTTTTTTGTCAGATATAATGTTATTATCCTTTTTTTTACATTCTAGTATCCATTTAAAATAGTCTCTTTTTTATTACTAGAGAATAAAAAATAATTATTTCAAAATTATAATTTTTTACTGTACATAAATTTCAAAAGGCTCGGTGTGTTTTTAGTAGCACTTGCATTTCCAAAGTAAAAAATACTTTTTAGTGGAATTTATTATAGATAGTTAAATTGTGTACTACATTGCGTTATTTAATGAGTTTGGCTATTTAATAAAACTAAAGTAAAGAACAGTTTGTTTTGAGCAATTACGTATGAGTGGAATTTTGAAATATTAACAATGCATCCGTAACATTTTTTTATTTTTTTGAATTGCTGTACATTATAGTTAAATTATTTTACTTTCATAGAACGCTATAGCCTAGTTAATAACTTAATAATAATTATCATTAAAGATACAAATATTAATATTACTTTTCTTAGTTATAGATGCGTTATTACAATATTATAATTTTTAAAATTAGTGGAGGAATTTTGAATATTAATTTTTTAAAAGAAATGTATAATTTATAATTTATTGTCGACCAAAATTTTGCCATGCTATTTCTCAGGATTTGATTTAGATAGAGCTTGGATGATGACTGATATGGTTTCAGCACCAATATTCTGATGAGGTACAGATTTCACTAAATATTTCTACTTCCAGATATTTTTCATTACCCGTTCAAACATTTCCATTATTTCTTAAAACATATATTCCTCAAAATTGTCTATAGACAGAGCATAGATTATAACTGATGTGTTTTCAACACCAAACTCTGGAAGGGGTAGTTGTGCTCTTGTACTTTTTTCTTCTTGTTTTGGAGTGATGGCACTTCCGATTTAAAATTTTATATTTTTCTTGCACCATCTACTCCTAAGGATCGACTATAAATAGAGCTAAGATGATGACTCATATGGATCCAACATAGAATCTTGAAACGAGTTGGGGATTCACTAAGGATTTCCCCTTCCGTTTCTGGAAATGCAATTTCTAGTTTTTCCGAAAATTCGCATATATGTATAAAATAAGTATGTAAAAGAGTACAGAAAAGGCTAAATAATTCTGTCAAAAGTGAAGTATCGCTATCATGTGAAGGCCCCCTTCATAATTTTCTTTTAAATGCATATTATTCCTTACTTTATTTTACAGTATACTATAATTTTAATGATTGCAATCAATCGGTTTTATTGTCCATTCTATAGTTTTATGAGGCTTTGAAACTATTTCCTTTACTTCGCCTTTTCATTTAATTTAGATTTATAGCAGCAATGAAAATTAATTTCATTCTTAGATCGATAAACTCATTTTCTAGCTGTAACATCTATTTAGAACTGAATTGGACGGAGTCTAATTAACTAAATCGTGATTATAAATATTATTGCATGCACAATGTTGTTAGACTAAGGTCGCTATCAATCTGAAAAGGACCATTTAGTTGCTTTCTTGTAAAAGACACGAAACTTTTCCATCTACAATATTTCGGCATTGAAGAATTTCTGATATAAGTTTTATTACCCTACAGTAAAATGCGAAATTACGGGAGATGAAAATATGTTTCTGTCTGTCCAGACTGCTTATAACTCATGAACAATTCAACGGATTTATATAGTCATTTTCCCTGATGTGTTACACTTAATTGGGAGCAAGCTTAAGACTAAAAATATTTCCGAATTTGGAATGATGTATAAAAGTAGAAATTTAAAATTAACTTCCAAGCTAAATGTTGCCGCCATCTATTTTGTTGACACTTTTCCCAATCTATAAAATGCAGTTTAGGCAGTGTTTGAAATAGTTGTACTTTCCCAGCAATACATGACAATGTATAAGGAAATTATTGGGATCGTGTCGAAAATCGGAACTCGAGTTTTCGACGCATTTACACGTTTTGGGACCTCTAGAATATGAAATAACTATTTTAATCTTGAAGTCTGTGTCTGAGTCTGTGTCTGTCTTGAAGTCTGTGCAATATATGTATCTACTCTGATTCAAAAGCTAATTGACCGAATTTTACCTAATTTATTGGTAAGTCACTTGTGAATTGCCCTGGTGCTGATTAGATTTTGATACAATTCTGGATAAAATAACTTACCTCTTTTACCATGGTATATATCCACTCTAGCTAAGAAACGAATTGGTCACATTTTACAAAATGTTGTAAATAAGATACTTTTGGGTTCCTCTAGTGCTGATTAGATTTTGGTATGATTCGGGAAAAAATAACCTACCCTTTTTTGCAAAATGGTCCAAAAACATCGTCAAAATCTAAATTAAAAGGCTACATATGCTCATATGTGTCAAATAAATGCCAGTTTTATACGTAATTTTTAACTATGAAAAGAATAAGACCAACTCAATTACTCTAAGACTAGCCGTTCTCGAGATATTAGTTTATTCGCAATTTCGCTTTTGAAAATACGTCCAGTTACCAAATGAAAATGAAAATTGAATTAATTATTTCGGTGTAATTTAAAATAATTGTGCATATTATTTTGTGTAGTGAACTCAAAGAATTGTTGAAGAAATAAAGACAAATGAATGTCAGTGTTTAGTGAAAATCATGCACTGCCCACATCAGATTCTTCTGCCAAGAACGAATTATAGTAATAATTGTAAACCTTCTATAACGCCACTTTACAATGAGAATAAATATACTTAGTTTTATATGTCTGAAATGACAGCATGTAACGCTACGAGTAGAAAATGAAAAATTATTTTACTGGAATTTATTACCGGTAGTTAAAATATGTACTATGTTGCGTTATTTAATGAGGTTAAGGGGACTCAGTACCCTTCATTTGGCGAAAAATGACGAAAATACCGATTTTCAAATTTTTTGCTTAAAATATACCTTGACATCCCTAGTATATCCTGACAAAGTTTCGTGAAGATCCGAGAACTATAAATATATTTAAAAGGCTTTTGACTGCAACTGTGTCTCTTTAAATACCACGCCTACTTCTCTGTTTACGCTCTGTTTACATCGCATCTGCAACTGAATACTCCCTGTTTTACAAAATATTTCTACCAGGAAGAAGATGAAAGTGCTTAATCGTAATTTTAATTGATAAAGAAATGTTGTTTACTTTTTCCGATCTGCTTTCGTTAGTTAATATCGTGCATAAACTGGAACTCGAAATGCAAACGAAAGCTTACACAGTGCGACGTGGGCAAAATGTCCTAAAGAAACATTTGTACATAAAAAACCTGTAAAACTCTGTGTAATGGAAGCTGTGTGTGAATATAATAAAGGTACACTGCGCTGCATAAAAGAAGCACAGAATGCCCAAGGTGTACCTTTAGGAAAGTGTTCGATGAATCTCGGTGTTGCGCTCGATTTTCGGAAAAAAAAATGTTTCGACAAAAACGACGAAGTGCAAAATATCAACTTGCACGTAAACTGGTTAAAAAAGCAATTTTAAAAAGAGACATATTAGTTAAAAAAAAGGAAGTTGTAACATACAGTGCAGGGTATTTTTAAAAGAAAGTTAAGAAACAATGGTAGTTATGCAGAAATGATATGCATAAGGTTACGAAATATTGTGTGTTTTTATGATATGAATATATTTTCAAATCTTGTATTTCTTTTATAATATAAACATCATCATATTTATAGTTAAGCTATATCCTAACGAAATGAATCAATTGTATTTCATGGTGTAAAAATAATAAGGAATTTGGTAAAATCAATTTTTATTTATATTTTTTCTCGATTTTCTTTTCAATGTGTGACAACTAAGGTTTCGGCTAATGGTCACTTATATAAAATAAATATAGTTAAATTCAATAAAACAGCTACAGTTTTAAAGGTAAGTGTATAATAAATAATTTAAAATAACATTTAAAGTAATTTAAAATGGATTTGGAATAATTTTTCATAGGTAAAACCTTTAAAGTGCTTTTTCTCAGTTCGTGTTTTTTCAGTATATCAATATGTTCAAAATGCTAAAACTTAAATATATATTTCTCAATTGACTTGATTTTTTTTCTGGATGTTCATTATAGTGCATTTTATGAAACTAAGGATCGGATTTGCAATAACATCAAAAGTTTTTTTTTAAAAAATAGATATGTACAAAAAACTCAATTTTTTGTTGAATTTTTACATATGTATCAACATTTTATTTTTTTTCTCCCGAACTAAATAACTTTTTAAAAATCCGATCCTTAAAGTTATAGAAGACATTTCAAAGAACCTTATAAAAAAAAAGGGTTGCAAAAAGTTAGAAATTGTAGGAGAAGATAGGTTTTAAAAATTATTTAAATTTTTAAAAAAAAATTAAATTTTTCAAATTGTATCAGTAGAATTGTCTTTTTTTTTGATAAAATAATTTTCCTTAATAAAATCATTTAATAATATGCAAAAAGAGTATTGTAAAGTGCTTGAACAAAAAAAATTGTTCAAAGGGTACCGAGTCCCCTTTATTATTTAATAAAACTTAAAAGTAAACAGTTTTGTGCAATTACGTATGAGAGATATATTGAAATATTGACATTGCATACGTAAAATTATTTTATTTCTTTTAAATTGATATAAATTTTAGTTACATTATTTACCTTTAATAGAATGTTACATGTTAAGTAATAACTTTCATCATTTTTATTGAAGATAAAAATATTACTGTAACTTTATCTAGTTATAGATGCATTATTACGATATCATAATTTTTAAAATTAGTGTAAGAATTTTGAATAATCATTTATTAAACGGAATGTATAATTTATGATTTATTGTCGGTCAAAATTTTCCATGCTATTGCTTTTATGGAAAAAAATTGTGAGATATTTATTTCTCAGAATGTGCTATAGATAAAGTGTAAATGGTGACTGATACGGATTCAGTCTCAATAAACTCAAGAGATAGGAGTTTCACTAAATATTTCCATTTCCAGTTGTATTCCATCACCGGTTCAAACATTTTTATTTTTAGCGTGAAGTCTGTGTGTGTGTGTGTGCAATGCATGTATTCTCAAGTGACCAAATTTCTCAACATTTTATGGGTAAGTCAAATGATAGTTACACTAGTGACGACCAGTTTTTTGTACGATTAAGAATAAAAGAACCTGCCTTTTTTGCGAAATGCACTCAAAACTCGCAAATATTCACGACAGCTAAAAAAGTAGCTGACTCATCTTCAGAAAATTTGGTGAATAATCCACGTGTGAGTTACTATGATTCTAATTAGGGTTTGGTAGGATTCGGAAAAAAAGAAACTGCCTCTTTTCATGGAATGGTTTGCAATAATCGTCAATATCTAAAATGACGGACTATGTATGCTCAAATGTATCAATTAAATGCTTGTTTTATCCATAAATTTTGAAGATTAAAATTGTAAGACCAAGTCTATTATTCTAGGACTAGCCGTTCTCGAGATAGTTATTTCGCGTTTTCGCTACTCCGCCTTTGAACATATGTCCAGTTACTAAATGAAAAGGGAAATTGAATTAAAAGTGAAAATTAAGTGTCATTTAAAATAATTATGCGCGTTATTTCGTGCAATTAAACTCAATGAATTATTGAAGAAATATAGAGAAAACGGAGTATGTAGTTAAAGTCATGTGCAGCAACGTGTCTTCCAACAACGTGTTAGTAATATTTGAAGACTTTCCACCATCCGAGATAAAACGAGAATAAATATACATAATTGTATTTGTCTGTAAAGATCGATTATAACTCAAAAGATTATAGCATGAAAACCCAACCTTGCAATTACATACTTTTCTAGTTATTTTCAAATAGTAATTGCATGGATACAGGGTTTTCGCTAAAATTATTTTAGACTTTGTACTGCCCTAATATATAAAGGGAAAATGTGAAATATGCTCCGAAATTAAAAATATTACCTCAAATTCACTACCGATTGCGATGAAATTGAGAGACCAAAAGGCATCATTTGCAGTTTTTGATGCTAAAGCCGAAACAAAGCGCAGACTTTTAGGCACCGTTTTATGACATTCTTGGCCCGGAAATTTATGACTCCAATAAATACACATCCCACAAATTGCAGGTGTGGTTGGGGCAAAATCTCCTAGGACCAAGACTTAAACCATCCATTTGAAACTGAAATCGCCAATGACGCAAAGATGCGACATCGTACTGAGGAGCATCCAATAAGAGCAAAGAGAGCGTATCTGGATCTCAGACAAAATTATGTGGCGACGAGGAGAAAAGTCAATGAATATAGTGGTCATTATCAATCAAAAGCGAGGTTGTGAGGTCGTGAGGTGAGAGTGAGGAGTGATGTGAGTCGAGTGTGATAATGAGGAGTGATGTGAGTCGAGTGTGATGATGAGGAGTGAAGTCCATGAGTGTTGTTAAAAGAGTGAGTCGTTATCTTGTGTATTGAGAATGTTTTAGAAAAATACGAATTTTGACTCCAAATGTCAGGAAAAGCATCGATAAAGATTCCTGTCATGCTAAGCTAGACCAGAAATATAGATGTATGTGACAGTTATCATGTATGTTAGGTCAATGTTTAATGTTTGGAATAAGATTCAAAAGACCTGGTCTCACACGGTGTTTTTCTTCTCCTTAAGCGTGTGTTAAAATTGATGTAACTTTAATTATAACAATAATAGAGATGTGAATAAATTATAATTTATCTTAAAGATTAAAACGCGAATTTTAATGTGTAATGTTTTAATTAATGATTCTGTTAAGGAACTGCAAATAAGTAATGGTGGGTTTTGAAGCTAAGATAGCAAAGTACGAATTTTACGATTCAAGACCACTTTAATTAAGATTAATCATTTAATCCACTAAATATATTTAAAAAGAAAACCCAACTCAATGTTTATTCACCACCGAAATTTTTGTATATAATGACGCAAAGTCCTGGGAACATTCTAATTTAAGTTTTATTTTCCTACACCTATATTCTGAACAATATATGAAATACAGGTTTTACATACTCGTATAAATTGGTTTGTTAATTTAAATTAGGAGTATGTTAAAGATTAAATCTAATTTATATTTTGGAGTAGGGTAAAAAGTTACAACGAGTTTTAAGTTAATAAAAAGTCCGATTTTTACTTGAAAAATAGATTTCCTAAAAATCTACTTCCATAATATTTCACTGTGCTTTTATTACTTTCTCTACATGCACTGTATATTGAAAGTACGGTGACGGTTTCGAAAACTTGAAATCTAGTTTTCGACTAAACTGCACGTTTCAAGCATCCCTGAACTCGAATCGGCCGTTTTTAAGATGATGTCTGGTGTGTGCGTGTGTATGCTTCCGTGAGTATGTACGTTAGAGTGTGTGTCTGTAAGTCTGCTGCTGCGATTTCATACAAACGCATGGGGCGTATCCAACGTAATTTATTACGATAATTACGATTCGTGAATAGATAAACCCTTTTGATTTTAAACGCGATCAAATGTTGGTATTAAACTGATTATTGGAAATTTCAAAATTGAACTTCAGGTATGATTAAGTACTAATTTTCAGGATAATTCTAAACAATAAAATAAAATAGAATGTCTTTATGATAATTAGAGCTCGTCTTTGCAATTATTGCATTTTAAATCACTTAAACATTAAAACAGACAAAAACAACTAGAAACAACTCGAAATTTTATGCCATTTGTTTAAACCATGTTCTTAGTTTAAACTACTATTTTTTGTTCAAACGATGTTTTTCTGTTTAAAAATACCGGATATTTTTTCTGACCCCAATTGAGAAAAATTTATTCCTCGGAATTAGCAACACGCAGAACATAATGTAAGACGCATGCGTCTACCTGCTATATTCGCCTAAAACTAAAAATATGTTATGAGCAGCACATGACTTTCCTTCCAGACTCAGATTCACGTTCTCTTTATTTCTTCAATAATTCATTTAATTGAGTTTAATTGAACAAAATTACAGCCATAATTATCTTAAATTACACTGAAATTTCACTTTTAGTTCAATTTTCCTTTTCATTTGCTAACTGGACTTATTCTCAAAGGTGTCGTAGCGAAAATGCGAAACAGCTAAAATATCTCGAGAACGACATGCTCTTAGAGTAATGCGGTTGGTCTTATTCTTTTTGTCGTTAAAAATTACGTATAAAACAAGCATTTAATTGATGTATTTAAGCATGGGCAGTTTTTTTAATTTTAGATTTATCGATTTTTGCGGACCATTTTGCAAAAAAAGAAAGGTTCTTTTTTTCCAAATCGTACCAAAATCTAATCTGCACCAGGTTTATCTACAAAAATCTTCCAAATTTTGTAAAATTTGGCCTATTAGTGTTTCAGCTGAAGTGGCCACAGGCAAATTTTACGGTGCATTTCGCAAAAAAAGGCATGTTCTTTAATTCCTAATCTTACTAAAATGTAATCAGCACCAGGGCCACCCACAAAGGACTTACCTACCAAATTTTATGAAATTCGGTCGAAGAGTTTTTCAGTTAGAGTGATACAAAACCTGCACAGACAGACAGACAGACAGACACACAGGCACACACAGAGACACTTACGGATGTCAAGCTAAAATTAGTTTTTTCATGTTCTAGAGGTCCCAAAACGTGTAGATCCGACGAAATCTCGAGTTGCGATTTTCGGCACGATTCCAATACTTCCCCTATACATTACCATGTTTTGCAGGGAAAGTAAAAAAGGAACAGTTGTGAGTATATCGGCCATAAATCATGGGAATGAATTGGCTTATGAATTAGCTATAAATCAGATAACCAACATACAAAATATTTGCCTGTAAAGCAACACATATGTTGAAGGGCAGTAAAAAAAAATGCATTACTGCTATTAAAAAATCAAGTGCAAAACTTTCATCATTAAATCCAAAAATCACTTACAAAATATTTTTGAATAAGAGTAATACGCTTCCATCGAGTTACTTAAAACTTACATAATTTGCAGTTAAATAAAATGAATAAATAAAACCAATATTCAAGCCTTCTATCTTTATTCCACAGAGATTTAATTTCATTTGATAAAATTGAATTATTTAAAAATACGATACTTTTGAAATAAAAGTAAAATGACTGCACATTTATCCGATAATAAATAAAACTACAGTTTAATATATCTCACAAATAAAAGATACGAGCGTGCGTAAAAATTCATTGTCTATGACTGAAGTTATTTAACTAAAATTCGTACTGCAACATTAATCCGATGAGTGAGATTAACTTGTGGTGAGTGATTCATATCGAAATATGCTGAATATATTATGTTCTGAATAAGTTATTTTCTACAATAAAATGCTTTATCACAATAGTTCGCATTTTATTAGCTGCATTAGTTTTAATAGTAGTTTGATTTGAAATTTATTTTGATCTCACATTATAAGGAAGGATGTACATATATATGTGTGTGCAGTAACAGGAAATTTATATAGCAGGGAATTTAAGAGTCTTGCGGCTACGAAATGTGGTACATGGGTATTTCAAGACCCAGGAACGTGGATTCGGGCCTTATTATTTGTTTAATATCGAATTAGTTTTTTAGTTATTTTATATTTTAGCATTCTTTCTCAAATCGGTTCCGAAAATATTATTACAGAATTCCGAAAATATTATTACAGAATTTCTTGAAACTATTGGAAAGACCGAAAATCCTTCTCTCCAACGATGTTTAGACCGAACCAGTAGGAAAATTTCTTCATATATTTTTCAATTATACATTACGTATGGCATTTTTCACGTTATCTGATATAAATATACCATCGCATTCGACAAATTAAGATTTGCACAATTCTATAATATGGATAAAACTTCCTCATAGATCTTTGAATTCTTGCAAGAGTTTTTTTTTTTCAATTTCATAAGCAATATCAATTTTTGTAATTTTTTAGTGATCGCATTAAGTGATCGCAAAGCGTCTTTCGAGAAGACGCCGCACGTTTTACGTATTCGACCTTCTAACGACAGGTTTTGTTGCGCATGCCCGCCTAGAAGTTTAAGACTTCTCCTCTCATGTTTTTGTTCTTGCCTTTTCGAAGAGCGTGCGATTTGGAGCGTGAAATTTTCGAATCAAACTCACACTAAAATGTGTTCAAATGTATTATGTAAATAGTGAACGCTTTTTAGGCCTCGGGCAACTCCCAGTAATTCGTTCTAGTTCATAAAATGTCTCGGAACGGAGAACCATTTAAAATTTAATCTATTTTTACTTCCCAGGCATGTTTAAAATATTTATGGCAACTCTATCAAACTTTTGGGATCGTGTTCGTATTTATGAGTTTTAATATACCATTATACCGGGTACGCCCTAAAACCTACCACATTTTGCCAGGCCATTGCGCGAATTATAGAGGCGATAAGGCGACGGGGTTGGCGTCTCTTATTATCCTGTACCTTTATCAGTAGTCAGCATGCCTTGGTCGGGTGAGCATCGACGATTATCAAAAACAATGATTATGTGATTGCAACGCAACGGATTCAGCTCTAAAGAGAAAACCCATCTGATGGACCTCAGACTGTCCGAACACTTGAGAATATTCGATCTGTAAGGGAGTCTTTTTTGCGATCTACAAGACTTTTCGTGAGTAAGCATGCTTCTGCTTAGCGAATTTCCAATACGAGTTTCAGAAGAATCATATACAAGTATGTGCAATTTCATCCCTACAAAATGGTGGTAATGCAAGAACAACTCTGTACTACAGACTGTGAAAGCCTATGAGAACTATGCTACAGCATTCTCCAAGGTGTTCCGATAGATGCTGTTCTCATGTGTAGTCATGAGCCTCAATTTCATTTGAGTGGATGTGTAAACAAGCAAGATTTTCGTTTTGGGGGGAAAATAACTCTCAAATGCTTCATGAAAGACCTCTCTATAGTAAAAGTATTACTGTGTGGTGAGCCGTTGCTGACTTTAGCAACGTGGACTTTTACATCTTCGAAGAGGATGGTATAACGGTAAGAGTGACTATCGACCGTTACCTAGGCCTGCTGGAAAACTTTTTGCAGTCCTAGCACAAAGAACTTGATGTAATTGATGAGTGGTTTCAACAAGATGGAGCTACAGCTCACACACCACGGAGATCACTAGAGGTTTTAAGAGAAATGTTTCCCAGGAGATAATCTCAAAGTGCGGCGATATTGGATGGTCCACTCGTAAGCCCTATCTTACACTCTGTTGAAAACACATACAGTTCGACTCAACCGAAGTGTAACTCAAGTTTAGTGTAACTGTATGAGCGACCGGCATTCACCCAATATGACTTTCTTCTCTGAGGGTATATAAAATCAAGACGGGTTTAGACCCATCGACCAAGAACTCTCAATGCTTTGAAGGATGCTATTCGTCAAGTTCGGCTATTCATCCTGAAATGACTCACCGGGTCATAGGTCATAGTGGGATTTAGTAATAGGCTTCAGGCGTGCATCGACACCAACTGCTGTCATTTGTTAGCTGCTATTTTGAAAACAAGATGAAAACATCGCATTGTGCGTTTTTTTGGTATGATGAAATAAAATTTAGAATTTCTTAAACTAATCGTTCGTTATTGATTTTTGAAATGTGGTAGGGTTTTTTTGTGCACTCTGCATCTGAATGGAATTCGCTGAGGTGTTTTTGCATCTGAGGGGTTCCTAGGAAAATCCTGGGAAATCAGCTCCTTATATCCTTAAATATTTAAAGCTGAATCCATATCAAACATCATCTAAGTTCAATCTATAACTAAATTTGTGAAAGAGCCGTTTCAAGGAAAATGACAATTTTTGAATCGGAATTGTTAAACTAACGGAAGTAAAGATTCTTAGTATGGCCCCACCCCATTTAGCGTTTTATACTATAGCTATATTAGTCATCATGTAAGCAGTATCTACAGCTAATCCTGAGAAGTTGAAATTATTTCAACTGGAAGTGGGGAAAACAGAAAATGGAAACCCTTAATGATTTAAAATTTGATACTAAATCCATATGAGCTGTCATCTAAGATTTTTCTATAGACGATCATGAAAATTAAATGGTGCAAGGAAGTTAAACATTTTAAAAATTGAATGTCCCATCTAGAAAACTTGTAGTGGAAATCCTTAGTAATCTATCTAAATCCCATCCAAAATTCAAAGCTGAATGCATACAGTCATTATCTAAGATCAATCTACAGCCAGTGTTGAGGAATAGATAGTTCCAGTACAATTTTCGAAGCCGAAGTGGGAAAGGAACTGGAAGAAAGAATTCCAAATGAACCACTAGAATTTGATACGGAATCCATACCACTTATCTTAGCTCTATTTACAGGCAATCTTGAAAAACAAATATTTCAAGAAAATGAAAACTTTAAAACCGAATATGGAACCGAACTTTAGTAAAAGTACAGACGGTAAATTTGATTGCCACCAATAATAATAATCGACACACAAAACTAAAACCATAAGCTGTTAGCAAAAGGTAAAAAGATTTATATATATATATATATATATATAATTGAAGAATTTTAATTTATTTCTATTATATATATATGAGATTGATCATGTATTGAAAAGTTCTGCACGAAAAAAATATATCTGAAGTGGTTATTTGAAATTAATAGTGACTATACGTCAAGCTTGTGAAGATGATAACAAAAACATTATATATAAAACATTATAAATAAAACATTATAAAAAAACAGGTACTAAAGTGGTATAAAATTCCCATTTTCCCCTGTTCTATATTCTAGTTAAGGAATATATATATATATATAATTGAAGAATTTTAATTTATTTCAATTATATATACCTGAGATTGATCATGTATTGAAAAGTTCTGCATGAAAGAAAATATATTTGAAGTGGTTATTTGAAATCAATAATGACTATACGACAAGCTTGTGAAGATGATAACGAGAACATTATAAAAAAAACATTATAAATAAAACATTATAAAAAAACATGTACTAAAGTGGTATAAAATTCCCCGTTTTCCCTGTTCTCTATTCTAGTTAAGGAATTGAAAAAGAATGAGATGTGGTAAAGATTAGTTAACGTATCACTTAACTACACACTACAATTTTTTTATTTTGTGTTATAAATCATATAGGCAATACAGGTACTTAAGGTACTAATCCCTTTTTTCCCTGCACCCTCTTATTCTCATTATATATATATATATATATATATATACTCTCTAAGGCAAAAAATCGACGCATCCCGCAAAATAATCCGATAGTAATGAAAGTTTACATGCAAACACCTGTCGACCGAATATGCAAATGATAAAAAATTCGCAGCCAATGAATGAATAGTCGCATTGAAACTGAGCACCATGGTGGTGTATATAGAAAGCAAACCTCGCTTTCAGGAACAAAAATTGCAGTAGATTTCAATTGCGACTACGTACCTTGATTGTAACAATGCCCCGCCGACGAATTCGCGAGCAGTATGAGAATATGAAGGAGTTTGAAAGTGGGTATGCGGTAAGACTGCATGAGGCTGGATGGATACATCGCGAATCGCTCGACATTTTGGTAGGAGCGATGCAGCAATTATATGATGTTGGCAGAAATGGGTGCGGTATGGCAGATTTTAGCGGGCGACCTAGATTGACGACAGATAGAGCGATTGTCAGAGCAGCTGTGACAGCACGAGATTCGTCGTTATTAATCATTCAACGTGTGAAAGACACGGAAGTGACCACCCGAACCATTGATAGGGACTACGGGAGCGGAATCTATACTCGTGCCGCCCATTACGCCGCCTACCACTAATCAGTATGCATCTTCAACAGTGATTGCAATTATGCCTTACCCAATCAACGTGGAATTGTTCATATTGGGAAAGAATTGACTTCCGTGTTGAGCCCCGTTTCGAGTCCTGACGACCATCGCAGCCGCTCTGGAGACAGACCGGACATCGTCAGGATCCTTCTCTTACTGTCACATGCCACATAGCCCAACAACAGGGAGTTATGGTCTGGGGTGCAATTTCGTTTGATAGCCGGGCTCTTTTGATAGTCGTCCGTGGTACCATCACAACACCGCGGTACTTTGCCGACATTCTACGACTCGTTGTATTGCAATTCCATTCGTGCTACTAGGGGCTAACTTTTCAGCAAAATAATGCAAGGCCATACACGGCACGTCTTTATATTGAATTTCTGCTTGCTTTCGACACAGTTCCTTGGCCAGCCTGATCCCCAGGTCTTTCGCCTATTGAGCACATTTGGGCTGAGATAGAGAGTCGCTTGCGACCATCCCAGAATGCAGACGAATCATCTCGTTAATTGCTGGCCATTTGAAACGACATCCCTCAGAACACCATCCGGTAATAATTTTATCAATGCCACGTCGGGTAACAACTTGTATCAAGGCCAGAGATGGACCAACACCATATGGACGTCCTCAATTTGTGTAGCCCTTTCAGTGCAATAAATCATCCAATTTTTCTGAAATTCTAATCATTGCTTTTTCTGTGCATCCACAATACACGTAATAAATTTTGTCTCATTTGGATAATTCCTTCCTTTGGATATATATATATATATATATATATATATATATATATATATATATATATATATATATATATATATATATATATATACTAGTGAAATGACGGTCAAGAACTACTCTAAGTTAGTAAAATTTTTAATCAATCCTTCATAGTGGATTTCATACATTACAACACGTTCCTCATATCCAGCCAGCATTATCTGGAGAGATTATGCCGTTATACTGCTCACTTCTGAAATTAAAGTTCCTCTTCAGCACGGGCAAATATTTCCCATATTTTAGTTATCTGCGACCTTGTTTGGCCAAACGTTCTGGACTATAATGCAAAAATCGTATACAAACAACGTGTGAAGACCATTTTTATTTAAAATTAAAAATTTGACAATTTTACCGCTATATATGTAAGGTACAAAAAATATTTCACTTTTAATTTTCGCAATCTTGCATTCCGTGGGATAATAGAATAATTACTTTCCTTATATCCATAATGTATAAGGAAAGTATTGTGACGGGGTCAAAAATTCGAATTCGAGTTTTCGACGGGAGAGCACGTTTCAAGCATCCCTGATCACGAATCAAACATTTTTGAAGTGATGTCTGTGTGTGTGTGTGTGTCAGTGGGTCTGTGGAGACGATAACTGACGAACGAATGGACCGATTCGAACGAAATTTGGTACAGAAATCACAATCCTTAAACACTGGAAGCCTATTGTTTTTAAACGTAATCGAATGTTCAGAATCCCCCTAAATTTTCAAGTGAAATTTTGAAAAATTCGTCAAAAATTCAAAACCGCCAATAAATAGACATTTCTTATGTAATTTTTCATTAGAAAACGATTGGCATAAATTTTAGAACGCTAACATGAACCATTCTCGAGATATTTCACATTTTTCAAAAAATAATCAAAAAGTCATATAAATAAAAAAAAATATATTTCCTATTGAGAAACATGTTCACTTTTCATAAGTAATACCATGCGATAAATTGGGTGACATCGTTCTAGTGGATCTAGCTCGTTCCATTCATGAGAAGAGATACTTCGAGTCATACTTTTGTATTTGAACGCCAATAGTCATTTATCTGTTATAAGAATAACTTATTTCTCCGCCTGTAAAGTTTGGCGAGAGTTTGGCGACGAATTTGGCGGAATGTCGCCAACTTGGCGACTTTTTGAAATGCTGTCAAATTATGAAAATATCGCCAAATGGATTAAAATGACGCTAAATCAATGAAAATGACGACTAATTGTCGAAAATGCAATATCTTGGAACGAATATAAGTATCTACTATAAGAAAAACCTATTTTTTTTAGTGTAAATGTAGTAAATTCATTGCATTATATAAGGAAAGTCATGTGTTGCCCACATCAGATTTTTTTACATGTTTTGGGTTTTACTCTGTCCGAAGAGCTATAGTCTAAAACATTTCCTATTATATTAACTGTCGGATTATAACATAAAACAAAATGGGATTTAGACTTGAAGTGGCAGAATTAGTGTCATTATGAAATCCATACAAAAAAGTTGTTTCAATTTCCGTAGTTTCCTTGGACATTTCAGCACCTGCATAAATTATGTTCTGAAATGAAATCTGTTGCTAAAAAATTCACTTCCCTCTTTCATATTTATTGCAAATAAATAATATTTAAATATCCAGAGAACGTTCCGAGTGGGAGCGGGAAAATGTGGGCGTGGGCATAAACATAATTGAGGCATGTCACTTGTGTTTATAATTAAATCCTGTAGATATTCTCTAAGAATGCTACTTTTCTGGATTTGAACATAATTATCAGAATTTTTAATTTGTTTAAATTCTTGAAATTAAAATGTGGGACGGCCGTAACATTTAACTGGGCAAATTGTATGCAAAAATAAAGAATAAGGCCCTTTTACAATTATTGAATGATATATATATATATATATATATATATATATATATATATATATATATATATATATATATATATATATATATATATATATATATATATATTTGAAATTGTAAATTAATTATGACATTCTTCACACAATTGAATGCGTTGTTTTAAGATGTTCATAGTCTTAATTCTTATATCAGACTGAAGTCAGAATTCTTTTGACAGAAGTGGTTTGAAGTAGACACTTTCCATTGAAGAAGATAAACATTTGAAAGTGTTTTCTGTTTTCTATTTGAGTCTTCTCAAAGAATTGCGATTATTCAAACCTTCACTTTAAAAGTCTTAATACAACAGATTTTGCGCCAGAATAAATTATCAAATGCATTTGAAGGAGTGAAGTGAAAATTTTACTTACTTTACTAATTTATTAAATGATTAAAAATAATTTTCAAAATTCCTAATATCTTTATAAATCAGGCGGTAAAATGAGAATAATGATATTAGGAATTATGAAATTGGTTTATGTATTAAAATATTTGTTAACAACATTAAATAGACAGGGACTGATTTAAAATATATAATTATTTATTTATTTTGAAGAATTTGTCTTATACACATCAATTTTTACAATACTATTTCGAATGTGTATTCTTAATTACATAAGAAAACTAATAAACATATTATTGTTTGAGTTTAATTTACAAATTAATTAAAGGAAGTTAATAATAAACCTGAGAAAAATATTCATCATCCTGTCCCGAGGATAAAACTCGTCATCCTGTCCCGATAATAGTATTCGCCATCCTATCCCAAAGATACTATTCGTCATCCTAAGGAAAATATTCGTCATATTGATAGGATGATAAATATCCGTCATCCTGCCAATGTGATATGCATTAGGGTTAAAATATGTATGACAGTTAGAATTATTCTTTTCTTTGCATCATTTGATTGAAATAGTAAATAAATACTTTAAATGATTCAGATTTGGGGGCATGTACATATATAACGAAAACTGTTTCAATCATTTGTTGAAATAATACGTTTATAAAAATTTGAAGATGAGAAAAACATATTAAAATATACGGTCACATGAAAAAGCATCTTAGTGCACAAACCATGATAAAGCATCTTAGTGCACAAACCATGATAAAGCATCTTAGTGCATCTTAGCATCTTATGTTAGTTAGATGCATTAAAACATTACAGCAATAATATGCTAACACGAAACAAGGAAAAAGTATTCATCACGACAAGCGAAGCGGACCTGTAGCAGATCAAAGTTAGAACTTTACTGATCTATAAATCAAGGGAGTAATAAAATATCCCACATCTGTTTTCCTAATTTAAAGCCAAGGCCATTTTTACATTAGTGATTCTATATATATTTTATTTTCATACTCGGGGATTTTTTTTATAATATGAGTTTCATATATCAGATCTATCGGTATCGTAGGAGACCCAATATTATGCCCCATCAAAAAGTTAGCCAACGACAAGGATATGCCACTGTTTATTCTTATAAACAAAGCGTTTCGCAATTGTGGTCATCGTGAACAATTGCGATTAAAATGTAATTATTATTGAAGTTAACAATTATTGTTGTATAAACTTATTGTTGTATAAACAATCAATTGAATATAAACAATCAAACGTTAAGAAAACTAATTTTTCATGATCCCCATTCTTAGAACTTTTTAAAATCCAGTTTTACTTGAAATAATTGTATATGCCTGCATTTTGCATCCTGTGAGCTGTATAATAATTTAAATCAAAATTCCACTAATGTGAAACCCATTATATCCAACTAGTAATGATAATTGAAAACGCTCTACAACTGCTGGTATTCCGTTAGGGGGTTTATGGATGGGAGGCGAGAGAGATGAAAGAGTTCTGGAAGCGAGCTACAGAGGTTGATGAACGTCGGCGAGCAAAGAGCGGAGTCCACAAGTGCTTCGTATAAAATAATGACTTTAACTAAATTTATTGCGGAAATATAAAAGTTATTTATTTGGTTTTATGCTAGGAATTATATATTTTAGATCACGATAACTGGTATTAATTGGTAACTATAAAATGCTTAGTGCTGAATGCTAATTAAACTCTACTCGAATAATTTTAAATGAAGACAGCAATTAATAAGGTTAAATTTAATGTTTCTTGCACTATTAATTTCAACTATTTTACATTCAATTCATTTTTAACGCTTCGCCAAATCTTTGATAAAGTAGTATTCGAAAATATATAATGAACGAGTATAAAGTTATGCATCCAAATTATGTACGAGCAGCCATTTCGACGTAATTGATAACGATTGTTATTACTCTTTCGTTAATAATGATACTTAGAGCAATAATAATAATAAAATCTGATGTGGGCAGCACATGACTTTCCTTATATAATGCAATGAATTTACTGCTTTTACAGCAAAAATATAGCTTATTCTTAGAGTAGATAATTATATTTTTTTCAAGATATTGAATTTTCGTCAATTAGTCGTCATTTTCATTGACTTAGCGTCATTTTTAACCATTTGGCGAGATTTTCGTTAATTTGGCAACATTTAAAAAGTCGCCAAGTTGGCGATATTCCGCCAAATTCGTCGCCAAAATCTCTTCAAGGGTTATGGAAGGAGAAATAAGATATTCTTATAGCAGATAAATGAATATTGGCGTTCAAATAAAAAAGTATTACTCAAAGTATCTTTTCTCATGAATGGAACGAGCTAGATCCACGCAAATGATATCACCAAATTTATCGCATGATATTACATATGAAAAGTGAACATGTTTCTAAACAGATAAAATATTTTTTTAATTTATGGGATTTTTTGATAAATTTATTTGAAAAATGTGCAATATTTCGAGAACGGTTCATGCTAGCGTTCTAAAGTTTATGCCAATCGTTTTCTAACGAAAAAATACATAAGGGATGTCTATTTGTGTAATTATATTAAAGATTTTGATTCTTTGATAATTTTTTTCAAAATTTCACTCGAAAATTTAGGGGGGTTCTGAACATTCGACTGCATTTTAAAACAATAGGTTTCCAGTATTCACGGATTGTGAGTTTTGTACCAAATTTCATCTGAATCGCTCCATTCGTTCGTGGGATATCGTCTCCACAGGCTCACCGACACACGCACATACTTTCACACACACACACACACATACACACATCATCTCAAAATCGTCCAATTCGTGATCAGGCATGCGTGAAACGTGCTCTCCCGTCGAAAACTCAAATTCGAATTTTCGACCCCGTCACAATACTTTCCTTATACATTATGTATATAAGGAAAGTAATAGTAGTTGACTATTTCCTTTTGAAATTAAAATTTGCTAGCTTTGACTTATGTTGTTTAAATTTAAAACGGCAGTATTGCATGTATGTTTTGTTGACTCGTATTCACTGTTTCAGTTATCCGCTTATTACAGTGGCTCGAAAAATGAATTGGAAAAACAAACAGTTCATTAATTTCAAACCAAAATTTGGTCTGCGTTCTTTGAGCAGGGTAGTGAGAATGAACGAATAAATTTTGAGAATATTTTTTTTATTGCAGGTTATGTACATGCACGTATGTAGGATATGTAGTATAGAATGTAGTATGAAGCAATATGTAATATGCAAAAATAACCAGATGTTTCACTGATCATGCAACACTTTGATGGAAATGAATGATTTTTATTGATCAGTCATCTTTTGAAACTAAATATGATATAATATACAGTACAACTGAACTGTATTTTGCCATTGCTCTACCATATCTTGAGGATTTGGCTAAAACGTCAGAATCCCTGATTTTCATGCGTAAGAGAAAAATAGAAAAATTGTACACATAGAAAATGTACAATGTAGTATACAGAATATACACTTTATTTAATGCCGGTAATGCCTTATCCTGAGTAATTTATTAATTAAACATTAACGCTTTTATGTATGATGTAAGAATATCACGTTATATATAGAGTTAGGTATTTTCCTTGGTTTCGTGTAATCGAAGTAAGTCTTGAAACGTAATAACAGCGGATACGGAGGCCCTACCGTATATAGTTTCTCAAAAAATCCGTTATCCGTAGGGAAAAATTTTAAAAAAGCAACAATCGAAAATCAACGTCAAAAATCAACGATTTTCGACTAGAAAATATAGATGAGTATATTTTAAGATCGAATATGATTTAAATGCTTAGCTGAAATAATTAATTTACATGAAGTTAAAGACACGGAATATGACAAATGTGAAATAATATCAACGAACTAGCCTATCTTTTGCACAAATCAGACAAAACCAACCTACCTTTGGGGAAAAAGGTTGTCACTCACACCAGCCATATAAGAAAACGTCCGTCTTCGGTTTCGTATGCAAAAGCAATCTCCCTAAGGATAAAAGACATAGCATCTACACCAGTGAAAGCAAGATAGACACTTTCTTGTTTTATCTGATTTAGTTATTCTATATTTTTATTCTGAAAAGATTGTTTTTTTTTAAACCAATTAACACTGTTTTTAGCTACATATACGTGTTTCAGCTAAGAAACGGATACATGCAATATTTTTCTATCAATTTTGTTCTATCTATAAAACAAATGCACTTAATATATTTATATCTATTTTACCTGGAAACGAGTACATTATTATTATTATTTTTGGAATTTTAGAAACATAAAATACAATAATATAGCGAAACTATTATAAATAACACCAACAAATGATAATATCAAATTTTAAAAGTGCAAAGTTCGTTTCGTAAATTTTATATTTTATATGTAGGGTAACTTCATATTTTATTTTATTATATTGATTTTTTACATTAACTGTATGTTTTATCTTATTACACCATTTTATTGCATTGTTTCATTTTATTAAATTTATTCTATTTTTGTTATATGTAATGTATATTTACTGTACTTTTTGTATGTATATCCAGTTCTCTGTGAATAGTCCACAGTTATTTTAACTTCCTTTAAAATAATATTACTTAAAGTCTCAGAAACACTCCTGATCTCCTATCTAGCATTTTCCCTTACATAGACAATACGCTTTCGTGATCAAGATTGAGTGCAAAATTTTTTTCGCTTATGTTAATCAGTGAGTATATTTTAAAAACATTTACTCGTCTTAAATAAACAACAATCACCAAATTAGCTAATTAGCCAAATATAGAAATTATTATTAATTAAACATGGTCCATTTTTCTTACCGCCAAAAGTGCGGTGGAAACTAAAAGCAATCAGCAGACGATGTTGTCTTACCAAGACTGTGTCTGATGCCGCCTTAAAAATAAAAATTAATTTGTTTTGTCTGCGTAAATTAATATCGTCTAAATTCCAAGAAACGTCTGTAAATTATTTTGTCTATCGTTTAACTGTGAAAGTTTATATTCAATATTTGGCATCTGTCTTTGAAATATAAATATTGTGTTCCCGCCATGGAATAAGTGAGGAGATAAAACTCCTATGGATGAAACGTTATGAAAATTCCATAATGCTTCGAGAATTATATCTACATATGTGTCGCTTGTTAGAAAATCGTCCTTTTATTATCATTTGACTAAATAGTAAGGCGTTTAACTGTGAAAGTTTATATTCAATATTTGGCATCTGTCTTTGAAATATAAATATTGTGTTCCCGCCATGGAATTAGTGAGACGGAGATAAAACTCCTATGGATGAAACGTTATGAAAATTCCATAATGCTTCGAGAATTATATCTACATATGTGTTGCTTGTAAGAAAATCGCCCTTTTATTATCTATTGACTAAACAGGAAGGCGTAGTATTTAGGGTGTATTTGATTATTTTTAATTTAAGTTTCCCAAATTAAAAGTACAATTAATCAGTATTGTTTGTAGTTGTAGGACAGGGTGCAGAATATAGGGAGATAAAAAGAAATTGAAAGGTAAAAAAAAATTAAATGCGTAAGAATATATTTTATTTCTTAGTCCTAATATACACTGTGCTAACAATTTATTTCAACCAAATTGACAGTTTAAATAATTATTTAAGCCTTTTCAACATAGAGATACATATAATGCAGGACTACTTATACCCAGCGCCACCTGAATTATTGTCTCAAACAATAATGGCGTTTGCTCAATATGGAGTTTTAACTACTTGCCTTTAGCTCCATAGTCCCGTTCTTTCTTTATTAAAGTAGAGGGCAGTAACCTCTGCTCGCGAGCACCAGGACTGGGATTTAATGCTCGTCAGAGGGCCGTAATATACAGCTCGAGAGCACCTAAAAGCCACATTCTAAAAATTGTGAATTGTTTTTTATCGTGTTAAAATTCATTATCCTAATAATGCATTAAACTGTGCAAGCTCTCGAAATGTTACCCGTATGAAAATAAATACTATGCAATTTTTTATATTCTTCTAATTTTTGTTCTTCATTGCAGAAAAAAATAATCTATCGTCAAATTATTTCTATTGAGTACGCCGTTTTCTTTATAAGCCTAGAGTTAGGTAAAATATATGCATATTTGTTTATATAAGGAATTTGTTATTTTTTCTTCTGCTTTTCTGATGAATTACGAATAGTTGAAGTTTGATAGAGTTCGCTCAAGTTCAGGAATAACTTCCAGTACATAACCATGGGACTTGTGGACAAGGGAAATATTTTATAACATGAGAGAGATATGATAATTTTTGGTTAGTTTCACATTTATATAAAGTCCCGTTTGCAATATGCGATAAAATTAATCTGGCTATAAACCGTTTACGTTCAGTAAGTTTAATAATATCAAGTAAAAATTAATGTAAAACCAAAATTGACATACTGTTTATTTAATAGTATTTAAAATTCAAATATTCGTGATGAACCAGTGAATACAGATTCGTGGAACAGCAGAGATTCGTTGGAACAGCAGACATTCAGCATATCGTCGTATTGTGTGAGATACGAAGTTATGTGTGATACAGGTTAGGGGTGAGATATTTCCTCAGAAATACAGGAAAAATTCACGACTTTGGGGATAAAAAGAGAGAGCAGATGGAAACATTTTATTTACGAGGATAGTTTTCATATAATAGATCTAGAGAATCATAACTGATGTTTATAAGAAACATATTATTACAAGCATCATAGGAAAATGTAGATTTTAATGAAACATTGATAATTTTAACCTTTCATAATGTTTCGAATATGTAAGGAGTTTCACTATGCTTTACCTCCATTCCTATTACACGTGGACCTTTACTTCTCTTCAGATGCGAAACACCTTTACCGGCCGCCAATTCTATTACGTGAGTATAGGGTTGCCAAATTTTAAATTTCGGGATGGGGTTGCAAGATAACAGTTTCATGTAAATGTTCTTGAACATTAAAAAAACGAGTAAAATTTAAATGCATAATTTGAACCACAGGAGCTATTACTCATTTGGGGATTCCGCCATCAAATTGGATTTCAAAAGAGTTCCGGGACCAAAAAAGTTTGAAAAATACTGTCTTAGAGTACAACATAGTCACTACTGAAGGGGCGCCGTCAAAATCACTCTGCACCAGCTGCCAAGTAAGAGCTACGACATCACTCTATATACGGATACAGTCGTACCTCTGAAAAAATAGTTTTATCTGAAGTAATAAATTAAAGACAGTTCTTTAAATTTGAAAGAAATTTTTTTAATTTTCTTAATAAATCTCCTATAAACGAATATATACATAAAAGCCAGAGCTCTTTCGTGTATCTTTATACCCTTCTTCAGTGGCATTAAATGAAATTCACAAACAACATGCTTAAATACCATCCACATTGGTAGGCCAAATTTGCATATAGCAATCGTCATGATTTCAAAAAACAAAAAACACACCAATACATCAATATACAAATTACGAGCAAGAACTTTAAACTGATATATGCAAATGTTTATAATGCAAATTTGTCCATCTAATTTGTATTATAAACGTGATCAGAAGCGCTCTTATGTATATATGCATCTAAAGGAGGTTTATTAGACTTTTTAAATCTAAAGAATTTATTACTTATTTATCACTTAATTTATTACTTATTTATTACTTATTTATTACTTAATTAATTTATTACTTAATCGTTTTATAGTTATGACGTGTTGCCACTCTTAGTAGTAGTTTTACCTTGTTCTAATATCCACAAAATAAGTAAATGTAACAAGAACTCGGTTTCGAACGCCCAACCCGGTTACAATATTTTTCGTATACATAGCATATTATGCATTCTAGAGAATGTAAAAATTGCGTTAAATACTGTAAAGTGCATAGCCTAAGACTTGCATATAGCTGAGTTCTGGCGTACGAAACGTTGTGTTAGGAAAGGGTATAAAAAATATAGAAAATGTGGAGGGGATAAAGGAAATAGGTCTCTTATTAATTTCGGTGCTGCTTCAGTTGACTATTTTGCTTATAGTGAAAATGGCCCTATTGAAAATACGGTCTTCCTTTTCATGAATCAGATAAGCATTTATCGTTCGTGAATTTCTTGTGGACGTGCAGCCATTTATCGTTAGTTATGCCTGCCAAAAGAGCCACATCTAAAAATAAAAAAATACCGTTAGATTTGGGCATTACAGCTGGTAAATATTGAAATGTGTTTTAAGTATAGAATAAAAGAGAGAATAAATAACATTTAAATTTCTAATAAATTGTACAGGTACTTCAGAAATGTAAATTACAATGAAAACATGCAAACAGGTATCTGTAAACTGTGACGCGCATATGTTGTTAATTTCTGTTAGAACTTCATTCAGAAATTGATTAAAATTCAGACAATTAAATTTGTTTAAAATGT
Source organism: Amaurobius ferox (assembly GCA_951213105.1). Taxonomy (NCBI): domain Eukaryota; kingdom Metazoa; phylum Arthropoda; class Arachnida; order Araneae; family Amaurobiidae; genus Amaurobius; species Amaurobius ferox. The sequence goes on along the minus strand of OX578139.1, from coordinate 57,158,946 downwards.
TTGTACTAATTTTACAGGTTACAATGTTGTTTCACAATCTGGACGCAGACCACCCCACAGATATGCAGGCATATAATATGAAAAGTACAAAGTACAAAAGTTGTGGTCAATAGCCTTAAATTAACATCGACGAAACTTTGGTCAAACCTATCTAGTAAATTTTCATGCTGTGCAACACGTTTCTTGATATTCGGCTGTTCTGGGAGCATAATTTGCAGTTATTTGTTTTATCAGTTTAACAATTGGCTGCGACTATGTTTGGTGCAGCTTTCTGGACAATAGCATGAATATATAATGTCAATCGCAAATTAACCAAACAAAACAGTTGTATATATATTATAAACTTATAAAATATTATTGGTTTCTGTGGACAGTACACCAAAAAAGAATCAGTTTTAATTTTTCAGAATCTCATATTTTGTGGGCAGATAGAACAAATTCGAGGGCATAACTATATTCTATATAATAGCTGAAGTAAAAGTATTTACTTCTGAGCAGTCTATTAAAGAATAAAATAAAATTAAATTTAGACTTGAAGTGGCAGACTTAGCGCCATTATGAAATTCATATCGAAAACTTATTTAAATTTTAGAATTTTACTAAGTCATTATATTATATCACCTGTTGATATAGTAATGTGGAATAGTATCAACTGTTTAATAATTCAGCCCCGTCTTTTATAATTATTACGAGCTAGAAAGTGTGCCCGACGCTTCCGGAGATTTAAAATGAACTCAGCAACGTAGCTATGTTTACATCCGTGCAACAACTTTTTATGTATTTTATTTTTGCTATAAGAGACCGTATTTGCTTTGCAGGAATAATTTGTTTACATCTTAAATCCAGGTTGAAATTTTAAAGTAAAAAATTGGTTATTTTTTGCATTTCATCAAATTAAATGTGTTTATTTTTAGCCGCTGCAGACAATATTCGAGAGCAGGTTTTTGATTAATTGCAGATTTTTGGCATTTAAATGCAAATTATAATGATATGATGATTGACATAACATTACTAATATATGACATATGACGTGCATAACATTACTAATATATGATCGAGATGAGGCAATTTATTTGAAGCATGAGAATGAATTTAGTCAAAAACAGGCAATTTGTAAATTGAGTTTTGTAGATGTCATTTCTAACTTGAGAATTACTTTAGCTCAAAACAGGCAATTTGGAAATTGTGTATGGTATTATATGTATCTGTGTACATGTTACCGCTAAAGCTCGAAAGCCGTTAATGTGCACATTACCTAGCTAATCTGTAGAATAACTGATTTGCTCTGTTAACGTGCGGAATCAAGAGTTTTCCGCCTTTTACCTATGTAATGTGCACATTAACGGCTTCCGTATCGTTAAAGTTCAAAAGTTTGTTTCTCTCATTTCCTTTCCCTACTTCTTCTCATCCTCTCCCTCCACTTTTAGTTTGGTTTCGCCAGCGTCTTGCCATCGCCGGTTGTTTTTATTTCTCATAACTTGCGTCAGCCGCCAGTGTATAGCATAGCTAATTCTGTTTTCAAATTAGTTTTACGTCAAACAGCAATAAAACAATCTCTTGGTACTGGGCAGGGTTTCAGAAAATGTGACTACAAATCTAAATGTACCACAAATAGGTATACTTGTCGCAAAAACCAATTGCTATGTAATTCAAAGTGTCACCAATCTTTCGATTGCACTAATAAGTAAGCATAATTTTATCATATGTTTTGCAAATTCCTTTCCTTAATTGCAATAATATTTTAAACCGTTTGATTCTTTGTATTATAGTTTTTTAATTGATTGATGATTGATTCTATCAACTAATTTGTTGATTGTTTGATTTTATTAACTGGATTCTTTAGAAACGTTGCTGTTGTTCCAGCAAAGATCTTATTTTCACTTTAACAAGTGCCTAGTAGGTAATTTGCAGATTACCTAGGTAATTTGGGAAATGAAAAAGTTTTCGGCACTTTAACGGATCACCCTAGTTAATCTGCACATTACCCAGATAATCTGTGGAATAGTTGATTTCTGCACTTTAGCGGTAACATATATATGTGTACACGTATATATATGTATGTGTATGTGTGTGTGTGTTATTATTTAAACATTTTGAAGCTTAAAATTCTATCCGGAGTTATGAATGCAATATCATATTATTATTCATGTTCCACTTTACTCTTTTGACCAACCGTTGGTTTTATAGTTCTTTGAACATACCTGGTGAAACATTCCGTATAATTTCTTTCAAAAGCTCATTCGCAAATTGTTAATTTTTTCCCAAGATTTCTGCAGCCCACTCATGGATCGAGCAGCTTCAAATTATTTCTTAAATTAAAGCTTGCTTGGGCTTTCTGCCATAGTAGTTCTCGCTTTGAACCATATATAACCAAATTCACGGCTGTAAATTTCTGTAAAATCCTCCATAAATTTGACGAGTGTAGGAATTTTTGATTAATTATTGTGATAAATTTTAGATACATCTTATTTAAGAATAATTATTTATTAAATACTGTAATGATTTATTTCTTTATTTCTTTAATTCCTGAAGTTGTAATTCATTTGTATATCAATTATCAATTGAGTAATAATCTCCTTGGAGAGTATTTCCAAAAATTCTCATCAGGTAGCGCTATCTAGGATTCTATCGAGTATTTGTCTTGAGTTAGTTCATTGCTATATTCGGAGTCCAGAATGAAGGTGATCATATGTATGAATTTTTATTTCAAATTACATTCTTATTAATTAATATGTAAAATATTGTTATATTTAGTTTTTGTACTGTCATCCTGCCATTTCCATTTTCTCTCTTATTATTTCCATTATAATTTCTATTTAATAATGTGTCGGATATTTCCATGATGTTTCAACCACGTGGTTGCATCATAATAAGAAACACATTTAGAACCTCTGTGGATGCAAATATCCATGATAAGTAGCATTTATAGGGGTTCTATCTAATTTTAGCTATTCAATTTACATTTTTTCTTCATTAAATTTTCAGCATTTTAATATTTTGGGTATCCAGCATTTACCATTCCTTTGACGCATGTGAATTGTATCACTCTTGTAAACTGTTAATTTAATTTCCATGTTTTATTAATTATATCACATTTAAGTTTAAAATTAAGATGAATTTTATTTCTTTGGAATCAGCGTTTTCCTGTCGTTAGATATTATATTCCAAATCATCTTTAACGGACATCATTTAACCTTTTAAATGTTATTAAACTAGGGTACCCCATTTTTCATCTTCTAAATATTAGATTCCTTATATATATATATATATATATATATATATATATATATATATATATATATATATATATATATATATATATATATATATATATATATATATATATATATATATATATATATATATATATATATATATATAGGGTGAGTCAGAACTCTTGGGCCAAACTTTAAGGGGTGATAAATCACATCCAAGCAAGTAATTTTTTTTATACAAAGCAGGGTCGTAATGCAAGGGGTGAACGGCTAGGTTGTAGCTCATGAAATTAAGAAATGATGACTCTCTCGTGAAAAGAGGAAACACAAAAATGACAAAGTAGGCACGAAGTGCGTTTTACTGACAGAAATTGCAGAATGCATGGTCAAATTTACAAAAACTGTTCAAAAGTGCGACCACCAGCAATAAAGCAGGATTCACTCCTGCAACATAGAGAGCGGCGCACGTTAGCAAAAACACCCCGCATATCTTAGACAACGCCGACAGCAACAGCAATTTTGGAAACAAGGTCCTCGTCGGAGTCGATGGGGCTATCGTAGATGAGACTTTTCATATGGCCCCATAAGAAAAAGTCGAAACATGTGTGATCAGGCGATCGTGCCGGCCAAGCTATGGGACAACCCCGACCAATCCAATGCCCTGAGTATGTAGCATCTAAGGTGTGCTGCAAATCCAAGCTGAAATGGGGTTGTGCTCCGTCGTGTTGGAACCACATACATGCTTTAATGTTGGCAGGAACATGTTGCAGTAACTGTAGCAACACCTTCTGTAAAAATAGGAGATATGTTTGCCGTTCCAGTTGGCATGGTAGAAGATATGGGCCAATCAAATGATCATGGATGATTCCAGACCAAACATTTACGGAGATACTCCGCTGTAGGAAATGTAGACGTGTGGCGTGCGGATTTCTAGATGCCCACACATGAAAATTGTAAATATTAAAAATGCCCTCACGAGTAAAGGTGCATTCGTCTGTGACTAAAACATGTTCACTAAAATCAGGCTGCGTTGCCATCTGTTGCAGAAACCAGCGTGCAAAATCGACACGTGGCTAATAATCTACAGGTGTTATGGCTTGCACTTTCTGTGCATGGTAGGGGTATAATTCTTCGTTCCATAATACTCGGTAAGCCGTTCTTTGGGACACATTTAAGGCATGGGAAAGGGCCCGCTTGCTGCTTTCCGGACGATATTCAATCCTCTGCAAAGAATGTTTTCCTCAACTTGTGGCGTCCTTACACTCCTGGAACGTCCTGTATCATGCATGCCGCTGACAAAGGAGCCAGTTTCACACAGACACCGATGCTATCGCTGAAAGATTTTTCGGTCTAGCATGCGTTTTGTCGGGAAGCGTCCCAAGTATAGCCATTGGGCTTTATGAGCATTCCCGTCGGCAGCACCATACATAAAATGCGTGGCCGCCTTTTCCTGATTTGTGAAACCAGCCATTCCCTATACAATCCTCGGTAGAAATGATGATGAGTGCGAAAACCACCGCTTTATGCGTTTATTTCTTCCGAGCTTTTATTCTTTCTACGGTTTTTTAACCAAAATTCTATTAACTAGAAAAAACACTTAAAAGCTGTTGCCACAAAAATCGCTTGCAATCAAAATAATTATTTTCGAATACTTTACAAGAGAATAACAGTGCCGTTGCAAGTTGAGGTTCGTTCGCTAGTTCCAATGTTTGTGCTACGATCGAATGTTTCGCAAAATGCTAATAGACTATCCAAAATGCGAAAATAAAACACGAGGTTTTAGCTGTTTTGCTAAAGAAATTTTAAATTCAGCTGAAATCCTGGCTAGTTCTGACGTAGTCGTCATTGTGTTCAATGTCAGCGACGTCTAGAGGTTCACGTCATGCGTTACGACCCTGCTTTGTATGACAAAAATTGCTTGTTTAGATGTGATTTAGCACCCCTTAAAGTTCGGCCCAAACGTTCTGACTCACCCTATATATATATATATATATATATATATATATATATATATATATATATATATATATATATATATATATATATATATATATATATATATATATATATATATATATATATATATATATATATATATATATATATATATATATATATATATATGTGCGTGTGTGTGTGTATGTCAGCTAAAGATTTTGAAGCTTGAAATTTTATCCAGAGTTACAAATTCAATACCATTTTCTTTTCTTTTGCATAAAACTCGACATAACAGTGAAAACTGAATAAGGAAATTAGGTTTAAAATATGTTACTCTATATTCCCCCAAGAAAAATAAACACATCGTATTTTTATCCCGGACAGAAGGCAGAATTCCATAACATTTAAAACTTTTATCTGAAATTTTCAAAAGTAACCTGTTTTCACAACAATCTCCTACAACGAAATTTGAATTTTCTTTTCAAAATCTGCGTAAAAATATACGAGAATGTTTTTCGTAAAGAGAATTTTCTTTCAAACGATTCGAGTTGAAAAGCATTTTGTTATTCAGAAATATTTATAAAAACATCGCTTCCCTTTTGAGATCGGAAGTCCGCACTGCTCCTAAAAGTTGAATGTAAAAATTATGTTAACGGATTATAGAACTGAGTTTTATATATATATTTCGAAAAAAAAAACCGAAAGATTTAATTCCATTTTTTATTTGAAATTCGAGAAAACTGCATGTCTAACTTTGAAATTGAAAAAACCATAATTGTTTTAGTAGCTGAATGGATAGTAAGGGCATCGCCTAACGAACGAAAATCAGTGGTCACAAATCCCACCTTGATATTTCATTAAAATTAAGATCTAGCAATTTGATGCGGGCTTAGCTACACAATATTATCTGCTCTTGTCGATAGCCGCAACTATGCAGTTAGACTATCTGCTCTTGTCTTTGTCGTAACTATACAGTCAGACTATCTACTCTTGTCGATATTCCTAACTATACAGTTACGAACGTGTAAAATGTTCTCAGTCGAGTCATTTTTGAAAAACAGACGGAGAAAACGCCCGTACAGGCAACATTCCCTATGACGTGAATTTGGGATCAGACTAGGGTTGCCATATTTGACGATTTACACGGAATTTGGGCAAGGGCCCACGGCCATACCGTGATAATTGTTAATTTAGAGTTGTGTAAAGTATAAGTTAATTGGGTACTTTGAAATAGTATAATATTTTTGTCATTTTGGAAAATCGCCAAATGTACAATTCAACGTTAAAAACACAGTACCGTGGATCTTATATGCTATTTTTTACTGTATAAAGAGTAAAGAATTTCACTATATAAGGGAAAGCCAACGGCCCTACCGTGCTGTAAACACCGGCTCTCGTAAGATCACCGAAGTCAAGCAGCATCGGGAGCGGTTAGTACTTGGGTGGGTGACCACCTGGGAACACCGCTTGCTGTTGGCACTTTTCGGGCGCGGTGGCCCGGTGGTTTGTGCGCTGTATTTGCACGCTGCCACAACTGCCGCCGTGTTCTTGCGGAGTACGATCACGTTAAACATGCGGGTCCGTAAGTCCTTCCGAGAGGTTGGTGGTAGGGGAAGGAGGGTACAGTCCCTGTGGATGCCGTCCCCACTGGGTTCCGGTCTAAATTGAGTGGCACTTCCCGGCCATCCAAATAGTTACCTTACATCTTTCTGGTAGGTCGGACGGTCTGGGTCTCAACAACAACAACGGAATTTGGGCACATTTGGCGAATTTTCGAATGTTCGAAAAACACCTCGAAATAACTAATTCTACGAGATATGAGAGATTGATAGAAGTTTCTATCGAGAGTCTATAAAAGGAGTCATAGCTCAGTAGGAGAGGAGTTGTTGATATATGAGTTACATTGAACTGTGACTTACGTCAATGTTTTGAAAATAGTATAATTTATTTTGTGAAATTTGTGGAGCATTTAAGTGCTGTTTTACTGTATATTATTCCTGTTTACGCTGCGTTTGTGAATAACCATATTAGTTATCCAGAAATATGTACTCGTTTTTGTAACCTGAACACAGATCCACCATTCCAGGGGATACGTCGCAACAATACTAAGGGGTGAGGTAGTAAAACGATGCAGTTTTAGACACCTGTGCGGGTTATCATAATTGTGCCCGAGCAATTTATGGCCGGTCCATTAGACGTACCGTGTAACTGCACAACTTTATCGTTGCACTTTAGTTTGTAAATGGGAAAACTGGGCAATTTTAGACACCTGTGCAAATGGATTGTATAATACAGAACCGTTTGACTTCTTCGCTTTCGCCTGAGTAAAACCCTCTGCACCCGTCAAATTTATGGAGAATTTCATATAAATGTCCTGAAGTGAGCCTTGCTCATGTATGGTAAAAAGCAAGAAATACTACGACAGAAACCACAAGCAAACGAATTTCTCTAAATTAAAGAAGAATTTGAAGCTAGTCAATCCCTGAGCGGGCTGCAGAAATGTTAGGGAAAAATTAACAATTATGCGAACGCGTCTCAAAAAGAAATTATACAGAATGTTTTACAAGGTGTAATCGAAAGAAATATAAAGTCAATGGTATCAAAGAAATAAAGTGGAACATGAAAAATAACAAAAAAATAGAGGAAAATTTGGCTATAATAGTTGAATTCCCCACCCCCGGAAACTATAATTTCATTGAAAATGCCTAATTATAATTTTTGTACGACCTCCGAATAAGAAGTGACAATTTTGCAAAATCATGGTAATTTGAACAAAACCATGGCAAATAGCAAGTTTTCTTGCTTCCATTGCAGTTATCAGTTATTCTATTCTGATGAACGCATAATAAGAGAGAAACTGGTCCAAGGATATTCCTATCTGCAACGGGAGTGTCTTCCCTACTATCCATTTAGGTTCGGAAAGAAAATATATTCCTGAACATGCCAGATTTATTTTTCCAGATTATTGGTAACTTGCATTTGTCGAAAAAGTTAACCCTCAAAACTCTTTTATGTAGAAAGATATCAAAAGTATACGTGTATATTTTTTACTAAGAAAAATGTTCGCGAACCCGAATAAAATTCAAAAAAGTATTTTGTTATTCAGAAATCGTACATCGAAGATGCGATTTCCATTCTATTTCGGCAGTCCATTTAGCGTTGTGTTTTGAAAGTTGGATCTTGAAATTGTCTTAACGCATATTGGGAGCAAGCATATCGTTTGATAAACGGTTAGAAAATAAGGAGAAACGAAGATTTAGATTTGAATTCAGTTTTCGCATTGTTGGGTGAATTTGCAAAGCAGTTCTTTGAATAAACAGCGATTTCATGTTTATGGAATTTATAAATGCTTTTGTAAATAAAATATGTAGAAATTATACAAGGACGATCAATTATAAAGCATTGATTATTAAATACTTTACAAATGAGGTGCAATTTTATTTAAACATCTCTAAAATGGGATACATTCAGTGCTGGCATTTTTAAAATTATTACAAAACTGCTACTTGAAAAGGCAAAACTAAACACACAATGCCAGTTACACAAAATGAATGTTATTCAAATGACGTCATCAAAATATAAATTGTCTGACTCTCTATATAAAATCAATGAATATTTCATTCATATCACCTATAATCCAAACCTCAGAGCTAAACAATTTTAAGTGAAAAAAATTCAATAATTCTTATACAACTCACCTTACAATCACCAGATTTGTTTACATTCTGTATGTTATAATTTGCCAGTAAAAGGTGTATGGTGCATGTAGAAAGGAAGTTAGATGTTCGCGGATGACTTTACTTAAATTTTTGACGTTTGCATTTGCAAATGTAAACTCTTAATTTACCTATTTCGGGAAACGAGTTGAGGACAAGGTTGTATGGAAGACGAGTCAGGAGGAACAATTGTGTCACACGGTAAACGGACCGGGGGCCGGTCGTCCATCTTGTTGCTCCAAGTCCTCTGGACGAGCCGGACGGCCTGGGGCTTTCACACGGTAAACGGAAAAATACAGACCTTGACATTGTGGCAGATAAAAACCGCAGAATTTCACGGAATACGGAGCGGTGGAAATTTCATAAATGGAATAATATAGAAAAGCTTAAATAGCTTTTCAAAATGGAATTGACTCGGTAAAGATTATCATCACATGCGAAAATGAACCCAGTGGCGCTAAAACAGGAATTGGATGAATATCTGGGAAGGAGGAAAGTAGTCGGAGTCGAGGCTATGAGGAATGGAAACTTGGGAATTATCGTCAACTCCTGTGATAGTGCGGTAAGCCTACTAAAGAAAACGCAAATATGTGAACGATTGGTGACAGCGAGTATAGTAGATGATTCAATAAGCAACAAGGTAATCAAGCGGAACTTAGAAACCAATCTATCGTTAGCCGAAGTAGTAGAAGAACTAAATATTCAAGGCATAGCATGGAGTGAAATTGTAAGATTAACTAACTACGCCTAAAATGGATGAACAAATTCCAGTGATCCTATTGCAGGAAATAGGGAAAACCGAAAGAGAACATCTTCAGATTGGTTGTAATCGATATAGAGCCGTTCCCTACATAGACAGACCTATAATTTGCCCAAACTGCCTAAAATTTAATCATACCAAACGGAACTGTACTGATAAACCCAAGTGTAGTGCATGCTTTGGAAAACATGATCTGACAACCTGTGATGCGGAAATAAAAACCTGATTTAGGTGTGGAAAAGGGCATTTGGCAACAAGTATACACTGTTCTTTTGTGAAGGAGTTTCACCAAACAATAAAAAGGGACAAATAACCTAACAGAGTAGCTAAACAGGAAATTGAGAAAAAAGAAGAGTACGCAACAACTTGCAAAAAATTAATCCCTCAGGGAAATATAAGAGTGGATAAAAAAGGTACAGGCAATGAACAATTGGAAAAAATCCTGGTAGAACTCCAGAAAACTGTAGAAAAGATACAGAGCTAGTATATAGGAAAAGAAGAGAAACTAACCTAGACCAACTCAAAACTGGAAAAGAGAATCCAAATTATAGGATCCAAACTGAGACAACTTGAAGAGGGAAAGAGAAAGAACAAAACAGAGAGAAAGAAAAAGAGCAAAACAGAAGGAAAGCGAAGTTGAGACTTAATCAAATTGGAGCAACATAGAATCGGAATAAGTAGAGATCAATACCGACACAGAACCAGACGGAAACACCATAGAAACGGAACCGGAGGAAAGTGAGACGGACGAAGAAACAAACTCAAAAAATGAAGCTGAGCGGAAATGGAAATCCGATACTATAAAGACGTTACAACTATTAAACACGGCACGGAACGAAGTCCTCGGAGGAGGATTTAGAGAGCTAAGAGATAGGATCAGCGACTGAGCTTCTCTCCCATTTTGGTTTTTAACTTTGCGTGTTTGTCTGTGTGTTTTTCCTGTGACACAGGGTGTTTATATTTTCTTTCTGAGAAATTTTGTGAGTTTTTCCGTAACTTTGTGTGGAGCAATAGGGATAATGCCAGGTTTTCCGTAGCGTACATCCCAAAGCCTTTTCTCAGTCAGACCATTAAAATTAGGCTTCGTTGTAGGAATAATGTTTATTGATCATTTATAATCAAAAATATTGTAATTACGTTGACACAGAACTTAAATACACAGATAATACGCAAAAATAAAGATGTTTTGTGACGGATGCAGTACTAAATATAACTTTAAGCGATCTTTAAATATCTGCGCTATGAACAGCAAAGAAATGAAAGCCATCATTTATTTTGCAATGAGTCACGTGATCTCTTCATATAATATGGGTGTAATTACTATTTAAATTTTTATTTAAAAATATACCCAACATATTTTGCTGATTTTTTTTTTTTTTTTTACATATTTTATGCAATAATTTGAATATTTCCTAAAAGTTTCAAGCCATTTGTAAATTTTAACTCAGCTTAAAAAATGTTTGAAAAATTGTCCCATTGCGTTCAAAGTATTTCATTCTTTCAACCCGGATCATATCCGTATCTTGGGGTGATATTATTCATTTTCATTCCCAGACATCCTACAGACAGTTTCAACAATATACTAAAATCCCATTTCGTTAAAATCATTTTTACAGCAGTTATCATGCGAACTGTCTGACAGACAAACAGAATGACCGAAATTATAAACAATTTCAATTATGTAGGTAAGTGTAAATAATACTTCGTAAGCAATGTGTACACGAGTGTACACGCTGCTTCAAGCTTTAGTAGAGTAATCATGCCCAATCGAACAGAAGTGATAACAGAGCCTCTACTAGAGAATTTAGGAAAGGTGGATGAATTACTACTGTTTGATGAATTACTAAATTGATGACTTACTACCATATTCAGGAATGGTATGTAACAATTTACATGTACGACTATCTAATGTGCAGTCTGATCCTTCCGTCACAAACAATGCACATTTAAATTATCAAACCTATGTAAACTATGCGCATTTAAATTTGAATGCACAACATTGAGCATTTAATTTCTTTTGAATAAACAACAATGCACATTTAAATTTGAGAAAGAGCATTACCACCAGTGGCGAAGCACCAAAGGAAACAGAGTCTAAACAAATAATTCAAGTAACTTAAATAATTTGCATAAGTAGTGATCAAGTAACTTTTATTTTAATTATATATATTATCCGAAATAAATGGATAGAATATTTTCTGTGTAAATAAACAAATTAATTTTGCTCTACCTCGTGCAGAGCTCGATGCAGGTAACAGCGTGTCCTACATGTCAGGTGGGATTTTCAGGAGAGACAAATACATCTCATACCCTCTTCTAAGCCATTCCATTAGAAATTGAACTCAAACAAAATGCGAACATAATTTCTACTCAAGCTACGGCAGTTCTTTCATAGACATGTCTAAGCTATAAAACAACTGTTTTACTTAATAGTTTCTATTTTATTTTCTGGAAAATATAGTGTTTATTGCTTGATTCATCTAGAGAGTAATTTTAAAAGTTAATAGGAAATCTGATTTAGAAAATTGCTAAATAATAGGAGTTTTGATATTATGGTTTGTTGATATTTTTCAGGGTTAAAAGCTCGACGTATGGAATTGCATTTTTCAAAAATGTGAGACATCCACCTTAAATATCCAGACGTTTTTATTCGGCAAATGTCACGTTACTTTCTGAGATTTTCGTTTATTATTGGCTTCAATATTTTTATATAAATTAGAAGTGGCATATTTATCTATAACAAAGACATTTACAAGTATATGTATTGAGAGCAAAGAGAAAATGAATATGGAATCCGAATCAATCGTTAAAGTAATATATGAATATACACTTTCAATACGTTTGGAATTTTCCTTAATTAAAATTTTAACAAGTAAAAAAGTAAATCTTGGGGAGTGGGCTATGTATAGTCTTACATATTTTCCTTAATTTTTGTTACTTTCCTTATATATATAATATATAAGGAAAATATTGTGACGGGGTCGAAAATTCGAATTCGAGTTTTCGACGGGAGAGCACGTTTCAGACATCCCTGATCACGAATCAAACATTTTTGAAGTGATGTCTGTGTGTGTGAAAGTATGTGTATGTGTGTGTGTCAGTGAGACTGTGGAGACGATACCTGACGAACGAATGAACCGATTTGAACGAAATTTGGTACAAAAAATCACAATCCGTAACCACGGGAACCCTATTGTTTTTATACGCAATCGAATGTTTAGAACCCCCTAAATTTTCGAGTGAAATTTTGAAAAAAATCGTCAAAATATAAAACCACTAACAAAGTTACGCAAATAGCCATTTCTTATGTAATTTTTCATTAGAAAACAATTGATAAAACTTTTGAATGCTAACATAAACCGTTTTCGAGATATTGCGCATTTTTCAAAAAAAATTATCAAAAAGTCATATAAAATAAAAAAAAATATTTCCTATTGAGAAACATGTTCACTTCTCATATGTAATACCATGCGATAAATTTGGTGACATCATTATCGTGGCTCTAGCTCGTTCCATTCATGAGATAGGATATTTTGAATAATACTTTTGTATTTGAACGCCAATAGTCATTTATCTGCTGTAAGAATAACTTATTTCTCCGTCCATAACGCTTGGTGAGATTTTGGTGACGAATTTGGTGGGATATCGCCAATTTGGAGATTTTTATAAATGCTGCTAAATTAACGAAGAACTCGCCAAATGGATAAAAATGCCGCTAAATCAATGACGACTCATTGATGATGACGACATGGAAAATGTAGACTCATTGTCGAAAATTCAATATCTTGGAAAGAACATAAATTACTACTATAAAAATAATCTATATATTTCTTTTACTGTAAAAGTAGTAAATTCATTGCATTATATAAGGACAGTTGAGTGCTGCCCACATCAGATTTTTTTCTAATTAAAATGGTGTTTTCCGTGTTTTGTGTTTTGTAATATATAACGTATTTTAATCGGTTCCACAGAGAAACGCAAAACCGAGATTACATTGTAATTAAACTGTAAAAACCATAAATTTATTTTATTGAAATTTATTTTTTACAGAAAACTTACCAAATAAACAGTCCAACACGCCTCTTGATATGCATTCGGGTCCAAAGCCGCCGATAGATAGGCCAAAACGATAAATTGCATAGGGGCAAGAGAGGTTTGGAGCCCCCTGTCGGCTAAACAGTTTATACAAATAATTTTTTAAATAGGAGGTAGTAGGGAGTGCACATTTGTTGCAATAGGAATAAGTGCGCATTTGTTGCATAGTCCGAAATGTCTGTCAGCTTTATTGTTCGGGTTGTACTAAGTTACATTTATTGTATATTAGACTAGATGCTTTTTTATGCAGATTTCTGTTCATTGAAATATACTTTATAACATTTAAATTAATTTAAATGTTTTCCCAAGTACTGTGCAGTGTAACCCAGTCAGCGTAATTAATGCTTTATGCACGAAATATCATACTTATTATCCAATATTTTGTTTTAATAATTTTTTTCAGTTTTTGATCCATTTTTGTTCGACATCTGGTAATTAGACACCGCTGAAGAACTAAACGTAACCTAACAGAAATACACAGCATGAAACTTTATGTTTGAAAATTTTTTATCCTGGTTTTCCGTCCCCCCCAAATTACTTGATCACATTTCGCCAATGATAATTAAGTGTCATCGTGGTACAATCCCTAATGATACGATGTTTTAACAGGCCTTTCATAAAATTTTTCAGAAAAATATTTCCTAGAAACATCGAATTCTCAGGATTTGATATGGACTGTGATTGATAGACTATCGCTGATATGGATTATAAGCATCAAATTCTGGAGAATGTTGAGGAGTTTATGCATGCATGTTGTACAGTCTTCTTCAGCCACTTGCGGCATTCAAATTCGAATTATATATATTTAAAGGACAGAGAGTGAGCTATTTGGACGAAGGTGAACCGTTTAACTCGTGGATTTCCCACCTAAGTAGAATGTTTGTGTTTCTGATCCTAGGAATTAAGCCGTTGAGAGTTTTCTTGGATCGAAAATCTTTGTTTTTTCTAAAATAAATCAACTGGCGTTTTCCAAATATTCCATTTCGATAGAAAAGTCTCAAGGAAATAGCTTACAGTGTAAGCATAATTTATATTTTAAGCCAGTAATTTCATTGATATAAATCAGTCTGGTTTCAAGGAAGAACAAACACCATTGTTCTTCGTCTTCACCATTGCTGATCATTATCTCAGTACCTTCTTTTCCCTCAGTATCCTTAGAAGAGCAGTGCTCCAGGTTAAAAAATGCTAATTTAAAACATCATCAGTGTGCCTAAATGTTTCTTAAGCGACGTTTCAATTTTATCGTAAATATTTATCAAGACAGCAACATAGAACGTCGAAAATTTATAGCACAAAATGCATACATTGAAAGATTTTATTTTAATATTTTCTCGAAAGAAACATGTACGTAGTTTTTATTTTGTATGAAAGGTTCGATTTCGAAACATTCCAAACATCAACGTAGAATTTTGGAGACCAGCTTCTTTTTACTCGTATTAAAAATGCTAACTTTGAAACATACATACTTGTTTCAAAGACATTCAAAAATATACACGGACAGCTCCCCTCATAGCGTCTCTTTAAAAAGGAGCCAAATCGAAAGAAAAGTAGTTTGTTACGCATATATCTTTATCGAAAATGTGTTTTCCTTTCGATATCTGAAGTCTATCCAGTTATTCTTTATGTCAGTTTGATATTAAAATTGTGTTAACGCTTTTCAGAACTTATTTTATAAAGATTTCGAAGTAAAGAAAAAAACACTCGCAGTCAATTGTGAATTCAAGTTTGTTAGCAATATATATTTCTTTTAAATAAGAAGTCTATATAATCTATATAAAATTTCGCTCAAATTGTTGTCTAGAACTTGTAAAGAATCTTATTGCCCCAACCAGGAATCGAACCCTGGATCTCCGAACTGGCCAGCTCTACCGTTGAGCTACTGGGACGAAATTGCAAGCTCTTATTGTCGAAATGGTCTCTGCATTCTCCACCCTCTAATGGGAGATTGGTGTGCAACTGGCAATGTGACTGACTGCATCTTGGTATTTTTACCTCAGGTTAGCCGCTTAATGCTGTTTTCATCCTCCAGGTTAGCATCCTGCATGACCGTTATCCTCCCGATTATTAATCGGCCTTCAGTTGGCAGTTTTACGCGAAGAAGTTTACGACGCATAAATCCATGGCATCATCAGCTGGAAATAATCCCGATAGCGATTTTGGGCGTAAATGATGCTTCTGCGCAATACTAGTACAAGCTACATATGAGCCAATCAGGATTCACCCCAACATTGCATAAAAGGCTAGGTCAATGAATGTCGGGAAAGGCGTGCTTCCCAGGAGCATGGAAGAGATACGATTACCGTCTTTTTCTGTAACCGTACTTTTCCTACAATACATGGTAATATATATGGAAATTATATCAGCATAAATTTAGTGTAAATTCTGTTCAAAATGTCCGCAGTCAGAAACCATGCATATTTGAATTCCATAAAGAGTATTACCGTTTACTTTGACAAGCTTTGCAGGTATCACAGTGTTAGAAGCCATGGTAATGCAACATTTTGACAGGTATTTACTGCCTTCCATATACGCATTTTGTTCGTTTCTGGTGTTGATTCCTACTTACTAGATATTGCTTTAAAACTTTGCAATAAGATGTTTTTTATCTTACTTTGCCGAATGAGTCTGACTTTTTAAGTCTGACTTTTAATAGTCTGACTTTTTAAGCTCTCCGCCAAGGACCCTGCAATAATTTTTATTAGATCAGGCACAGTCACTTTACACAAAATAGACTTGCATACTCATGAATTTTCTTTTACAAAGTTATTGTGGTGCTTAAAATTTTCCTTAAGAACTATGTATATAGAACGATCAAGTGTGTGTGTGTGAAATAATTTGCAACAATATTTGCATATCGTAAGAAAATTTGCTTATAGACTTCCAAGATTAATGATTCTGGACTCAATCAACAACGTAATTTTGCCCTCTCGCAGTTAATTAAAATAATTTTCCATTTTGATAAAGGAATAACCCCATTTCACAATTTTTGTGATTATTAAGATTAAGCAATTATGAAAGGAGATTTATTTTGCATTATCTTGTGTTATATAAATATCTGCCTAAGTATCTTTAAAGTATTTTCTCGATAAGATAATTACTTCTAAGACAACTTGTCCAATTATAAAAAAAGAATATTCTCAAATGTATAACTACAATATCTCGGATTATAACAAGTTGATTGAAGAAATAATGGAATAGTGATTGATGCCTATGGTTTTCATTATATAGTTACATCAAAATATTGTAGTTGTCATTTGAAAAATATTTATATATAACTTGGCTCTCCGATCTTGTTTGCTGCGCTCGAAAACACCAGGGATATCTACACGATTTTTTAATAATTTTAATAAATTAACAATTTATCAATTATAAATTGGCATGTTATAATAACATATGGAACCGAATCTGAACTGTATTAATAACCAGGCAAACATTTAATTCAAAACTTGTACAACTTATGGGATATCAAATGTAAAACAAATAAATGATTACTAATTAAAAAGGTTGTTAGCATGCGGAAAATTCTACCCATCATGATCATAAAAAATTAGTTTTCATAATTATTTTATATAATTATTTATGGAAATTGACAATGAGACATATAAATGTTAACAGCAGTAAACAATTATATGTCTTGTTTATGTTGATGTTGTTACTAATCTTACTTGACAGAGAAATGCCATAATAAGCCTATACAAATAAAGCCCAAGACAATGTGAGAGAGATTGCAGCTTCTATAGATCCAAAGACCCCAGACACTTCATTGTAGAAGTCTTACATTTTGCCTAACACCACTCAGTTTAGCCCAAAATCCACTGGGGCTTGCAACCACAGGGACCTTAACCTTCTTCCTCCGACCCACATCTCCAGGAAATACATTCAGACCTACACATTTATCGCATCCATACTCTGCGTAGACACTGGTATAGCTTTGTGCAGCGTTGAGGATTGAACTCGGGTCCTCTTCGAGCGCTTCACTCGCTGTAACCTCTGGGATTTTCCAGCCGTCTTATTGGTAATGCCATGTATCAATCAGGATTCTCTTAATAAAAACAAGAAAGATCAATCATGCTTAAAGCGTTGATTATGAAACACTTTCCAACTTCAATGCAATTTTATTTAAAAAAGTCGAAAATGCAATACATTCCTCGGTAATTATTTAAAACTTATCACAATACTACATTAATTTATTATATTTGAAAACTTAAACCTTCATTGAAAAAAAATGAACTTCATTCAAATGACGGCATTGAAATATAATTTGCCTGGTTTAAATATCTCTAAAATACGATACATTCCACGCTAATATTTTTAAAACTATGATAATACTACGATAATTTATTATATTTGAAAACTTCATCGAAAACAACTGAAATTAATTCAAATGACGTCATAGAAAAAATAACACGGCTGGATCTCTCTATAAAAACAGGATTTCATTCATAACTTTCTCCCATTCATTTCATTCATCACAATACTATAATAATTTATTTTATTTAAAAATTAAGACCATGGAGCTACAAATAATTAAACTCTGTGCTTAAAACTTCATCGAAAAAAATCGTCCTTCTCTTTATAAAATCAATTAATATTTCATTCATATCAGCCATGCAGACTCCATGGACTAAATTATTTTGTGTTAAAAAAGCAGCAATTCTAATACAACTCGTTCTACATATTTTGCTGTTTACATTTTACATAAGTGAAAAATAGGCTTCGTTGTAGAAATAATCAAATTTGGATAAACATTTAAACTCAAATATATTATATTTGCGTTGTTTCAGTATGTAGATGCACAGAATTTAGGCAAAAATAAAGTAATTTTAAGACGGATACAACACTCAATATGAATTAAAAATAACTTAAAAAATCACGATTTTGAAACAAGATGGATGCCATATATCATTTTGAAGTGGGTCATGTGATCGTTTCATATCATGGTCACGTGATCGTTTCATATAAGAGGTGTAATTATTATTTTAATTTTTATTTAAAAAACAACTAAATATATTTCGCTGATTTTTTTAACACTTTACAACAAGGTTGAAAAGTGTTTATGACTTTGTTCATTCTGTCTGTCTGTCTGTCTGTCTGTCTGTCTGTCTGTCTGTCCGTTAGCACGATAACTGCCGTAAAAATGAGTTTATCAAAATGAAATTTTAGTATGTTGTTCAGACGGTCTGTAGGACCTATGGGAATATAAATAAATAATATCACCCAATTAGTTTTTTATTGAACCCGGGTTGAAAAAATGAAATACATTGAACCATATGGGACCTAATTTTTCAAACATTTTTTAAGTAAATTTAAAATTCACGAATTGCTTCGAAATTTTTAGGAAATATTCACATTATCCCATAGAATATATAAAAAAAAATTCAGTAAAATATGTTGAATAGTTTTTTAATTAAAAAAATTATTTAATATAGGGAAAAAAACAAATTCAATTAAATTCTGACTTTGGGATATCTTCCAGAAAGAAAAGAGAGAGATATTATATAATAAATATCTCTCCATTTGTTTAAACGTTTTGCATATGGGAGTGGCTTCATATTTTAAAATAAATATGGTAGATAACAATTTTTCATTTTTTTTAAATTTTATATAACTCTTCATGATAAATTTAGTTGATGGCATTTTAAATGCACTTTCCTACGTCCTAGAGAGTTAAAATTTGGTACACAGCTTAAATTTGTTGAACATTTTATTCGACAAAAATTTGATGGATCTTTAAATATAGATCATACATTTTTTTCGAAATGGCCTAAAAATAATCCCCGTTCACTTCTATAAATCATTGGTGTAATATTGTTAAAAATTCTGATGTGGACAGCACAAGTCATTCCCTGCAGACTCATATTCGTTCTCTTTATTTATTCAATGATAATTTGAGTTTATCTGCACAACATAAGTATTTTAAATGACATTGAATTTGCACGTTAAACTTAAATTAAGTTCTCATTTGATAGCTGAACTTATTGTCAAAGGTGGCGTAGCGAAAACGCGAAAAAACTAGAATATCTCAAGAACGGCTAGTCCTAGAATAATGGGGTTAGTCTTATTCTTTTTGTTGTCAAAAATCATATATAAAATAGGAATTTAATTGATATAATTGAGCACACGTAGTCTTTTATTTTTATATATAACGATTTTTGCTGGCCATTTCGCAAAAATAGCCCGTTCCTTTTTCCCGAATCGTAGTAGAATAACCTACAAATGATTTATATACAAAATTTTGTTAAATTTGGTATATAAATCACTTGTAGGTTATTGAAATATTATACTCCAAATTTTGTTAAATTTGGTTCATTAGTTTTTAGCTAGAGTGGATAAAGGCAATTTCTGCGGCCATTTCGCAAAGAAGGCAGATTCTTTTATTACGAATCGTACTATAATCTAATGAACATCAGGATTTCCCACAAAAAACATACCTACCAAATTGTATGAAATTCGGTCCATTAGTTTTTCAATTAGAGTGGATGTAATATCCACACAGACACACAGAAACATACACAGATACACCCTTACACACACAGACGTCTTCCTAAAAGTAGTTTTTTCGTGTTCTAGAAGTCCCAAAACGTGTAGATACTTTGAAAATTCGAGTTCCGATCTTCGGCACGATTCCAATACTTTGAGTACATACACATACACATATATATTATCTGTGTATTATCTGTGTATCTAAATTCCGTGCCTATGCAATTACAATAGTTGTGATTTTAAATGATCCCTAAACTTTTATTATTTCTTCAAGGAAGCCTAATTTTAACATATGCAGAATGCAAATATCTCAAGCGATTGTAAGATGAATTACATAAGAATTGCTGAATTTTTTTCACACAAAATTATTTAGCTCTGGAGTCTGGAATACAAGTTATATGAATGAAATATTCATTGATTTTGCATAAAGAATCAGATGATTTATATTTCGATACAGTTTTAAATATTTAAGTATAATAAATTACTGTAGTACTGTGATAATGTAAAAGATATTACCACTGAATGAATCACATTTTAGAAATTTTTAAATGAAATTACATTTCAGTTGGAAAGTGTTTCATAATCAATGCTTATGCATGATTGATCTTTCTTGTTTTATATATTTTATGGAACAATTTGAATATTTCCTGAAATTTTCGAAGCAATTTGTGAATTTTAAATCCGCTTAAAAAATGTTTGAAAAATTAGGTCCCATAGGGCTCAATGTCTTTCATTTTTTCAACCCGGGTTCAATCCAAAACTAATTGGGTGATATTATTCATTTATATTCCTATAGGTCCTACAGACCGTCTGAACAACATACTAAAATTTCATTTTGATTAAGTCATTTTTACGGCAGTTATCGTGCTAACGGGCAGACAGACAGACTGACAGACAGACAGACAGAATGAACAAAGTCATAAACACTTTTCAACTTTGCTGTGAAGTGGTTAAAATCAGAATAATTACATTTTGATTTGAAATTTTGAAGGAATATATGGAATATACTTAAAGTACAGAAGAAATACTAATACATAAAGAGATAATAGCACAAAATACAAAATAATGTCATAAGTAGACGCCAGTTTCAGAATAGTTTAGAATTGTTTCTAGACTGCGAACGTTGATGATTTGATCGATCTGTTGATGATTTGATCTGTTGATCTGTTGATGATTTGATCTGTTGATCTGTTGATGATTTGATCTGTTGATGACGAAAATAAACAGAGAACGTGACGTTGCAGAGATTGAATAAATAACTGGATCCCAATATAAATTGATGCTCAACTAAGGTCATAAGCAATTGATCACAGTCGATCAATGGACATAACACCGTCTGGTTGACAGAATATTAGCGGTTTGAATAACGCTAAATTCTGCCAACTATTTCTGTAGAATTGCCATCCAAAGAACAGTGACTGAGACTACTGAAAGTATTTTCATTAGGTGAGAAAATCTTCCAATATACAATCTAACTTATTTAACGAGATCTGCTAAAGGTAATGAAAAAATCTGATGTGGGCAGCGCACGACTTTCTCTGCAGACTCAAATTGATTTTTTCACTTCTTTAAGAACTCATTAAATTGAGTTCAATTGCACAAAATGACACTAAATTTGCATTTTTAATTCAATTTCTGCTTTTATTTGGTAATTGGACATTTCTCCAAAGGCGGCATTAAAAATGCAAAAAATCTCAAATATTTCGAGAACGGTTAGTCCTAGAGTAATAGAGTTGTTCTTATTCTTTTCCTCGTCAAAAATTACGTATAAAATATGCATTTAATTGATACATTTGAACATAAGTTTTCTTTTTTTAGAGATTGGCGATTTTTGAGGGTCATTTCGTAAAAAAAGGCAGGTTGTTATTTTCTGAATGGTACCAAAATCTAATCAGCACCATAGTATCCCACATGTGATTTATCTACCAAATTTGTGAAATTTGGTCAATTTGTATTTCAGCTAGAGAGAATACATGAGAGTTTTGCGGGCCGTTTCGCAAAAAAAGGCGGGTTCTTTTTTTTCCAAATTGTACCAAAAACTAATCAACACCAGGGTCACATCCAAGGGTCTAACCTACCAAATTTCATGAAATTCGGTCCATTAGTTTTTGAGTCAGAATGGATACACACATTGCACAGACAGACAGACACACAGACAGACAGACACATACAAAGACGTCACGCTAAAAATAGTTTTTCGTATTCTAGAGTTCTCGAAACGTGTAAGTCCGTCGAAAACTCGAGTTACGACTTTCGACATGATTCCAATACTTTCCCTATACATTACCATGTATTGCAGGGAAAGTAAAATTACTCATGTAAAACTAATTCGCATTGTAAGGATCATACCGCCAAAGAAGGCGATGTTTAAAGCTCCTTGGCAACTCGGAGAGTCAATCGGGGGGGGGGGGGGGGATCAGCCAGAATGGGAGACCTTAAAAATAACGGGTGTTCTTAAAAATATTAGAGAAGTTTCTAGCATTTAACATGCATTCTCTTTTAATGTGGCTTTCGGATTGAAAACCAGAGATTTAAATATTTGTAAATTGAGAGAGTGATTGTTAAATTTTAATAAAATATTGAAAAATAAACACATACACCATGAGCGAAATAAACCATGGGCAGAATACACCATGGGCGGAAAGTAAGAAAGTTTTCTTACTTAATTAGAGCGAAAAACAATATATAGTGTAATATTGCATTTTGCTCTTAAAGTAATGTGTGTTAACTTTGTGTAAATTACTCATGAACTAGTGAGAGTTAATTCAAAATTCCTCTTCAATTTTGAATTAACCCCACTGGTTCATAAGTAATTTACACAAAGCAAACGAGGTACATTGTTTTGAATAATAAAAATTGTAAGCTCAATTAGCAACACACCTACCTCTTTTCAGTCAATTAACCCAAGCAAAAATATTTTTGACTATATCATTTTAGCCATTTTTGCGTGTGTTTAAAACCAATTAAGAGAGGAATTTATTTATCATTGTCATGCATTATGTACAGTTTTGTCGACGTAGTCAAGAACAATTTTTCTGTTAAGACAATAACTTCTCCTTAGACGCTTTGTTTAATTATGGAAGCAATTACTGAGAGGCTTATATAGCTACAAAACGCGGATTGCCTAAATATGATTAAAAGAAATCTTGAACAGAGATTAACATCTTCTGCATTCTTAATTTAGTTATTTCTGTAATTATAAACGTAGAGTATAATTCGTAGTTGTAGCGTTTTAATAAATAATGTTAAGGAATTTATGAAGGAGCCCTCGTGTGGTGATAAGTGGTGTGTACACTTTATTTCTGATGGGACAGTTTAGAATTGTTATATCCTTTTGCCAACTTATTTCGCACTGTTTTACAAATTGGAGTGACATCTACAGAGCTAGAAGTAGAAATGATCAGTGAAACCAATATCCGCTCTGGAATTTTATGTGGAATCCTTATCAGTCATCATTCCAGAGGTGCCATTCTATTTAATTTGCTAACAGCCGATTCGGTGGTTAGTAAATTGGGTTCAGATTGTTGTTCCGAAATTTGATGTTGAATCCTTATCAGTCACCAATCCAGTGGTGTCTTTCTAATTTGCTAACAAGCGATTCAGTGGTTAGTAAATTAGGTTCAGAGGGTCGTTCCGGGATTTGATGTTGAACCCTTATCAGTCATCATTACAGTGATGCCATTCCAATTTGCTAATAACCAATTCGGTAGTTAGTAAATTAGGTTCAGAGGATAGTTTCTGAATTTGATGTTGAATGAGGTCGGGACGTTGGAAATAGTCTATGGTTGTCTGCCAGAGGGAAACGCCTAAGAAGTCACTATACCTCTAAGAGCTCCATATGAGTAAATTACGGAATTTGAAAAGGGTCGAATGATCGGCCTTTGTGAAGCTGGGGTTTTTTTTATCGTGCAGTAGCAGCTCGTATGGAGCGCAATGCAAGGACAGTAATGAGAGTGTGAAAGTTGTGGACTGAAAAGAACCTGACGAGTCGCAAATATGTGAGTGGACAACCGAATGTTACGTCAGCACGGGATGATAGACACCTCATGTACATGGAAGTGATGAACCGCACAGCTTCATCTCGACATTTGTCAGAAGGTTGGAGCACTGCTACAGGTGTGTCATTGTCTGTTCCAACAATTTGTCGGTGTCTGCTGTACCGTGAACTGCATGCAGCAATTTATTTGTACTAGATTCCTCTGACACAAAACGTTCGGCGCCTGCGGATACAATGAGCTCATCAACATAGACACTGGCGGACCGATTGACAACAAGTCAACTTTTCCGATAAAACCCGCTTTAGATTAGGGTACACTGATGACCGCATCCATGTTATAAGCTATAGCGGTGAACGCCACCTTCAGGGGCGTTCACCGTCATACTGGGCGAACGCCAAGCATGATGGTCGTGAAGTCATTGGGTATCTTGGATGATCTCAGCAGCTAAGAATTGTGGGTAATCTCCACAGCAACCCGTACATCAGAAAAGTTCTAAAGCCCGAAGTCGTACCATTTTTTCAACGCATCTCTGGAGCTGTATTTCAACAGGACAATACCCGTCCACATGTCGAAATCCACATGTCGAATGTTCAAGACAGATGTACTTTGGGTTCAGATAGAAACAACCTGGAACGTTCTTCTTTAGGTAATAATTCAAAATCTGCTTGATTCGATGACACGTCGTATAAGAGCATTTATTGCAGCGCGTGGTGAATTCACCAAATACTGATTTTCGGCATAAAGAATTGGTTTTTTTGCGTTGTAAATTTAATCGTTTATTTGTATCAATACAGGTCGCTTGTGGAATAAATTTCATTCAATTCTGACAATTCTTTCATTTCATTTTTATATATATTGTAAATAACAAAGTACGAAACGTACCCGATTGTAAACTAATAGAAATTGCCAAGTCATATAGGCGCAATGCAGCTCTATTAATGTCTTGTATATAAGAAGATCTAAAAAGATCGAGATGCGAAATAAGTGCCAACAGGGAAATAACAAATGGCCAAGGGGGATTGTGACCCCTTGTTCCCGTTTATAGCCAGCTATTACTCCTGAGGAAACACTCACGGAACCGTTACGTGCCTGTGGCCATATTTCCCTGGAACGCCAAAGCAAAAGACGTATGCCAGAAGTGAATGCATGGACTGAGTGGAGAAAATTTTTTTTGGATTGAGACAGGTTGAAATAAGAAGTTAAACCGAATGACAGATCATTCAACAATTCAAATATAAAGTGCCGAACGATTCGATGCGTTGCCATTATATTATATAAAATAGGTGTTGCCAATATCACTATCAAATGCATTAATTTCCTTGCAGTGCAATGCATTATAGTGGTGTTTGAGGTATCCTATTGGATAGTGCTGTTTCAACGCTTCCTTTATGAGTTGTTTATCACTCTTGATACGATCATCCTTAAGTATGCAATCTTGAGTTTCGTAGAAAATGATTTCTAACGATATTGCTAAAAATATTGGCGCTCAAGTTCGATTTCCAATCGATGATGTAATTAATGTTTATATCAAAATAATTTCTTTTATCATATGCTTTGTATATATTTTTTCATTTTCAGTGAAATTGATACATAGATGAAGATAACTAATCTCACTATCGTGAAGCTTTTTAGTTTCCGTTAATTCCAGATTTGATGGATAGAAACTGAAATCGAAATCAGAGGTGTTTTTAATAGCCTCTAATAATTTAGTATGATCACGTTAAACATGTGAGTCCGTAAGTCCTTCCGAGAGGTTGGTGGTAGGGGAAGGAGGGTACGGACCCTGTGGATGCCTTCCCCACTGGGTTGCGGTCTAAATTGGGTGGCACTTCCCGGCCGTCCAAACAGTTACCTTAGACCTTTCTGGTTTTCACATTTCCTGATCAGTTTGTGAGCCTCTCCCTTTTCCCCCTTTTGGTCGGTGGTCCCCTGTTGTCCTTTTCCCTGGAGGTGTTACCCTCTCTTTGTTTGGTTGCCTTGTTTTGTCTGTGTTTTGTTTTTGTCTTTGTTTTGTCTGTGTTTTGCTGTGTTTTGATTGTGCCCCGTTTGTTGCTGTTTGTCTTGGTTTAGTTTTTGTTTTTGTCTTCGTTGTTGTTTTTGTTGTATTATTTCTCATTGTGCACCAGTTGAAGTAACAATTGTTCAAGAATTATTGTAATCCCTTTTAATGTGTCTTTCACTGTTTAAACTTTATATTGTTTCAAAATGTGAAACATATTATGTAAACTCTCCTGTAAATTTTTGATTCTCAAAATAAACGCTGCTGGACCGTCGGACGAAAGCCATGGAAGTTGGGAGTTGGTTTCGGCTAACTCCTTCCCGGCCGTCCAAATGGATGCTCAAGTCCTTGTTGACGAGCCGGACGGCTTGGGTTTTCAACACCTTTCTGGTAGGTCGGACGGTCTGGGTCTCAACAACAACAACAACACCACATTATGCCCGACAGTCCAAATAGTTGCTCAAGTCCAAGGATGAGTCGGATGGTCTGGGAATTCAACACCACATTATGCGGTATGCTCTTTAACTTATTAATTGCTTCAAAACTATTTTTAATAAAATAAGATTCCTGTTTTTTCAGTTCTGCTATGACTGGTCTGAGCACCATTAGTAACTTTTTGTTTGTATTGGTTAAGTAAGATCTATATCCTATAGTTACAGGTCGAAATTTAATGGGACTCTTATGCAGTTTAGGAATGAGCGTGAGATAAGGGAATTTAACGTTTCCGATTTCAATTCCGGATTGTTTATACATTGCCTTAACTCGATTTTCAATTTCAATTTTTGATTGATTAACTTATAGATACATCTTCTTGTCATTATAACTATTTTGTAGTAGCTCGTTGTAGTATTTTATACAAATAAATGCATAATTAGCCGTGACCTTGTCAACATAAATGATAACAAAATTACTCTGTAAAGCTTCCAATTCGTCATTGCTGTACTCCAAAATTTCGCCATGCCCCCTGTACCTGTTATATCAGTAATAAATTTCATTCATTACATTGCTTTTCCATTCCCTGAAAACCTCAGTAGGAATACTATAATCAACAGCTGTGTTATAGACGAATTTATTCAAATCCTGATTAACTGATAGTACGGCATGATCACATTCCTGAAATCTAAATTTTTCGCCCTTTTCGAAGATGGTCCTTATATTTGTATTGATGACATTTGTATTGATGATTCGCTCATGATCACATGTCCGTGATCGTTGTCTGAAAATCTTGATTTATGACAATTACATTGGCCTTTCACTTCTAAATTCAAGTTTTAGTTGATTGCGTTATAGTTAAAAAAATTTCTACCTATTGGTTTTAAGTAGCTAAATGAAATTCCAATATTAAAATTACTAATAGGTAAGCATTCCTTGCATTCCTTCAAAATTCTATTAAAAGGAACGCTGTCGAAAGCCTTATTTTTGTATTTCACTATGAGATATTTGTGTACATGTTTTCTTGTACCATCATTTAATTTCAGTCCCAATGATTTAGCTCTTACTTTTATATAAACAGGCCAGTCATAGCTGGACTTAAAAAACAGGGATCTTATTTTATTAAAAATAGTTTTGAAGCAATGAATAAGTTAAAGAGCATACCGCATAATGTGGTGTATAAGAGTTTTGATTTTAGCGATCTTTACAACAACATCGACATAAATGATTTGTTTACAATTGTGATAGAATTATACTATACACATAAATTACAATTTTAGATGTCGCTGACCAGGTACACAGCACTGGTGAAATTGGTCCTTTTCGAAACAGTTCTTTACAGGAATAGGATATTACAAGCAGATTAAAGGAATCCCTATGGGAGGAAGTTGTTCCTCGGTTCTAGCAGACATCTATCTAGATAAGTATGGAACAGGAACCCATATATTAAATGAAATGGTCTACATGCGATACGTGGATGATGTGATTTTATGTTGTAATGATGCCGATTTCAAAATGGATTTACTTTTTACCCACAAACTTTAAACTTAATAGAAACTCCTAGCAATTCTGATAAAATTTTAAATTATTTAGACTTATGTATTGATAAAGTTAACAATAAAACATTTTTCAAGATTTTAGATAAAAGAAAAATTTTCAATTTAAAATAAACTTCATTACACCTTGGTCAAGTAATTTACATAAAAATGTTTTTCGTAATATTATCATTAAATAATTGACTAGAAATAAACGTTTCAATAGTAGGGAACGTGATCAAATGCATCACGATACAGAGTTTATAAATAAAGCAGTAAAACATGATTATCCCATGGGCTTTGTAATTAGAATACTTTCAGAATTCACTGGGTTAACTGTAACTGAATGTAAAGGCAAATATTTAAAAAGTTGAAACTGAGTCACAGAAAATGGGGACGACTCACGAGAAGAAAGTATGGATGGAGTTGAAATGGATTACAAGTTAAAGATTGTATACATCGAACAGTATAGGTAAGAGTTTTGGAATTTGTAGAGACAGGTTTTTATAGGCACGTTTATATGTTAGCACATTGAGTGACTTGACAAGTTTTTTCATGTGTCTTTCTTCTAAAGATTTTGATTTTTTGAAGATTTTTTGCTGTTGGATTGTTGATGGTAATAAAGCAATTCTATGAATAAGTATTGGCTTCCGGGAGTGTTTCCATGGCTTAAAGCATTGCTTAACCGGAGAGTGGGGGTCACAACTGCCCCCGGCCATTTTTGATACTTTTCGTTTTTCACATTCATCTTTTGCTTTTCAGTGTATTAGGTATTATTTTCAGAACTTGTAAATATGTTCAAGGGCAGCATAGCGCCATGTTTGCATATTTTACGTATGAGTTTTTTCAGGTAAGCAATCTCAAACTTACTTCTACATTAGTAAATTATATATATATATATATATATATATATATATATATATATATATATAAATATATATATATATATATAAATATATATATACATATATATATATATATATATATATATATATATATATATATATATATATTGCTACTACTTATCCTTTGTTATCATGGATGTTAGTTCAGGTTACAGGAACACGTCCAAATTTATAGATAACTAACAGGTTTATCCACAAGAATAGTGTTAACATCAACAATATACAGGGAAATAAGACTTAAATGCTTTTAAATGCTTCACTATTTTCACAAAATAACCGATGGAAATTCCTGGAAAATATTTGGAAAAAATTTTAGCAGTAAAAACCCCTTACATACACAGACAAGTATGCGGATACATTGGATTTATTCAACAGTATCGATGAATGAACGCAAAATTCTTAACACATACATAACATTACCCAAGAATTGAATCATGACAAGCCGGCATATAACAAAGACATAGAGCTATGATTACCGCTTCAACTTTTCGAGAAAGTTTAATCTACACTAATTTTAAAACCATTTTGAAATCGTCGGCTTATGGCTTTTCCTATAAAGTTAAAAACGTAAAATACCAGATTAACTAAAATGTGTCCGAAGTAATTACCAGGCAAAGGCACTCCGATCAAAAGCCAATTAGCAGGCACGAAACATTTAACACAAAGCCGCTTAAGTTTCAAAGTTAAGATTATTAAAGATATGTCAACGCAATCTGGCTGTTAAAAGCTTATTCCTTGATTTAATTTTGAACGGCTTAAATGTTAATATGGTTTACTGAAATAGCTTAGAAGGATTATTTATAACAGAACTGCATCATTAGCAAATAATGTTTATGCTGTTTTCTAATCTGGATCGATATGTTCCTCCAAGTACCTTGAATGATCCTATGAAGTATGATCAAGTACCTTGAATGTAGAACTAATATAAAATGGAAAAGTAATAGGAGCATCCGAATAGGTGCACCCAAATAAGTGCACCTCGACGTTATCTTTTAATTTTTTAATTAATTTTTTTAATGTTTTATGTTTTATCCCGATTTATAAAAATCGATTTCTTAGCGAACTAAAATATTATCACAACGTTTCCATATTGACACCATCGGAAAAATCGAAAAATTATTTTTCAAAGAAATTTACCGGAGTCCTTACGATGAATAGACAAATGTCAATGAACTTTAAAAATATATATACTTTTCGTGTGTTTTAAACCTCTCCGATTTATATATTATGATATGAAAATTGGAATTTCATCCAACGTTCATATTTTAACAACAGTTCCTAAATGTATCACAGACTACTGCAGAAAATACTCTTCAACTCTACAGAAAGGACTCCATAAAGATTTCTCACTGGAATTCGGCCCACTCTTCCGGGGCTGTTCTGGCTACTGAGGGTACATCCACCCATAGACCTTATATACTAGACTCGCTATTGGGCAGGGCTTGCTACTGTTACAGTATTGAGGCAAAGCTATCCAACATATAGAACTCGTCATGTGATCTAAAATCCACGCTACTTGTCCAGAACTCCTGCTTCCGAGAATATCCGGCTATCGAACAGTAGGGTTCTCTCACCTACAACATTGTCCAACAACCAGTTCTACCATGGAGCATAAAAACTCTTTAGCCTTCGTGGTTCTACTCACCACGTCCTGAATCTGGGAGTCACGTGACAAGCTCTACTATGTTGGATAGTAGAAAAAACTCCCTTTATCTATGACTGTATCTATGCTTGTAAGATCTTGTAAGGTCACAAAGGAGCTTTTCTCCCTAATGAGGCCACTCCCAGGTATCTGGTACTATCTCATACAGAGGGAATTTTCATAACGCAGTGATGTATTTGTAATTATTATGATTATTATTAAATTGTGTTATACAATTGGCTTGTTTGCGAATAGAAAAATTGAGTGAGGGGTGGGATATTTGTTCAAAATAGATATTTTAAGAAATTGTATCCTGTAACGTAGAAAGTAAAGTTTCCGCAAGTGACGGATTTCGGTTTTGGGATTTGGGGAGGCAAGGAGTCACGCTCATTTACTGATGTATACGGATTGCACGCAATGTTAATTGTTATTTATACAAATGAAATTTATTTATTTCGTTATTTTATATAACTATCCCAGTTTAACTTCCAAGAAATGCTGGGTGCGGTTTCTAGTATTCTATATGTGTCAGGTAAATATTTAAGACGAAATATTACGCAAAAATACCATTAAGATATGTCAAAATATATGAAATACATCTCTAATGGGTAAGACTCTTGTTGCTAATGGCAGTATTCTTTGCTCAGTTTCACTTTTTCTGGAACTCTTTAGAACGGAATAGCTGATATCTGAAATATCAGCTGAAAAACTTGCTATATGCCGCATTTTCATATTTGTGCATCTTTAAGGAGGACTCCAAATTCAGTTTTCGTCTAGGAATGCCTCCTTTTGGTGGGTTCTGCCAGTATAACTTGTATATAGCTTTAAAAGCTAAAATTATTATTAACACTGCAGTAAATACACTCAGCTGCTTGAAATTACAAACAGAATATAGAAAATAATTCATGATATTATCATAAAGAAGAAATTTAATAAGAAGCAAATACAGTATTTCCAAAATTTTATGTTTAAAGCTCATTTGCAATAAAATTCGCATTTAAAAGCTAAAATAATATATTCGAATAATACTAATTGCAATATTTAATGCAATTTTTTTTCTAAATCATGGCATTTTAACTTTTTAGAAAAGAATCTGTAGCATTTTTTAACATACCTGCCTACGCATATTGCATGCCCTTTCTCATTTCCGCTCCCTCCGAATCGAACATTTAGACAATGGGTCCGAATAAAATTGATTTTGTTATAAGCAAGATTCAAAATGTTCACATTCAGCAACCGATGCATGCTTACGCAAGTGTAATACGATGTCTATGTTTATATTCCTATATCTCTACTTTTACACTGTACATTCAGATTAATAAAATTGTATCTTTTACTAGTAAAATCATTACTTACAGTTACTTTGTTTTTGCTGCTTTGACAAAATTACTTTGATTTTGATGAACAACAATGTTTAGTATTAAGTTTGCAACATTCTACAACTTTGTAGTTGATTTTATTTTATACTTCTTCTCGAACAAGAATAGAGATAACCCACTGTATCCGACTAAATAAGAGGGTCAGCACAGCAAGTATACAGTTGTCTTAATGCATAGCTCCATTGGAGTTTCCTATCCAGTTGCATAAAAATATACCATAACTATAATAATTCTGGAGTTAATTTCCTGGTCTGTGACTTTCCGTGACATCCCTCTATAACTCAAATGAAATGTCCGTACCCGTAGAAACATTGATTGACAATGGTTTTATTTATACTAAGATATGCAGGACTATGTAAATTCACCAAAGCATGACAGTCGCAAATTTGATACAATCACACTATTTTCATTTTAAATACGATCTGTTTCACCATGTGTGTCTGAAAGGAATATAAAATTAAATTTTGGTCGTAATCGTAGAAGTGCAGTGAAATATAAAAAATACTCTGCAGACAGAGGAGAATGTAGCTCTGATAATTTACCCCCTCCCCAGAACTGATAATTTCATAAAACAAAAACATTTTATTTTTTATTCCGCCCCAATAAAAAAGCTTTCAATGAGTAAGATCTTCCCCATTCTATATTGGGGCGAATTAAATGTACTCGGTCCACATTTTGAAAGAAAATTCTCGAAGATATTCCAATTATTGTTATTAGATATTTTTGTTCGATAGAAAAGGACCAGCGACAAAAAATGTATATAAAGTTAAATGGCAGCAAATTTCAATTGGAAGGATTTTCTGTTTTGAATAGATTTTTTGAAGTCTCCCATATAATTTCATACGAAGTAGACTGTTCGCGTTTACAGTTGAGGTAAAATGGGATTTATCAAGGAATCACAGATAATTTATCATCAAAATGTGCGTTTAAAATTTTCTAGGTAAATTTATTTAGCCATAATTGAGCACGATGAAAATTTCATTAATTGTATTTTTTTCATTGGAAGGCCGTATTAAAAAATTGAATTTTGCATTTTTTGAAAATATTTAATGATCAGTTCCTTGGGAATGGAACTATTATACTTAATTTTTTCTCTGTTTGCTAATTTGATTTCGTATTTCACTTCACTTCAACGATCAACCGTTGGTTTTATATTTCTTTCGAACACTCTTCATGAGACACTCAGTATACTACCTGATTATCTTTGATCCAAATATTTCTTCCTTTTCGAACCAGCCCGTCCGACCTACCTGAAGGTGCAAAGCACCTGTTTGGACGACCGGGACAGTGCCAACCAATTTAGACCGGAAGCCAGTGAGGGCGGCATCCACATGGACCGTACCCTCCTTCCTTACCACCAACCTCTCGGAAGGACTGATTTAAGCATTTGGAGCATGGCCCAAGTAAGATTAAGTATTGCAGCTCCTCAATTAAGCTCTTTAAACTAAATTAAGATAATTAAATTAAGTAAATTGAGCAAAGACGCGCGTATCCTTCAGAGTATAAATTTACAGTGAAATGATATTAAATTCATTATTTCGTGTTTAAGATTAATTAAAATTAATTTTTTAAATTAATAAACCTTGAAGATATCAATAAAATATTTTCCTGTACTTAATTGCACAGATTCGTCCAATCTTCGTATAAAGAGAAATTGATAATTAATAACTTTATTACAAAAGAACATAAAGCAATAATTAAATATTTTCAACTGGTTTTGGAGATAAAAAGAGATAAAAGAGAGGGCAAAAGGACAAAGCAGCCACACCTGCAAAGGATGAAAAGGCATTTGAAAACCTAAGTGTTTGAATTTAATGATTTAGATAGCCTAGTTTTACCTCTGAAACCCAGTTGACATCTGAAAATATTATTTTATGCTACATTTTAAAGAATTTATTTAATATTATCTGTTTATTATATAAAATTTTTATTTCACGAATTTTGATTTCACTATGTTCAAAGTGAAAAGTGAAGTATTAGAGTATTCACAAAGTTCAAAGTGAAGCATACTTATAATAAAATATTCTGTATTATCACTTGACTTGTTTAATAGGATCCTTATTGCACTAATATTATAATAAAAATCCACAACTGCGTGTCTTATTGAATGAAAATAAACAGTTCATATGATAATATTAATGCACTTATGAAAAAACATATTTCTGTATTTATCATATTGTTCTTTTCTGTCTGGCTTCCTACTTTACAAAATGAGGTTAAACCATATATATCACAAAATTTTAGATTCATAATACCATTGTACACTCACAACTACCAAAAGGTGACATGATAACTATGAATCAAAATAAATGCAATGTAACTATAAAACTAGTCAACATTGATTAATCAATATAACACTATACATGATTATTGATAACTGATAAAAATTGCAGTTGTATGGTATCCAAATGTATGGTATAATGCACTATATGTACCTGTCATCCGTCTAACTAGAAAATTGCTTCTTTCAATACGTTTATCCATCGTGCTTTGAACTAATATGAACTTGTTCAATTTTGAGATCAATTATTTAAAAGTTGTTCCTGCCGATCGTGGTTTCTCTCCCAGCATTGTTGATCATGATATTCGAAAAATTTCTGAACCTTCCTCCAAACTAACTTCTGAAATAGATTTTAACAACACTATCATTTTACGATTTTTTCCAAAGATCAGTCAGCATATTGCTGAAATCCTTAAAAAATTCAAATTGAATATTTCGTTTAAGTTTTCTGGTAAACTCAGATTTTCAAAGCTTCAAGATACTTTAGAAATTTATAATAGTTGCAGTATTTCTTGACAGTGTGATCTTTCTTATATTGGTCAGATCAAGCGTGCTTTAAGATTTCGTATTAATGAACATGAAAACTATGTCAAAAACAGGAATTTAATAAATCTTTAATTGCTCAGCATTGCTATCAATTTTACCACATTTTTGAGTTTTTACTGCAAGGATTATAAAGAAATGTGCGTATACCGTTGATCTTGATATCTTTGAAGCCTTCCACATCCTAAAAATTTTAGTCATTTAGCTAATGACTTATCCAGTACTTCAATTTTATCCGCGGTCTGACGGAGTACCCTGAAAAAAAAAACTTATCTCTTTCTTCCCTCTTTTTTCTATTACTTTGTGTCTTTTTAACCTATTGCTCGTCTTGTTGGGTGGGTTTCGTTTATCCTTTGTTTAGACTTGATACGACTTGTCGGGATATTCTTATTGTGTTTTGACACACGGCAATCTTGTGTTGTTACTTCTCGTTTTCTGATTGACAGGTCTGTTCTTCCTGTTGCTTCCTGATTAGCTCTCTCGTAATCCAGGTGTTTGATATAAAATCCCCTCTGCTTCTTTCATCTGAGCGCATTTCTCTTTTAGTATTCGGGTATGTTGGTTTAGTTTGCAATGAGGAAGGGGATTCAGCGTATCATCGAAACAGTTGTATGCTGCATTAACGTATTATTTGTGCTTATTTGCGTTACTCTTGTGTCCTTTACACTATATTTATTGCAAATATATGATCTAACCCTGGCTTTTCACAATTAGAAACTATCAATTAGTTTCTTTTAGAAATCCGTGTTATCTCTTAGTTTCTTCACGAACTAAGTAAACACTCTAAATAAATATATATATATATATATATATATATATATATATATATATATATATATATATATATATATATATATATATATATATATATATATATATATATTACAGAGTTACAGTGTTCACTTCGATTGAATCATTAGACGTGAAGCGAAGTAAAAGTGTGCATTCCTCGAAAGTGAAAGAATTTCGACTCTGCGAATTTTCGCTCATTTTCAGTAAATTTCAGTGGATGAATCATTGAAATTCAATCTGTAAATATTAAATATTGATTAACATAAAAAAATGAAACTTGAAGTACGAAATAAAGTACTTTAAAGTACAAAATAAAGTAGAAAATGCTGCATTATCTATCTGAAATAAAATAATCCAAAAAATCCATGAAATGTAATGTGGGCCTTTACTAATAATAAATACATTATGGATTGTTAAGCACCTAAGTCATTTAAAAGTTTGAAGGAACAACATGGTTGATATCGATTTGAAATTGTTGTTCTAAAGGAAGTTTAAAATTAAAATTCCACAACAATTTATCTAAACAAGTACGTCCAAGTTGCTTGCTTCTTAAAGTACTTCAATATACATCATAGGTCATTAAACATCAGAACCTTGTTTAAGAACATTGATAATGAATTAACAAACTTTTTCCTCCTACCATAACAAGGATAGCGGTAATGTAAGGAATAATGTCCTGCCCCAAGATACATCATGCAAAACTTTCTGCGTAGAAAAATATCCTTTCTCGGTACCCCTTTACCTGTCAAGAATAATGCATGGGAGAGGATTAACGCATTTTTAAAGTTGTTAATGAAATGCGTAGGGGTAAACTTGTAAATGAGGGAGCAATAGAAGATCCTCTGACCATGACCATCTAATTGGTGGATTACTTGTCAGAGTATCCGTGAATATTAAAAAATCTATTTACATAACTAGCATGCCTATCAAGAACAGGAAACTAACAATCAAAAATTTAAATTTCAGCCTTTTCATAATAAGACTTATGCAAAATTCTAGCCTCGGCTACTGTGGGAGTTTTAAAGGATTTAGAAATAATGTTCGACCCTCATTCTGTCTACCCCGTGGGGAGAAATCGTAAATCTTGTTCCGTTCGGTTCTATACTATGATCGATATTATAAGTGTGCAAAGATCCCCATTCAACTGCCTGCTAAGTGCCTGAGTGCTTCAAGAGGGTATGTAAAATTATTCTGAGCCCCCTCCCCCCCATCCCGACTTTATTCTTCTCCAGAGTAGAAGGCCAAAATTCGGTTCAATTAGTTTCTGCTCCATGGTTGATACACTAAATAAGCAAAAGTCAGTCTTCTAGGTCATTGAAGAAGGGGATGGGAGATCTGGAAATACAAAAGAAAGTTAGTCAATTATTATATGGACATCTGGCACTGATCTTACTAGAAACACTTATATTGCTATTATCATCCTAAGCAGTAGTTTTTAAACCACTTCACACAACATACTAATTTACCAAATTCACCATTCTACCTCAAAATCAATTACTAAAAGCAGCAATGCAGCCTCAGTAACGCTCATGACGGATGATATAAAGTTATTATGGAGAGCAAAATTAAACACACATCGACAACAGAAGGTCATTATTTCACTTCCTATAAGACGTACAAAAGTTTAAAAAAAGGCCATAGCGCTTTCGAGCATAAGTACGCTCTTCATCAGTGGCTGCACGGAAATAAAGTTTGAATCGTTCATATATAGACCAGATATAGTGACAAAATTTGCATAAATACAATTTACAAAAGAACTACGTTTAGACAAGGATGAGCCGTAAACAATTTTTTTAGAGTTTCAAAAATTTCAACAACAAAAGAACAGCATATTAAATTACAATTTAATTAAAGAAATCGAAAAAAGGGGGGGGGGGCAATCAAGCATAATCCCAAAGAGGAAGACGTCAAAGATAACTTTGCAGAGACTTGAATTGCATGGAGTCGAGAATGAGTCGCCAAGCGTAACTGAAATTCATAACAGGGCCAAAATTACAAACGGACTCACGGTAAATATAATTAAAAAGGGATTCAAAAAGGAGAATATCACGAGGATTATTACAACGCATCAAAAGGAAAGTATTTTCAAAAAGAGGCTGAAAATTATCTTTAACAACAAATTGAGCAAGAGCTGTATAAAGTTTACTCTTCCTGACATCCAGAGCAACTTTATTTCCGTGTAGCCACTGAAGAAGAGCGCTATAGCCTTTTTAAAAACATTTGTACGTTTTATAGGAAGTGAAATAAAGACCTTTTTTTGTGGATGTGTGTTTAATTTTGCTATTTTAACATCAGACGTGATGCCAAATTATTTATTGTTATTATGGATCTTTTACAATTAAGATTTTCAATTATGAAAAATTAATAGATTAACATCAGTGTTTTAATTATAGATGTTTCTTTGCATATCACTTTTTATTATTGCCTAGCATAAATCGGTCTATTTATGCTGTTATCTACAACGGAAGTGGAACCCTAGCTCTGGGTACGCTCCCTATAGTCAAATTATGTGATTATGAAATTAGCCATTAACACCTTATACAGCCGGAGCTCAATCATTATGAAATTTGAAGAGCTACGAGGTAGAACTGAATTTGTCGGTCTCCATAAATGTCCTAAAGATTCTTAAAATTCAATGTTCGTAAAATTTAATTCAATGTTCTGTTTTCTTGCTGATGTTGCAGATATCAACTATTCCAATCTGACGAGTGGTAAAAAGCACGAAATCGATCCATTTATGCTTTTATTTTCGATAGAAAGAGGATTCTCTTCTTAAAGTAAGTTCCTTCCATTTAATTTTTAGACATAAATTTCCAGATTACATATCTTGAATAACACTATCCAAAAATATCCACAAAATGAATGGCATTGCTTTTAGTGTTAATAAATACAACAGGGCTTATTAATCACTTAACTCCATTAAGACTTTGAACTTTGAAAGAACAATAAATTTAATCATGATTATGAAGTTATATTCTACAGAAAGTTCATACTTAAAATGCTACAACAGTTTACCTAAACAAGTGCTCCCAAGTTCTTTACTTTAAAAATGATTTCAGTAACCGCCATAGTTTATTAAAAATTAAAACTGTAATAACATTGATAATGAATTTACAAACTTCATTCTCATACTATAACTAGTATATCGATAAGGTAACGGCATTTTTCCTGCCTTAAGTTACACCATGCAAGACTTCCAAAGTAGAAAAATCCCCTACACTGTACAGCTCTCTTGTCACAAATGATGCATGGGAGTGACATTTTTAGAGTTATTAATGAAATGGGAGGGGCAATATTGTAAATCGGAAAACTACAGAAGCTCTTCTGATCATGACCACCTAATAAGATGGATTACCAGTCAGTGCATGAGTAATTATAAAAAAAATTATTTACATACATTAAACATTAAAAATATTTAATAAAACTTATTTATATAATATCCGTCTCTTTCTCGAGTTTTTGACCGTTCTACAAATATTGGGATCTCTAGAACATCGAAAACACTATTTTTAGCGTGACATTTGTGTTTGTGTATGTATGCTGTGTAGCCGACGCGGTGGTCGAGCGGTCAAGGCGAGCGTTTCCAAGCGATCATTCGACCGCCGCGTTGTGGGTTCGAGTCCCACGTAGGGCATGGATGTTGTGTTGTTGGGAACAGTGTGTTCCGCCCACCTGGTGCGCTTGGGGCAACGTCTTAGGACGGCTAAATGGTTCCCGTCCCTGACCGATGTATAGGCGAATGATAAGAAGTCAAGTGGCTGGCCATTTGATTAAAAAAATGGTATGCTGTGTGTCTATTTGTGTATTTGTGCAACATATGCATCCACTCTAACTCTAAAACTAACTGACTAAAATTCATAATTTTTAGGTAAGTTACTTGTGGGTTATTCTGGTGCTGATTAGATTTTGGTACGATTCGGGATAAAAGAACCCGTCTATTTTTCAAGTTAACACGCAAAACTCGTATGTACCCCCACTCTAACTAAAAACGTAATTGAAAAAAAATTTCACAGAATTTGATAGATAAGTCATTTGTGGGTTACTTTGGTTTTCATTAGATTATGGTACCATTTGGGGAAAATAACCTGCATTTTTTTGCGAAATTGCCCCCCAAAAATCTAAATTAAAACTAAATTGACGATAAAAAGAATAAGACCAACCCCATCAATCTAGACTAGCTATTCTTGAGATAATTTAGTTTTTTCGCATTTTTATACGCCGCCTTCCAAAATACGTCTCATTAACAAATGAAAACATTAGTGGAAAAATGAGTGGAGCATTTAATTGCTGTTTTATTGTACCTGACATTTGTTTAGTGATTTTGTGAGATAGTTATTCAGAAGAGGTTGTGCCTGTTAGCGCTGTGCTTGTAAATAAACGTGTCAGAGTTATCCAGAAATTTGGACTCATTCTTGTATCTTTAAAGTACACCCACGATACCAGAGAATGCAATGCAACAATAGTATGAGAACGTAAAGCTCAGAAACATTTTAGAAATGTATTTCTGTGTACACTTATGAGTGCTTATTTTACATTTTAGTCACCGCTAAATATATTTCGAATGAAAGTTAGCTCAGTAATCCACTAAATAATTCACGAAGGTGATCTGCGACATGTGATGTTGTTGTTGTTGAGACCCAGACCGTCCGACCTACCAGAAAGGTGTAAGGTAACTGGCGACATGTGATGTGACATTTTAATACATGTACTGCACCACGAACTTCTATTAGGAGTAATAATAATTGACTCAACGTGTCTTTTCGTAGTGCTGAAGGGATATTTAAAAGTTTTAACTGCGCTTGTATTTTACATAAATTGGATTAATATGAAGCTTTTAAGCTCATATGTCCCCTATATAACGGATAGAAAGTAGTAACCTTTAAAATGTGTAATTTAAGTAACATTATACATTCTAAAAATGTCCTTAAGCTCCTTAATAACTTTCTAAGGACAGGACCGTTAGTGTACGTGTTAAGTCTATTAAAATGGCCTATGTAGGGGCATAGTGACTCGATCGTAGTGCTTACAATTGATCCCTGCGATTACAATATTGACTGCAGTGCCTTTAGTGAGAATTTCAAAAGTTAGGATAATGGTCTCGGTATTATATCGAGATAGACGAAAACAGCAATCATAAAATTGTAGAACATTGTTTAATGGATAGAAACCGACCTAAGTTCATTGTTCTGTTACAGAAGGCAGGGCCTGAATAACTTAAGGACATATGGTGCAGCTTCTTCAGGTATCAACTCCCCTCCCCCACAAAAAAAATTGCAACACCAAAAATGAACGACGTCCTCCTGGAAAAAATAACTATATCATCAGAATAGTTTTGCCTCGCGAAAAAATTCATTTTGGAGATATATGGGGTATGGGGATTACCTAACTAATTCAGCATCTTGGCATCTTAATAAGTAAGCTATCAATAATTTAAATTCCCTTCAAAAATCTAAGAATTTAATTTTGTATACCTTTATATAGGATGCAATTATGCTTTTGAAAAATAGTTTTGTTCTTTTCATATATGTCAAGAGATGAACAGGGCCCCAAAGGAATGTCTGCTCCGGGCCCCAGCTAGGCTTAGTCGGGCGCTGATAGAAGGCATTTATTTGACACAATAAGGTTAAATTCGAATTACTTTCATATTCAATATTGCTTATTAAACAATATTTACATGCATAAAAATCTAATGTGCAGCCTGTTAAAAGTGTAAACCGTCAGCAACAATGCACATTTGAACTGGAGAAGTAACAGTTCCGCCTACTTCGACAAGTACTACAGTAGTCATGATACAGTCCCTGATCATACGACTTTTTTACAACCAAAATCACTTCCTATTAGTTCATGGTGTCGATAATGCTTTATAACTTTATA
The DNA here is from genome assembly GCA_951213105.1 of Amaurobius ferox. Classification (NCBI taxonomy): domain Eukaryota; kingdom Metazoa; phylum Arthropoda; class Arachnida; order Araneae; family Amaurobiidae; genus Amaurobius; species Amaurobius ferox. The sequence continues at coordinate 57,117,359 of OX578139.1, read as the reverse complement.
ATTGACTTTGCTCGTCCATCTTGTTTCGTAGCCGAGGTAACTCTTCTATACAAATTTATTACGATGCTTGAAAACACACCTAGAAATCTTGCATATTATATAAAATGTCTAGAAAAGCACTGAAAACAAAGTTTAGAACTCTAGCCGAAGGAATCAAGGTTGCGCTTCATCTCAAACGTCATCTAAAAGGAACAGTTCACTTTCCTTTGTCAGTTCTTTATAACAGGTTTCCATTTCCACTGTACTACGATAGTCATCGCCAAGAAATTTCTCTGTTGAAAAGGAAAAGTGTGGATAAGTTGGGTGAATTCTATACCGAATGACAAAGTTTTACGATCCAAGTTAACTATCTTAACAGCAGAATTTTTAGAGCCGGAAATAGAGCTGACCTAGAATAATTAGGTGACTAAAATTGTTTGGAGCGCGATTTTCCTCCACTTCTTCAGGTGAAGAAACTGTGTGTTCCCTTAACAACCGTTTAGCGTGTCTTTACCTGCTATCTTGCAGTTCGTTCTCAGCCGTTGTTAATGGAAAACATTGTTATTGGCCTTGGGGGTTAAGAATTCCTACAGTGCAGCTGAGTGTATATATTTACAGTAGATTTTATTTGAAACCATTAGATAAAGGAATTTGTAATGTATATACATTTTTACTATTTAAAATTGTGTGAAAAGAAATAATGTTCATCATTTTGGAACTTTTTCGTTCACCCCTTTTTAAAAAAAAGAATTATTCTCTTGAAACCCAAGTGCTGAAATGTTTATAAAGCGTATATGATACGTAATAGCTAAAAGTAAGGCTCCTCTACATACGAGCTGACTCATCAAGCACACTGAAGCCCCCGTTGCTGGAAGCGCAATCTATTGGCATTAGATCTATTCGTATTTTCATTTTAGGAAGTAAAATTAAAATAATTATGGATGGTTGTTCTGCACCGAACTGCTGTAATCATTTAAAAAAGGGTTTTAGGCTATTTCGCTTTCCAAGAAGTGAAGAAAGAAGAAAACAATGTCTAATAAATAATTGCATCCCCGGTACTGGGGCATGCTTGTGCGAGCTAAGTTCTGCAATATTCTAATTGAAACTTCTTTTTTTATATAAATTATTTGTTTTAAACACTTATTGTGTGAATTTGTAACTGTAGAATCGAACCCTATGGGCTTCAATATGCTTGATAAGTCAGCCTGTAGTAGAGGAGCTCTCGCTAAAAGCAACTATATATATATATATATATATATATATATATATGTATATATATATATATATATATATATATATATATATATATAAACTATCCTCCAAATTATTCATTTACAAATGAATAATGCAAAATATTTCACTCATGGAGTTAGAAAGAAGGAAATAAAGCCGCTGTGGATGAAACGCTTGAAAATTCCATAATGCTTTGAGAATTATACTTACCTAGGTGTCGCCAGTGTTAGAAAAGTAGCCGTTATTGTTAGTTGATACAACAGAAAGGCGTGCCGCCCAGGAGGTGAAGTGGATAGCTTCTTCGGCTGATATCTTGTGGGCAGGAGTTCGAATCCCGAATAAGGCATGGATGTTTCTCGAGGATAAAATCAGTCTTCCGCCTTCTGGATCCTCGTCTAAATGTGAAGCTGCACCCCCTCCAACCTTCGTCAGTGATGCGTTCTTGTAATAAACTTTGTTCTCTTGTCTTATGTCTTTCTTCGTTCTTTCCTTCTTCCTGCGTCACTGGTCCTGAATCGGCTCCGCCGAAAGAGGAGGTCATTAGTAACAACAACAACAACAGAGAGGCGTAGTATTTAGTATAAGTATTTTTGTTTATTTTTAAATTGAGAGTTCCCTAATTATTATTTCATAGTTGTAGAATACAGTACCGAATACAGGGAGATAAAAATAAATTAAAAGGTAAAATAATTTTGAATACGTAGAAATATTCCTTATTGTTTCAATTCTACTTTGCATTTCACTAATATATTATTTCTACAAAATTGTCAGTTTAAATAATTATTTTATTCCTTTCGCCATAGAAATACATACAATGCAGGACTCCTTATCTTATTCCTGAGCAACCTGAATTATTGTCTCAAACGATATTGGAATTTTTTTAAATATGAAGTTTAATTTCCTTACTTTTACCTCCATGGTTTCAATTTAATTTTGTTTTAATTCTCTTAAATAACCATTTAGTGAAATTTTCCGACTGCATTATATAATTTACTAATTTATTAAACCTGAAATAAATTAATGTCCAAAAATAAGTTTTTACTAATCTGGAATAAAAAATAATAAATTATCATACATTATGTACTGTAATTCACCATGATGTGGTGAAATTACATATAAGATTCACTATAAACGTAGAACCAAGTTATATATTCCGCAGAAGAGAAAAAATGTACTTGCTTTATTGCCTTCGCAGTTGGAGGAAGCAGATGAAAACAGATTTTCTTTTAATCACAGTAGCTCCCTGTTTTTGATATTTTTCTAGATAGTTGAGTTACAGGGAGTAAGTACTAATCATATCCTCAAAATGAAATTTCACTTTTATATTAAAAGCAGCAAGCGTATCTATGTTTTGCAAAGTAGACACCTTTCTTCCATAGTCCCATTTCTTCCATAGTCACCTTTCTTGCATAATGTTTACATAACCTTTGCATAACCTAATACAACATCTGCCAATGGCATAAATTTTTCCAATGTCGAATGCGCAAGCAAAGCATCAGTATTTGATTATGAAAAATAACCAAGAACACAGGCAATAAAACAAAAATCAAACATTTGTTTCCAATACAGCAGATGACTTGGAATTCACGGACATATATACATTAACGTTGATATGTATGACTCATAAATTATAATATGCACTTATTGAGTGAAAATAAATATCGACCACGTTGTTTACAACAAAAGAAAACTACTGCTCACTAGCACGTAGAGCTTTATGCTCACACGCTGTGAACCGAAGCCTTTTCTCTCTGACTGTACACCTATCTACACTTATGACTGTACACTTACTGTGTAGTCTGACTGTATACAGCTATACAATTATGACATCTAGTTGTTCGTATTTCATCTTAATGAATTCATGTTCGGTGGTAAATTTGTAAACACTGACCACTAGATGAAAATCTACTTCATTTGAACAGTTCGCTGAAGTTTAAGAAATATAAATAAAACTATTATGACTTTAGTATTAATTTAACGCAAATCCTCGAATGAATTCAGACAATTGTTCTAAATGAAATTGGATTAAATATGGCAGGTGACGAATTATAACAGCTTATAGAAATTAAGTTAATTAAATACGCTGCGATTTTAAGACAGGATATAATCGTTTGAAGCAGTTAGAGAACTATAAGGAGGCATTTAAGTACCAAACAGTAATCAAACTCTCTTTAAATTAGAATGAAATTAATAGAAAAAAGATTATAATATAAATTATCTCTAACTGCTGTCAGAAGAAATGTGAAAATAGAAAACTTCATTAGAACTCAACATAAAAGTTTGAAATATGAAAAAATATAAATTCAACAAATTGTGAAGTGCTTAACATTATCCATTTTACTGTTTTAAATAAACTAACTGACCTTGATTGTTTCGGTGTTCCTGGTGATTTTGGTGTCTAATTGTTATGTTTGCAATCTAAAGAATTTATTTTGAATGATTTGAGTTTTGGGTATTGCAGATCTTATAATGAAATATAAGGATTTCTATTTTCATTTGCAATTGCGGAAATAACGTTCAACTAACTAAGAAAACAATCCCTTATGAAAATGAAAATAAAATTGTATTTGTTATAGATGCTATTACAAGAATAATATTATTTTTGTTTTTCTCTATCAGCTTTCAAATCTGTGTAAGTAATGAGTGCAGTTCGAAATTTTATTTTCAAACCGTACATTAGATTAAAACAACTTTTAATCTGCTTTTGAATTCATAAATGATTTAGTTTTTAAATCATTTTATCAAACGCTTCATAAAGGCATCTATTATGAATAAATTCATAAGACATACATCATTATCTTTAAACAAACCAGGGAGTGACTTTTAAATTTGCTTTTAACATGCAATAAAATCATTAGAGATATATTTACATGGAATAAAAAGTTTTCCATTTAAAATAAAGTGAGATTCATTCTAGCTGTAACATTAAGAACAGTTTTCATTCAAATATGATTGAAAATAATTTATTGAATTTGTCAAGTTGATTATTATGATTATCTTTAATTTAATTTTATAATCTGCACTGTAAACCAAAATTAAAAATTAACTTTGCTTTTATTTAAAGAACTTTCTATTACTGACTTTCTTCTTTTTTTCCACCACAGTTTTACAACTTCTTGTGCAAAATAACAATGTTGACAAAACAATGATTTATATAACATATTGCAAGTTCCGAAGAAAACATCACAAGTCAAAATGTCGCATTTTTCAGTAGAGACGATAGAAATTTTCTCAGTTGAAATTTCTGTAAGTCCTCCACATAAAGTTTCCGGACTAATGGCAGCTGACTAAAATTTTGACAATTTTAGCAATTTCGCAATTACGCAAAGAGCAATCTCTTTGGTCTTTGCGAGGGAGGGGCACAACTGAAATGCGATGAACACGCTAACAGCACGGTTAACACTTCTTGGCAAGTAGAAAACTACACAATTGTTCTCTGCAACTGCAACTTGAACTACACATTATGTCATTTTTCAAGCGAATAAGATACTTTTTATGGAATATGGTATCAATAACTCAAAAGTCGTATTTTTTAATTGTGGTGTTTTTCCTCCCGACTAACGATATTTGATTTTTTATTTCATGTATGCGCCTCAAAATCCTCGTAGAATAAATTATATCAATGACGCGTAATTCAATTTAATTAATCTGCATACATTTAAGATAATAAGAAAAAGAATATGACTCGACTTTAATTGAATTTACAAGTTTCTGAAATTGATGACCACGAATCAAGCATTTTTAACACTTTACAACATAGTTAGAAGTGTTTATGACATTGTTCAATCTGTCTGTCTGTATGTTTGTCCGTTCGCACGATAACTGCCGTAAAAATGACTTTATCAAAATGAAATTCTAGTATGTTATTGAGAGACGGCCAGTGGGACATATAGCAATGTAAATGAATAATATTAACACTTAAATAATAATATTAAATAGTATATTAACAATAATATTAACAATTAAACAATTAGTTTTGGATTGAACCTGGGTTGAAAATATGAAATACATTGAACCCTATGGGATCTAATTTTTCGAACATTTTTTAAGCTCATTTAAAATTCACAAATTGCCTCGAAAATTTTAGGAAATATTTACATTATCCCATAAAATATATAAAAAAAATTTCAGAAAAATGGGTTTGGTAGTTCTTTAAATACAAATTAAAATATTAATTACACCTATATAATATGAAGAGATCACGTGACCCACTTCAACATAAAATATGGCATCCATCTTTCCTTCAGTAAAACTAAAGTCATTTTTATATTCCTTTTAATTTTATATCTAGTGTTGCAACCGTTCTAAATCCGCTTTATTTTGACGTGTTTTCTGTTCATCTATATTCTGCGTCAACACTATTACAATATTTTTTAGTTTAAATGATCATCAAACTTTAATTATTTCCACAACGAAGCCTAATTTTTATCGATGCAGAAAGTAAACAAGTGATTGTAAGATGAGTTGTATAAGCATTACTGAATTTTTTCCTGAAAAATTATTTAACTCTGATGTCTGGAATAGAAGTGTATGGATGAAATATTGACAGCTTTTGCACAGAGAACCAGACGATTTATATTTCGATGACGTCATTTGAGTGCACTTCATGTTTTTCGATGAAGTTTCAAATTTCTAAGTAAAATAAATTATAGTAGTACTGTGATAATTTAAAAAATACTATCGCTGAATGTATCGCATTTTAGATATGTTTAAATAAAATTGCATTTCAGTTGTAAAGTGTTTCCTACTCAATGCTTTAAGCATGATTGTTCTTTCTTGTTAATTTATGTACCCAGAAAAAAAGTGACCGATTCATATGGGGGTTTTGTACTGTTAATTGTTAAATGCAAGAAGCTTAACTATTTCGAGCGAGATTTCTCCATGGAAATGTGGTCAATAATTAAAAAAAAATCTTAACTAAAGAAAAATCTTAACTAGTACGGTGAATTTTTTAGTCATGACGTTATAGTATGGTCGCATATATGGATCCTTTAATTGATAAGTTCCTAATTGAACCTTTTAAATATAATTACATGCCTTAGTTTTTCTTATATTTATCCAATACATAACCTATATATACCCATATACTCTTCAAAAATTTAATTTGCATTACAAAGAGGTCCCCAATTCTCCGAAATCACACCAATTAAGTACAACACCAATTAAGGGAAGAATGAGGCAACAATTGTAGGGGACTACAACCGCTCCTCTTATGTATATCTTACTTAATTGAAGTAGATGCATGTTTGTTCCAAGTTCCACCCATGCAAGTAGCAAAACAATTAAGAGACACATAACTGCGGACTTTGGTACAGTGATACTTCAGGTCAGTTCCAAAAACATTTCGGAGTAATTTTTTCTTAACTGGATTTAGTTTTTTTAATTATTTTACGTGTTAACGCAATCTTGAGCGTTTTCTACACAAAATAGTTAGTTCCTTAGAATTCGAAAATAGTATTACAGAGTTTTCATCCAGACACCATCGAAAAGATCGACAAACGATCTTTTCAAGGAGCTTTAAACCGAACACGTATATTATATAATATTATACTATCTAAAAATGCATTGAAATATATATATATATATATATAAAGTATATGTATATATAAATACACACACACAGACACACACACACATATATATATATATATATATATATATATATAATGCAAAAAATGCCTAAGATGGATTGTGACCCCTTAAATCCCTAGTTTCAGCATGCTGCAAGGCCGCAGCACACTCCCGGTATGGCAGCAATTCTCGTAGCACCTCTCTAATGCATGTATTTTGAAAGAATATACCTTTGAATATTAAAAGTCAGGATATACCTGAGATAAACTCATGGAACAATAATGAATTAGAAAACATCTATCCCCTCGAGTAGTCTGAATCAGTCAAATCCCATATACCACTATTCACTTAATCATACACCATATCACACTTTTGTAACTTCTACTCGTTACCGCTTTCACAATGAGTCAAAATAGTTGTTACTAAATTATGTTTAATGAAATCGCTATTTTTTTTTTTGCTATTTCTTCACTATAATACCCCAGAATGTCATATATTCTTGAACAACTATTTTTATAATAATTTTCCAGCTGACGTTTTATTAACACTTTACAACAAAGTTGAAAAGTGTTTATGACTTTGTTCATTCTGTCTGTCTGTCTGTCTGTCCGTTAGCACGATAACGACCGTAAAAATGACTTAATCAAAATGAAATTTTAGTATGTTGTTCAGACGGTCTGTAGGACCTATTGGACTATAAATGAATAATATCACCCAATTAGTTTTGGATTGAACCCGGGTTGAAAAAATGAAATACATTGAGCCGTATGGGACCTAATTTTTCGAGCATTTTTTAAGCGAATTTAAAATTCACAAATTGCTTCGAAAATGTTAGGTAATATTCAAATTGTTCCATTAAATATATAAAAAAAATTCAGCTAAATATATTCAGTAGTTTTTTAAATAAAAATTATAATAATAACACTTCTTATATGAAGCGATCACGTGACCATGATATGAAAAAATCACGTGATCTAGTTCAAAATGATATATGGCATCCATCTTGTCTCAAAATCGTGATTTTTAAAGTTCTTTTTAATTTATATTGAGTGTTGTATCCATCCTAAAACCACTTTATTTCTGCTTAAATTCTGTGCATCTGCATTCTAAAACAACACAATTACAATATATTTGAGATTAAATGCTCATCCAAATTTGATTATTTCTACAACGAAGCCTGTTTTTCACCTATGTAAAATGTAAACAGCAAAATATGTGGAATGAGTTGTATTAGAAGTGCTGTATTTCTTTAACACAAAATCATTTAGTCCATGGAGTCTGCGTAGCTGATATGAATGAAATATTCATTGATTTTACAAAGAGAAGGACGATTTTTTTCGATGAAGTTTTACGCATAGAGTTTACTTACTTGTAGCTCCATGGTTTTTATAGAGAGAGCCAGGCGTGTTATTTTTTCTATTACGTCATTTGAATGAATTTCAGTTGTTTTCGACGAAGTTTTCAAATAAAATAAATTATTTTAGTATTATGATAATTCTAAAATTATTACCGAGGAATGTATCACATTTTAGAGATGTTTAAACCAGACAATTTATATTTCAATGCCGTCATTTGAATGAAGTTCATTTTTTTCGATGAAGGTTTAAGTTTTCAAATATAATAAATTAATGTAGTATTGTGATAAGTTTTAAAATATTACCAAGGAATGTGTTGCATTTTAGACATGTTTAAATAAAATTGCATTGAAGTTGGAAAGTGTTTCGTAATCAATGCCTTAAGCATGATTGACCTTTCTTGTTATTATTGCTCCATGACTTTATCTCAGGCATATCCTGTCTTTTACTCCATTAATATTCAGCAGTCTATTCTATCGAAATACATGCATTGGAGAGGTGCTACGTGAATTGGTGTCACCATACCGGAAGTGTTCCACGATCTGGCAGCATGCTGAAACCGAGGATTTAAGGGGTCACAATATCCCCTTAAATCCAATTAATGGGCATTTTTAACATATTGCTCATTAGCTTTCCCATCATTTACATTTCCTTGTGTTTTACATATTATTTTAATATACTTCGTATAATGAAGAAAGACCTGCATAGCGCATTTCATTTCATTTATATGATCTTTAAATTTCAATCTTTAATTATGATGAATTTTCATTTTATTCTGCTCAATTTGTATTTTCACGTTTTACGTAAAATATACAGTAAAACCTCGTTAAACCGACACCTTGCGGGACTAAAAAAAAACTGACGGATTAAGCGGAGTGACGGATAAACGGAGTTAAGCATATGGTCCGTAAAATCTCGATAATTATAGATATGTACGTACAAAAGAAGCATTTTAAATTCTAATTGAAAACAAAATAATTATCTTTGTACGTGTATAATATAATTCACACAATATTTAAATAATGCAATAATGTATGCAATACTATCATCATTTTGTACTTTTATTATACGTAAAACAACTCGCCTCTTAATTTCCTGCCGTTTCTGCATACACATATGGTCAATATATATATATATATATATATATATATATATATATATATATATATATATATATATATATATATATATATATATATATGTTTGTGTGTGTGTGTATATATATATATATATAAAGTTGGGATATTTAATTTCGACCGCTATGGGGAAAAAGAGCGAGGCAAATGCCTGCTTCCTCGCATACAAATGAGGAACATAACGAATGTCATGAAAAAGGACATTCGTGGTGGACCAGCATACATCTTGACTCCCAGTTCAAGCGATGGCAGTACTTGACGAAAGGAAGACCACTTCTTCACTCTTTTCTCCGGATTTCGAGGAAATCAAAACATTCTAGACTTTTTTCTCCTCCTTTATCGACCCAGACCGCCTCACCTACCCGAAGATGTAAGGTATAGATTTATTCATCAAATAATTGATATTATTTTTGAAAGCAGAACACTTTTTTTACAGCTAAATGGTGTATCAAATACCAACCATGTAACATGCACACGCCATTCAAATAGCACAGGCAGACGACAATTGACTCCACCGATTGAAGTCAAAATCGCCGTTCCGTCAATCTGTATATTTAGAGGCCTTATGCAGAACACGTTCTCTGAAGTCGTGACGTCACAACATGTTTTTCCTTATATTTGTTCTAAGTAGACATGTATTTAAAGAAATCGATGGTTTTTATAAATTCACTGTGATCCCGTATAATTGTAATTAGAGGACTGCATTTTAAATCCCTGGCAACGTTGTGTAGCCGTTCTAATTTTTAATAAACATCTATACAAAATAAAAATTTTCTTGCTATTTTTAAATGAGTCACATTCCTTTTTAATATATGTTCCACTATTTTTTACATATATTTTATAGGAAAATTTACCTTGACTTTGCAACGATGAATAACTTCATCTTTAATTTATTTTAAAGATTCGTCAATGCACATTGCATGAATAATTTTATTTGGGAAAGGAACTTCTAGTTCTATTTTTTTTTTAATAAAATCTTCAAAATTGAATCATTATTCGTAACGTATCTGGAGATAGAAAAGGACGCCTCCCCCTCCATTTTAATATTTAGTTCAGTAAAAAACATAAGAGGATTGTTTCAAGGGAATTGAAATTTGTCATTTAAAATAAAATACCGTTATTTTATGAATCTAAAACGCTTTAAATTGATTTCGTAGGAAATTAAAAGAAATATTTGCATTTGTAAAGATGATTTTTTTTTAATAATGCCATATTCGATAATATAAAAAATCATCGAAACATAATTTAAAATAAAATGGTACAAAAAAAAGCTTTATTTCAGAGAAAAGTTTTTAAGCTATTCGTTTTCCATGTAGAGACAACATGCAGTAGAAAAATGTTTTCTTTCTTTTTTTAATTTTTTTGCAAAATGTGTTACTTTATGATGTTATTTGTTAATTATTATCTTTCTTAACCTTCAGAAAAAAATGACAATACGATCATTAATAATACTAGTATTTAAAAGAGTTCAAATTAGACTGTTAGTTCAGAGAATTCAAATAATGCGCTAATACAGTGGTACTCAGCCTGTAGATCGATCGTGATCTACCAAATGGTCGCTATCGCTTGTTAAGTCGATCTTCGGATGATTTTGGAAAAAATGAGAAGTTATGATTTGTGCTTTATTGGAAAGAAAATTAAATCTTAGCTTAAAATTCTCATCTAATAAACGAGTGAGGTTCAATATATATATATATATATATATATATATATATATATATATATATATATATATATATATATATATATATATATATATATATTCAAACACTTTTTAAATATATTTCAAACATTTACTGTTGATGAATTTCGATAGGGCTGGATCTCGACAATTATATCTTATATTTGTTTGTGTATGTTGTCTATTTACATCTTACAATTTGATACATTCGTATTCTTTTTTGCAATATACCGGCTCTCCGGGAGTGTTGTCGCGACGCAAAGCATGCTTAACCGGGGTGAGGGGGTCACAACTCCCCCCGGCCATCTTTTGATATATTGTTTCCATCCATACCTATTTTCTTTTTGAAAATATTTTAATCCTCTTTTTAGTGCAGCTTTGCGCCTTTTAAGTGTGATTTCAGATGATTTTGTAATGTTGTATTTCACGGTGTTTTCATATTATATATATATATATATATATTTATATATATATTAGAAAAAAGTGATAATAAAATTCAAGTAATCGTGAAATATTAACATCACCATAGAAGCAAAACCACTGCTATAGTGCCGATAATATAAAAGATCATCTCCGGCCAAAATTCGAAGATTTAAAAGAAATAACTCCATCTTCAGGTCTGAGTATTTAATTCCAATTAACCCAACCAAATGCCTGTTTCAGATTGGACAATAGTACATTACTGTAAATATCCAAACTCAGACTACAGGCACCAAAAGATGAAAAAATGAAGATAAGATACATTATGAAAATTTATATTACCATGTGGCAGGAACCCTTCTTCTTTCACCACATCTATATGCGACCAACCTCAACAGTATAATAAATATCTAGAAGCACCGTAATGAACATAACGAAATACAACCTGGGAGGCAGTACGAACGTTCACAGTGACACTCCCAGACCCGTCCAGTGAGTCAGAGCAGTAGACAGGACTATTACCCGTATAAGCAAAATAAAATATGAACATGAAGCAAAAATAAAAGTTCTTACTAAACAAGAGATTCATTGAAGAAATGGATAAACGAGAATGTCACTATTCACCATTATAAGGGCGCTCAAATCGTAGTTTCAAACTGGTTAACATTAAAATTTTTAGCGAAAATAAAATTGAAAACATTAAAAATGTATCTTATTTACAGAAGTTTTTGATTTTTCTAAATTTTTTTAGCTTATTTTATTATTTTTCATTTTTATCTATTTATATAATTAACAAATAATTATATTAAATAATCATATATTTTATTTTTGTTAGCCACTATAATTGGAGAGGTTGTATTGGATGTTATCGAGCGGAAGTTGATACACTGAGTTGATAATTTTAATAACGAATTTGGAAATATATGCATTATTAGTCGCTGTACTCAATAATTCCATAAAATATGCTAATTTATAATTTTCATCATAAATTTTATTGATTCTAAGAACCTGGTTTATTATAATATTTCTAAAAACTGAGATATGCAGACAAGAGTCAAAATGTTGAATTTTCGATGTATTAAATGTAAAATCTTGTCTTTTATCCTACAAGTTTATAGCCATATTACAATTTTTTTAATTCTAAATTTAAATCTAAAAAGTTTGCAACATTAGAGTCATTATTACTTGCATTTAATTGTAAATTATTAGGATAAAAGTTAAATATTATACGGATATTATTAAGGGCTACACATAATATGTCATCTAGATATCTAAACATGTGCATATTATGCAAAGCATGGATTAATGTTCTTTTCATAGACGAATAAATACAGATTAGCTAACAATGATGAGGCACACACCCCTTGCGGTATACCAAACTGTTGCTTAAAAATGTACCACCATGCTGAATGTAATTCTCTTAGAGAGTGAAATTAAGTAATTTTTTAAAAAGAAAATCTGGATGTCTTAGGGTGATATTATATTTTTCAAAAATTCATAAAATAGTTCTATACAGATCATCTGCATTAATATTATTAAACAAATCTTTGAAATCAAATGTATAAATACTATGAAAATTAGTAAGAGTTTTTAATCTCTTAACGAATTCAAAACTGTTTCTCACAATATGACAATTATTTGAGATGTCATCTGACAAGGATACTTCATTTAATATTTTTAATAATAATTTACCAGCATTAGTAATGTAAGAATCATTCCCACTATTAATAGTTCGAAAAGCAACAGGGGATTTATGAAACTTGGGTACTAAAACTAGATAAGGGATGTTTTTACAATTATTTTTTAGATGGATTTGCTTATATTTGGCTGAAATTCTATTAGATAAGATTTTAAAGCTAGTGTTATGTAAATTATAGATTTGATTATTAAGCAAGAGTGACTGGAGGGTACTTATATAGTAATATTTACATATGAGTGAGTAGTTACCACTAGCCTTATCAACATAAGAATGACAAAATCATTTTGAATTTCTTTAATATCCCTTTTAATTGAATTAAGGTTATATGATTTATTAATTTTCTGATTATATATATATATATATAGTGATTTAAGTATTGCTCTATTAAGACACTCCAGGGTTTGAAGGCTTCTACAGGGATTTGATATTTATAGATTATTTTATAGATAAGTTTATTTAAGTCAAGAATTAAATCTTTACAAATTAATTTATGCATAAATTTAGTAGGTATACGGTATTTAGTACCTAGTAAAATCAGTGATCTTAGTGCATCATAGTAATATATAGATTTCCCGTTATAACATGTCCATGTTGTTTATCTACGAAGTCTTTGTATTTATCTAAATGACAGTGGCAGTATGACTCTTTATCCAATTCACAATTTTTAATAATATCTATTGATTTGGCTATTTGATTATAATTGAAAACATAACGTCCTAGTGGTTTATCATATTATATGCAATTTTAGGTAAAAAGTAAATGGAAACCGATTTTAAAAAATTATTTATCTTCAGATTATTTAAGACAGAATTAGTGAAATTTAAGATACAATATTCGTTTATTTCAGTATATTGTTTTTATTCATCATTTAAATTTAAGTCCGTGACGTATAAATAAACACTAAGAATTTTACTTATGGTAATAAGCAAATCATAGAATAAATGTTTAAAATTAATGTTATCAAATGCAGAGATCATAAAAAGTTATAAACCAAATTTAATTGCTGTTTTTTAATTGCGAAAATCCAGTTCTTACATTGTTTCCAATCAAAAGTATTTTTGAAATTTGCACGTTGCTGTAGGATGGCATTTTTTAGATCAGATAATGAGGACACATTTTTATTATATTTACTTGCTCTTTTAGTTCTTTTTGATTTATTTTTAGAAATGTCAAAGGAATTATAAATATTATGGTCTTCATTAGGATAATTAAAGGATTTTTTGAACAATGTTATGATGATTAAATAATGGATTGAGTCCATATGGAAAAATAGCTTTGTGTGCACATATGAATTCATTTTCAAGGAACAATCTGTTATAATTTTTTTGAATATATATATATATATATATATATATATATATATATATATATATTTTGAATATATATATATATATATATATATTGAATATATATATATATATATATATATTGAATATATATATATATATATTTTTTTTTTGAATATATATATATATATATATATATATATATATATATATATATATATATAATTTAGGTATATCGCGCTAATAAAGAGCCTAAGTTTGGTGAAAGGCAGCGAGTTTAGCCTTAATTACGTTGTTTAAAATATGAAGGTAAATAGAAACTCTTACTCCACGATTTAAAAACCATAAAAAATATCCATATAGTTGCAGAGTCCCTTTGCCTGCGTTATATCCCAAGTGCTTAATTTTTTTTTCAGGCTTTTCTTAACAATGAAATTATATATTACTTTATCTGAAGTTAATTCAATTTAAACAAGTATATGATCTATGTTTGATTAGGGATTTGTATAAAAATTAATAGGCATGTATCAGAGGATATTAGGAGTACAAGAACTATACCTTCATTCTGATGAGATAAATATAACTAAATACTGTGGAATATGTATTTCTTGAAAAAAGTGGGATGGAGACACACATTCCACAGAATGGGTCATAAATTACCAACAGATGCTGAAAATTAAAAGATACCAGAACGCAGATGTTCTACATAGTATTGGAAGTATTCGGTATTTGATCAATTTTTCATTTTAAGTGCTGTGTCTCAATGAAATAATTATAATCTGGTTCAGAAAGTTAGGCATGTGTCGGAATATATAAATATACTTTATTAAAATGGTGATGGACATTTAAAGCAGAATTTTAAATTTTCTGTTAAATTTTACACTCTATATTACTGCAACATCTGTACGTTAAATAAAGAGTAAGTTCTATCTTTAAATTTTGAGGTAATAGTGTCAAATGCAATCCCCACATCCAAAAAACTGGACTGGCCTTTTGTGTCAGCCTTTATCGAAAGTCATAAAAGATAATCAAAAATCCCTTTGACTTATATTTATGCTTTGTCACTAACTGATTAACTTCAAAATGACGCCGTTAAAATAATTTTATAGCATTTCTCGTTCTCTAACAGCAATGTTCACTTGAAAGTTTTATAAAAGTGTCTGCACTAAAAGTTGTTAGTTTTAATATTGCCACATTCTAAAAACTGGAATACTGACTCTCGTATCAACGATAGCTACATATTTTACAATGAAAGTTAAATCATTGAATTTTTACTTCTTTTGAAAGAGCAATAGCGTTTTCAAAAATGGTTAGATTTTAAAGAAAAATGAAGGAACATTTTTCATTAATATTTATAAAATTTTCAATCATTATAAAATGTTCGTTTCAAAATTGTGTAAAAAATAGAACTTTTAATTCTAAAGTAATAAAAATAGGATGCGACACATGGTACAGTATCATTCATTGAATGTGAAAATCATTCATTACACATATTTTATTCACCTTTCAAAATTGCAAATCATTTGACGCCATAAATCCGACTTTAGACATGACAGACAATTTTAAAGGACTTCGCAAGCAGCCGTTGTAGTGGCTGCTTGCGAAATCCTTTTATATTTAATTTTATTTAATAATAGATAGATTTTATTTAATAATAGATAGATTTTATTTAATATAGATAGATTACTTCCCTACATACACAGCATAATGCATAAGGACATTAGTGTGACGGGGTCAAAAATTAGCATACGAGTTTTTAATGGAGGAACACGTTTCAAGCATCCAACAAATATCTCGCAAACGAATAGCCTGATTCGTAAATAAGGCCATTTGAATACTAGAACCTTATTTAAACACAATAGAGTATTCGTTAAAAACAATTTGGTATATGGATCCTGTACATCATTTATTTGCTATAAAACACACTAAAACATTACATTATGTAGCAAAAGTCATGTGCTGCACACATCATATATTTTATTTATAATAATGGCACATTTGCTGTAATAACCGTGTAAAAATAATAAATAGCATTTTAGATAATCAAAATTGGTATCACTTTTGCATTCAACAAATAAAATTGAGGACAAAACGTCTTTAAAACGTGCAAAACATTTTTAAAAGCGCCAGTGCGCTTTTGGGCGTTAATATTCCCTTCATCAGTGGCTACATGGAATATAGAATGTTTATATATATAGACCAGTTATACAGCAAATTTGCATAAAAATATAAAATGGTAAATGAACTTACTATTAATTAATACAAAATGATCCAAGAAATATACACGGAAAATACAAAAAATACTTTAAACGTTTTCAAATTGTAAAATTATTACAAGAAAAGTACTATCAATACATCATTTAGTTACAGGAAAAGTGAAATTTCGGAAGAACAGTGAAGCGTTATTTTCTGAGAATGGCTTCATAAATAACTATTAAGAGATTTGAATTACATAAAGTCGATAATGAGTCGCCAAGCATAACTTAAAATTTGAACGGGATCAAAATTACAAATCGACTCACGGTAAATATAAATAGGGATTCATATAGGATAATATTTCGTGGATTGTTACAACGAACTAAAAGGAAAGTTTTTCAAAAATGGGTGTGAATTTGTCATTAACCACATATTGAGCAAGAGCCGTAGAAAGTTTACCACATTTGACGTCGCGAGCGTGTTCAGCTAAACGGATGCCAACAGTACGTTTTGTAATACGAATGTAAAATGTATAGTCACCATCAAGAGATAACAGAGGAACTACATACACTCCAGAAAAGCTTTTAAAGTCATCAGTATTCCCAAGTTTATCAGAACGAATACGATTAAATAAAGTGGAAATATTAGAGTGAGCAGGTTTGAAACCAAATTCAAGACAGAAATGAATAAAATGACGGAAAATCTTAGGATGGTAAGGAACACTAGATTTATGGGCTAAACGATGTCTAATAGCAACACGTTTAGCATCAAACCGAGTAAATGTAAGGCAAATATGGGCAAAAATCTTATATATAAACTCACAAGAATAAGCAGTCTCATGGCCAAGATTAAAAATAAAATTAATTTCATCAATCAAAGCAGGGATAGAACACACATTAAATGCGCGATTAACGCTTATTTTAATCGCGCATTTAATGCTTGCTCTCTTATCCTTGCTTTGGCTGATAAAATTAATTTTATTTTTAATATTGGCCATGAAACTGCTTATTCTTTTAAATTTATTTATAAGATTTATTTATAAGATTTTTATTTATAAGATTTATTTATAA
Organism: Amaurobius ferox; assembly: GCA_951213105.1. Lineage (NCBI taxonomy): Eukaryota > Metazoa > Arthropoda > Arachnida > Araneae > Amaurobiidae > Amaurobius > Amaurobius ferox. Next base: position 57,099,733 of record OX578139.1, on the reverse strand, counting down.
GATTTTTATTTATAAGATTTATTTATAAGATTTTTATTTATAAGATTTATTTATAAGATTTATTTATAAGATTTTTATTTATAAGATTTATTTAAAAGATTTTTATTTATAAGATTAATTCCGTCATAATGGTTTCATTATAGTTGAAGAAACCGATTATAGATTTTATCCCTCTATAATCAGACCAGTAAATAATAAAATAAATGTTTAAGATAATTAAAATTTCCCATTTTAAATGAAATTTCCATTACTTTCTAAATCTAAAAACATCCGAATTGCTTCTGGTAAAGTTTTGCAGTAATATTAAAGATGACCCTTGCAGCAGACCATTTTGAAAATGTCAAATTAGTTTAAAAAGAAATTTAAGATGGTTAAACTATAAAGGATCAAACAAAATTTCGTTTTTCCCGTGCATTGTATTATTTTAAGCCGATTTGCGCTCAGTTCGAAAATAATGAGGCTATGAACAAATGCGTGTTTCTGGGTAAAATTGTTATCTAAGCAAAAATATGCTTTTGTATATTTTAAATTCAAAAATCATTATTGTAAACATTGTAAATGTGTTCAAATTATAATTCATTTATTTCATTCTAATTTTTATAAGTAGCATTTAATGTTATAAATTTTGCTTTAAACACTATCTTCATGCTAAATTCCATATTTACCTTCACGGTGCGAAATGCATTACTAAACCCTATATCATTTTCGATCTGAAACATCTTAGGATGTGGGGTGTAAATCATCCCGAATCAATAAGGAAAGTTTTCCATATTTATATATTTATTTTCAAATGAATCAAAATATGCCTTTTTATTATTAACACTTTACAACAAAGTTGAAAAGTGTTTATGACTTTGTTCATTCTGTCTGTCTGTCTGTCCATTAGCACGATAACTGCCGTAAAAATGACTTTATGAAAATGAAATTTTAGTATATTGTTCAGACGGTCTGTGGGACCTATGCGAATATAAATGAATAATATCATCCAATTAGTTTTGGATTGAACCCGGTTTGAAAAAACGAAATACATTAAAATCTATGGGACCTCATTTTTCAAACATTTTTAAGCGAATTTGAAATTCACAAATTGATTCGAAAGTTTTAGGAAATATTCAAATTATCCCATAAAATATATAAAGAAATTTCAGCAAAATATATTCAGTAGTTTTTTAAATAAAAATTAAAATAATAATTACACCCTTTATATGAAGAGATCACGTGACCCACTTCAAAATAAAATATGGCTTCCATCTTGTGTCAAAATCGTGATTTTTAAAGTTCTTTTTAATTCAGGTTTAGTGTTGTATTCGTCCTAAAACCACTTTACTTTTGTGCATCTACATACTGTGCATCTACATACTGAAACAACGCAATTACAATATATTTGAATTTGAATGATTATCAAATTTTGATTATTTCTACAACGAAGCCTAATTTTCACTTATGGAGAATGTAAAACACTAAAAGATGTAGAATGAGTTGTATAAGAATTGCTGCATTTCTTTAATGCAAAACTATTTAGCTCACGGAGTCTGCAATATATCTGATATGAATGAAGCATTCATTGATTTTACAGAGAAGCCGATGATTTTTTGATGAAGCTTTAAGCATAGAGTTAAATTACTAGTAACTCCATGGTTTTAAGTTTTTAAATAAAATAAATTATTATACTATTGTGATGAATGAAATAAATAGAAAAAAGTTTATGACTGAAATGCTGCTTTTATATAGAGAGCCAGACGATTTATATTGAACACGTTCTCTTCTGAACCCGGTCAGTTGCCTTTTTTAATTTATTGGGCTCTTATGTTGGTATTTTTATTCACTGAATTAGTATTTTGAATCTTTCATTGGACGTACACTTTCCTTATTGATAATTTACAGTTATTTCATAGTGTCCTAACTTTTGTTCCTTCCTCTTTGGTTTTGCTCCTCTTTCGTCTGCTTTGGACGTTAGAAACTCTATTTTCCTGCTTCAGTCACGTTTGCTGTTCCAACATCAGTCGCTGATCTATCTCTCACGAGTGAAGGTTCCGCTTCTTGTGCGTCCTGATAAAGAAGGCTGTTTCTTGCCTTTAAAACATGTTGACTCTATAATTTTGTGTTATATGCCGCTTTTAACAACGTTATTTTAGCTTTATTACTTTTGCAGCAGTTTGAACTGGACGCACAATTATTACTAGTAGAAAGCCTGAAAGATGCAGCAGTATCTTCATGTAGATGATCTAAATTCATATATGAAGTCATGGTTTTTGTAAAGATGTTTGTTCTTGATTATTTTTAAGGATTTCACATAAAATATACTGAAGAGCATTTTTATTTTCACGTTGTTTTATTTTGCCTTATCGTAGTTTCACATTCCACTACTTCATGTATTTACATCAGGACTTAAATTAGATTTTTTTTATGCAGGTGCACCTTATGCACCTGAATTTGTAAATTTTTGTTCACAATTTTCTTAGGTGCACTCTTAAAAAACTTATATTACAAGAGTATTAATGTAAACGTACAGCTCTCAACATTCCAGTTGCAGATTCCATTACAGATGCATTAAAAAAAATCTGATGTGGACAGCACATGACTTTCCTTATAAAATGCAATGAATTTACTACTTTTACAGCAAAAAAAAAATAGATTATTTTTATAGTAGATATTTATATTCTTTCCAAGATATTGAATTTTCATCAATGAGTCATCATTTTCATCGACTTAGCGTCATTTTTATTCATTTGGCGAGTTCTTCATTAATTTAGCAACATTTAAAAAGTCGCCAAGTTGGCGAAATTTCACTAAAATTCGTCGCCAAAATCTCGCCAAGCGTTATGGACGAAGAAATAAGTTACTCTTACAGCAGATAAATGATGGCATTCAAATACAAAAGTATTACTCAAAGTACCTTTTTTCATGAATGGAACGAACTGGATCCACGAGACTGATATTACCAAATTTATCGCATGGTATTACATATGAAAAATGAACATGTTTCTCAATAGGAAATATTTTTTTTTCATTTTATATGACTTTTTGATAATTTTTTTGAAAAATGTGCAATATCTCGAGAACGATTCATGTTAGCGTTCTAAAATTTATGTCAATCGTTTTCTAATGAAAAATTACATAAGAAATGTCTATTTGCGTAACTTTATTAGAGGTTTTGATTTTTTGAAAATTTCACTCGAAAATTTAGGGGGGTTCTGAATATTAGATTGCGTAAAAAAACAATAGGCTTCGAGTGTTTACGGATTCTAGTTTTTGTACCAAATTTCGTTCGAAGCGGTCCATTCGTTCGTCAGTTATCGTCTCAACAGATTCACACACACACACACACACACACACTTTCACACACAGAGACTCACAGACATCACTTCAAAAATGTTTGATTCGTGATCAGGGATGCTTGAAACGTGCTCTCCCGTCGAAAACTCGAATTCGAATTTTCAACCCCGTCACAATACTTTCCTTATACATTATTGTATATAAGGAAAGTAAAAATAGTACAATTTATAAGTTAATGGCGCTCTTGTTATACATGCTATTACAAATATTAAATATACATTATACAATTTATTTATTATTTCTCAACACTTAAACTAACCTTATAATATCTTCAAAATTATTACATTTCCTCAAATCATTACGTCGTGTTAATTTGGATTCCTTTAAAGATAAGTTTTATATTTTTGTTCGTTCATAATAAGACCTTTCTTGTTACTTTTAATGGCCTCTCCAAGCTTGAGTCTGTAGTTGTTGTGTTCTTGTTCTTTCTGCTACCAAACTTTTTCGCATTCTGCATTGCTATTCTGTATTTTTAGATCAGAATAGAGAACGTCATATTGGATATTCTTTCATTTTCCTGTGAATCGCCAGCGATCATTATATTGGCGACTTATGTCCATTGACAGTCTATTTTTGTTTTTGATTTTTAAATATCTTCTGGTAGCTAATTTACTTAATTTTCACTTACATTCCGTATGGAGTTTGTCTGATTATTTTTTAACACTTTACAACAAAGTTGAAAAGTGTTTATGACTTTGTTCATTCATTCTGTCTGTCTGTCTGTCTGTCTGTCTGTCTGTCTGTCTGTCTGTCCGTTAGCACGATAACTGCCGTAAAAATAACTTAATCAAAATGAAATTTCAGTATGTTGTTCAGATGGTCTGTAGGACCTATGGGAATATAAATGAATAATATCACCCAATTAGTTTTGGATTGAACCCGGGTTGAAAAAATGAAATACATTGAGCCCTATGGGACCTAAATTTTCTAACATTTTTTAAGCGGATTTAAAATTCACAAATTGCTTCGAAAATTTTAGGTAATAGTCAAATTGTTCCATAAAATATATAAAAAAAAATTCAACTAAATATATTCAGTAGTTTTTTAAATAAAAATTAAAATAATAATTACACATCTTATATGAAGCGATCACGTGACCATGATATGAAACGATCACATGACCCACTTCAAAATGAGATATGGCATCCATCTTGTTTCAAATTCGTGATTTTTTAAAGTACTTTTTAATTCATATTGAGTGTTGTATCCATCCTAAAACTACTTTATTTCTGCTTAAATTCTGTGCATCTACATACTAAAACAACACAATGACAATATATTTGAGTTTAAATTCTCATTCAAATTTGATTATTTCTACAATTAAGCCTATTTTTCACCTATGTAAAATGTAAACAGCAAAATATGTAGAATGAGTTGTATTAGAATTACTGTATTTCTTTAACACAAAATAATTCAGTCCATGGAGTCTGCATGGCTGATATGAATGAAATATTAATTGATTTTATAAACAGAAGGACGATATTTTTCGATGAAGTTTTAAGCATAAAGTTTATGAATTGTAGCTCCATAGTCTTAATTTTTAAATAAAATAAATTATTATAGTATTGTGATGAATGAAATGGAGAAAGTTATGAATGAAATCCTGCTTTTATAGAGAGATCCAGGCGTGTTATTTTTTCTATGACGTCATTTGAATTAATTTCAGTTGTTTTCGATGAAGTTTTCAAATATAATAAATTATCGTAGTATTATGATAGATTTAAAAACATTACCGTGGAATGTATTGCATTTTAGAGATATTTAAACCACGCAATTTATATTTCAATGCCGTCTTTTGAATGAAGTTCATTTTTTTCAATGAAGGTTTAAGTTTTCAAATATAATAAATCAATGTAGTATCGTGATAAGTTTTAAAATATTACCGAGGAATGTATTGCATTTTCGACTTTTTTAAATAAAATTGCATTGAAGTTGGAAAGTGTTTCATAATCAATGCTGTAAGCATGATTGATCTTTCTTGTTTTTAAATTGTCCTTTAATTTGTAAAAGTGAAACTTGTTTAAAAAGAACAGCATGTCAGATTGCTTTTATCTTTTACATAAAAAATGCCTGAAACTTTTGCAAGGCCCAAAAATCTTCCCTTTATGGAAATATATGAATAATATAGTTACTATAAGTTATTAAAATTACTTGATGTGAAATATAGATGAAAACGGTTGCATAAATATCGCTTCTAGTTCGAATTATTTTCGATTATTTTCATCAGTACCGATGAAATCGAGTTCATCATTACTTACTTTCTAAATATCCCTAAAGCTTTCTGATATTGTTCCATTTCAGAAATTTTTGCCTCTCCATCCAGCTTGATTTTAATAAATTTAGTGCAAATAATCGTGATTGAAAGTTTTTGAAGAATAGCGTATTTTGCGACGAAAATTAAGCTTTTGTAGCAGTATGTATCGGATGCCAAATAAAAATAGTGCAATTTTGTTACTTGCTACGAGTGTTTCACAGCGACAAATCAGAATTTTAAGAACACATTTTAAATGAATTATAAAATTTATGTGCACTGTGTGCCCTTCACAGAAAGAAGTTGGATGCACAATTAGTGGGCAAAGTGTACCTTTACACCTGGATGCAAACTGCACCTTTTCACTCACCTTCTTCGAGCCCTAATTTAAATAATTTTCTTTATATAATTCAAAGATAGGATGTAGTTTTTTTCTTAAATATTTAGTTCCGTCAGAATATTAAAATAACTTTTGAGGGAAATTCGAGTTCATCATTTACATATTTTACAATTCGAGTTCATCATTACTTACTTTCTGAAGCAAGAGATTTAAATTGCTTCGGCATAGATTTCAGAAAAGTGTTACATTTTTAAAAGAAAAATAACAATTAACTCTTAGTACCATTCATTATATATTCATAAATAAATAAAAGCATAAAATACTGTTTTTAAAAGCATCCCCCTTTACTATCTGTATATAGCTTAAATGTATGAAAAGCGTATGTATTACATTGTATGCAGCTTAAATGTACGAATGTACGAAAGACAACGACATACCAAATTTAGATTTTCTTGCTGCTCTGAGTCTCAAATTATTTCCAAACAACAAGTGTATTCACATAGCGGGTTCAGGACAGTCTGCTCCGGTAATTTCCAAACTAAAATTACATTAAAATATGCCAAAAAAGAGAGCAACATACCAAATCTTATGTTAATGTAATTAATAGCACTTGATTAGTTAGGGCTTTAAAAATGTGAATCACACTGATAAATAAACCCCAGACCGTGTTTAAAAAAATGGTTATAAATAGGGATATAAGAAAGTTGCTGGCTGAATAAGATAGCTGCAATTTAGTTTATTCCTTGTATTAATGCTGTAAATGTATTTTTCTAGGCACAAAATAATATTCACTTTTTAAAATATTTGTTTTTTTATATATTTGCTATAAAAAATCACTATCAAAGATGTAAAAGAAATAAAAGAAATACAAGAAAATAAAGAAGATAAAGTGTACTATATTCTAAGGATGCAATTTTACCGCTTATTGATTACTGAGTATATAATTAAATTTTCATGTAATTTAAAATTTCAAGATCTTAATCGTAACAATCTTCAATAAAAATGTGGATCTTCTTAACATGATATTATTATAATAATATACTACATTATCATAACTAACTATTTATTTTTCTTTCATGACAACACACAATTATACCAGTTTTATAGTTTAATATTTGTTTCATTCTTTAAAATAAAATGACAATATTAGTTACATATATTTGCTAATTGTTATACTACAAAATATTCTAGTTATATTTACTATCAGAAAATTTTTTGTATCTGAATTCAATTAATTGTCTACTGTTCCTTATTTTATTTATTTCTCTGTTGTATTTTTTCAGTAAATAATTACATCCTGTCTTCTTCGTGGTAAGGGATTTATATCGACAAAATGAATCTTTTTTACTTAGCCCTTTTGGCAACTAATAAAGAGAACATTCTAATTAACGATTAGATTTTAATGCTAATTGTATTTGAAAACAACAAAGCTAAAAATGGAATTATTGGATAATTAAAGGTAAAATAATTACTAATAAATTATGTTACAGTGTTTTTTTTTCATCTAAATAAAAATAATTTATTTTCTTACATTTTTCTGTCTTTGTTTCTGCGTTTCTGTCGTCGTCGTAGTCTGTAACGAAAAATCGAAGAATTGGACAGCGCTAAAATTTTCTGCAAATGTGCTTTCCATCTCCGTAATGTTTACCTTAGCAATAGTCTTTTAAAATTCGAATTAGTTTAAAAATTACGAACATTCAAAGACAAAAATCCGTAGAAATTTCGATTTCAAAATTATTTTTTACTCCGTGTAGACGATAAAAGATAAAAATGGCGCAGATAGTCTGCGAACGATACCTCATGAACAATGTTTCTTTCAGAGCATTTTAGCAGGGGGGGGGGGGTCGAATAAAATTTTAGGGGGGCAAGTTTTCTATTTGCCCTATATAAATATACCTAAATGCTGTGTCACATAAATAGAAACTAGGTTAGCATAAAATGTCTTAAAGAGGGAGAGGGCGAAAACTCGTCTCCGGGGATGCTTCGCCCCCTCCCCCGGAGAAGCACTAGAAGAAGCACTAAAAGAAGCACTGCTCACAAAACAACTTTGAGTGCTATTTTATTTGCAATTTTTTAAATTCTCGAAATTATAAAATACATATTTATCTTTTGTAATATATTATTACTTTAATATTATAAGTGTCCTCGCTGAAATATATATATATTTTTATTTCATTTTACTTCGGGGGTAAAGGTACAGTTTTATTTTCTATTTTGCAACTTATTAATTTGCATGTGCATGCGAATTCTTATTAGAAATTTATAAAAAAAAGGATATTTTTGATTGTTAGAAAATATTTTTATTCATCTTATGATATGGGTGATATCAGACATTGAGCTAAACTTCCAATCGTATAAAATATAAAAGTTTCGTAAGAAATGTACCCAAATCGAAATACTTTTACTTTCTCCACTTTCAAGCAGCTGTTTCAGTTCAACTGAGTAAAACATATGATAAAAAAATTTCAAAGATTCCATTTTTATTAGACGGCAAAACAGCCAAGATTTTAGAAGTTCTTTTCTGGTACTCGAATTAGAAAGGAAAGTGTTCTTTATGGGTGGAAGACACGTAAATCAGTATATTTGAAAAAAAAAGAGATAAAGCTTTCAGCGCTTCAACTTTCAAATATCATTTTTGAAGTTATTTTTTGAAGAATTTAATTCGCTATCTTTACGAAATTATTCTTTCATCTCAGAAAAGAAAGCATGATGTAGGGAGCTCACGACACTCCCTATAAGGTGTAAGCTATAAAATGTAATTAATTAGCCTTGCAAAATCAAGTTTCATGCCACCATAAAGGTAATGCTAAATGTATTATGGCACTAAAATGTGGTAATATAATTATTTGCACTTTTCGAGAAATGCTATTCTTAAATAAATGTATTGATTGAATATTTCTTATTTAATTTATTATGATTATAATGTAATAGTGGTTATGTTGCGTTTCGTTCTACATGGGAACCCGTCCAAACAAAGCTGTTGTTTGCTGCATTTAATATAAAGAAATCTGAAAAAAGATAAACATTAAAGTTTTCTAAAATAAATTGTTAGATTTAAAAGTGTTATTTATTCGTTTAATATATTTTAAGCAATCAGCCCCTATATACTTTCAAGAGACATAATTGTTCTTATCTTTTCATCTGGAAATTTAAGTGAGGCTAATTATTGAACATAAACAATCGGGGTTATAGGAATTTATTGTAATGACACCTGGCTAGAATTTTCTCGCCAATACTAGTAATTACTGAATTGTTATTTATTTGGTGGTATTCCTCTCAAATTATAAACTACATCAATACATCTGAAAATGCTTAAGATGGTCTTTAGTTTCTGGGAAAAACAGGCAAATATCATTACAACATTCTCCAGTACATATTCGAATTATTCGAGAATTTAGTCCAAAGAATCAGCACCTGACTGTCCGGATCCACTCTTGTTGAACTTGAACATAATTATAATCAATTTTTCTAAACTTGAACGATATATTGCCAAATTGCAGTAATCCAAAGAAAAGGCAAGTGGTGAATACATTTGATATTCATTTAAGTTGGAAAATGTTTTTGATCTGTTTCATAGACTTATAAGGGTCTTTCATTACTTTCTGTTGACATTAAGCATTCGACTGATTATAATAAAGTTTAATAAAAGTAAGTGCAGTGCAGTATCTCTTAAATTGATCTTACGTAGACTGAGTAACAAGGAAGATTAATTCCTTAAGCAAAATATGTATGGGTCATCTAAATTTTTAGTTTTGACCCCTCCCCCTTCGTCGAAACTAAAAGCATTTATAAAAATAATTTTATTTGGGGGAGAAGTTAAGTTTAGGGTCCCAAAATGTTATCGATGTACGGCCATGAGATTTAGTACACAGGCACTTTAGATCGGGCACGGTAGCCTAGTGGTTAGTGCGCTAGAATTGCACTCGGCAGGCCCGGGTTCGATTCCGGCCACTGGCAAAACTGCCGCCGTGTTCACGCAGAGTACGATCACGTTAAACATGTGGGTCCGTAAGTTCTTGCGAGAGGTTGGTGGTAGGGGAAGGAGGGTACGGTCCTTGTGGATGCCTCCCCCACAGGGTTCCGGTCTAAATTGGGTGGCACTTCCCGGCTGTCCAAACAGTTACCTTATACCTTTCTGGTAGGTCGGACGGTCTGAGTCTCAACAACAGGCACTTTAGAAACCTGGAAGATGCACCTAAGTGTAAATTTCTGTAAATTCGATTTTTTTAGTTATTTTATGTTATTTTAGAGTTGCCATCATCATCGAAAAGAACGCGGACACATTTTTTAGAATGTTCCGGCTTTTCCAAGGATTTTAGATGCAAATCTTTGATAAATACTATACCGAAGCTCACAGCGAATTCCCAAAAATCAAATAAACTTTAAACAATACGCTCGCTTGTAATAAAAACGTCGATGTCACAAACGTGATGTCACAAACGCCGTCGTGTCGATACACAAACGGCTACAGCACTATCGCTTACTTAAATATCCCGGGCAGCGCGGGGTATATATTCTAGTATTTTATAAAAAAAATTTCAGGAGCAAATAACTTTTTTTCTAACTTCCAAAATGTGCCTAATTTGTTTAAATATTTGTTTAATCCCTCGATAAATACAAATAAATTGGATAATTACATACTCCAGACATACAAGTTGGATAAAAATCGAGTGTTGTTTTTTTATTCTATTCAATATTTTATTTTAGAAAAATTAGAAATGCAATAACTGAAGGAAAGCCACTTTTATTCAATTTATAAAAACATATATTTTTTTTTTCTCAATTTCCCAAGACATCAAAATTCATATTTCAGATAGGAGAAATTGAATATCCTATTACAAAGAACATGCTTCATTTCATAATGCTTTTCAAAGCGGTAATAACTCGGAAGGAAAAAAAATGTGGGGTGAGTTTAAGAGGTATTGCTCTTTTATTGAGATCTTTCAAATACATATAAGTATCTCCTATTATTCGCATATTGAATATAGTATAGAGAAAATATTGTTTTCGCGGAAATTTTCTAATTCTAAATGCTAATGCCAATATATATTTTAGGACCTCCTGAACACTTTTTGGCTATTTTTGGAGTGATGCCCGTCTGTCTATCTGTATGTCTGCAGTATTTCTTATGTATACAATAGCAGCCACAAATATTTATGGATGTTCAAGTTACTTCATATACAGCCTTTTTTATCGAAAATCTAGATATATACACATTTTATTTAAATTCGAGCGAAAACTTCGAAATGTATTCGAAATTTCATATTTTTTAACTTGAAAGCATAGGACAAAGTATGACATAAGTATACCTAAAATGCTATTTATGACTCAATGACCGTGATATTTAACAGTTTCAATCATTGTGAAAAATAGTGGCGATGCAAGGCTTGTGTGTCTTGATGTTTGTAGGCTCCTCAGAGAGGCAAATTACTGTCCCCCGGGGGAACATTTTTAAGTATGATATCAATTGAAAGATTTTTTCAGGTCCGTTTTTAAAGTAAAAGGTAACACGCTATAATTATAATCATTTGTACCAGCAATACCGAATTTTCAAAAAAAATTGTTGCAAAATTTGGAAAAATTGATACTTAAAAACTGATAATGGAATGAGAAAATCGAGTTAATCCACACTCTACTTAATTTCGTTTTACAAAGTTGTGTTATATATTGCTGTGTTACATAAGTTTTGTGTTGCAAAGTTACGTTACATAAAACAATTAAGATATTTTGATATTAATTGAGTTTGCAAACGCATAATTTTGTGGCTTTCTTGACCATTTCAGTGTTCTTAATGTCGTGCTGAAGTTCACTATTGAAAAGAAGTGAGTTTAAAGCGCAATTTCTTTAACACCAACTCACACTGTGTTCAGGTTTCGCTGACATGGTAGAGCTCAACCGATTCAAATAAAATTATGTAAATAGCTTGAACTAATCAAGTTTAAGGTCATGACTAAGCCAGAGTTTTAAATTTCGATCTGTGTATTAAGATATCTGTGATCAAAAATCAGACAATGAAGTCTGTGGAAGAAAATTAATTTAAACAACAAAGATCAATCATGCATAAAGCATTGATAATGAAACACTTTCCAACAGCAATTCAATTTTATTTAAACATCTCTAAAATGCAGTACATTCAGCAGTAATATTTTTAAAATTATCACAATAATACAATAATTTATTATATTTGAAAACTTCAAACTATATAAAAAAAATGAATTTTATTCAACTGACATCATTGAAATATAAATCGCCTGGCTCTCTATGTAAAAGCTGTAAATATTTCATTCATACACGTTTATTCCATTCCTTTCATCCATCACAATACTACAATAATTTATTTTATTTAAAACCCGAAAACCATGGAGGTACAAGTAATTTAACTTTATGCTTAAAATTCCATCGAAAAAATCATCTGCTTCTCGTCATCTGCTTCAAATACTATGCTGCGTAAAATCAATAAATGTTTGATTTATATCAGCTATATTTTAGACTCCAGAGCTAAAAAGCTTTGCGTTAAAGAAATTCCACAATTCTTATACAACTCATACTACATCTTTATGTGTTTACATGCTCCATAAGTGAAAATTAGGCTTCGTTGTAGAAATAATCAAAGTTTGATGATCATTTAAACCTAAATATATTGTAATTGCGTTGTTTCAGAATGTAGATGCACAGAATTTAAGCAAACATAAAGAGGTAGACAAACAATAGAAAAATAAAAAATTTGATGTGGGCAACACATGACTTTCCTTATATAATGAAATGAATTTACTACTTTTACAGTAAAATAAATAGGTTTTTCTTCTAGTAGATACTAATATCCTTTCCAAGATATTGACTTTTCGACAATTAGTCGTCATTTTCATTGATTATCGTCATTTTTATCCATTTGGCGAGATTTTCGTTAATTTGGCAACATTTAAAAAAGTCGCCAAATTGGCGACATTCCGCCAATTTTGTCGCCAAAATCTCGCCAAGCGTTATGGACAAAGATATAAGTTATATATATATATATATATATAACTTATTAGATATTGAATGTTCAACATATATTATATAACTATTATTATATATTTATATATTATATAACTTATTAGATTTTGAATTTTCCACAATTAGTCGTCATTTTCATTGATTTAGCGTCATTTTTATCCATTTGGCGAGATTTTCGTTAATTTGGCAACATTTCAAAAAGTCGCCAAGTTGGCGACATTCCGCCAATTTCGTCGCCAAAATCTCGCCAAGCGTTATGAACGAAGATATAAGTTATTCTTACAGCAGATAAATTGGCGTTCAAATGCAAAAGTATTACTCAAAGTATCTTTTTTCATGAATGGAACGAGCTAGATTCACGAGAATGATGTCACCCAATTTATCGCATGATATTATATATGAAAATTGACCATGTTTCTCAATAGGAAATATTTTTTTTCTATTTTATTTGAATTTTTGATAATTTTTTTGAAAAATGTGCAATATCTCGAGAACGGTTCATGTTAGCGTTCTAAAATTTATGTCAATCGTTTTCTAATGAAAAATTACATAAGAAATGTCTATTTACGTAACTTTATTATTGGTTTTGATTTTTTGACGATTTTTTCAAAGTTTAGGGGGGTTCTGAACATTCGATTGCGTATAAAAACAATAGGCTTCCAGTATTTGCAGATTGGGATTTTTGTACCAAATTTGGTTCGAATCGGTCCATTCGTTCGTCAGTTATCGTCTCCACAGACCCACTGACACACACACACACACACACACACACACACACACACACACACACATACTTTCACACACACACACACACAGACATCACTTCAAAAATTTCTGATTCGTGATCAGGGATGCTTGAAACGTGCTCTCCCGTCGAAAACTCGAATTCGAATTTTCGACCCCGTCACAATACTTTCCTTATACATTATGTATATAAGGAAAGTAATAAGGAAAACTAGATAAATATTTCCGGCACAAATAAAATAATAATGCAGCATACATTTGTTTCGAGAATACGCTGGATGTGCTTCATCAGTGTTAGAGAAAAAAACAAGGCCGAAGGCAAAGTTACGAAATGGGATGTCGGGTATGTTGATTCTTTTGCACTGATGAAGACTATCCAGCGTAACTTCAAAACATATGTATGCTGCATTATTACTTTATTTGCGCTTAAATACGTTGCTCAAGTTTTTTCTTATCCTTTGCACAAAGTGAGTTTCACTTATTGATGGAAATAAATGTTAAGAAACTTTTTATCGAAATTCTTTGCAGAAAAATTAAACAAATTCATATTTTTGACGCATTTAAAAAATCGTCATTTTTAACAGACCAACTGACAATAAACTACTTTCGTTCCTGGTCTCGCCAAATTCCAGAACTGGTATTGTCGAGTCCGGACAGGTAAAAGTGTGAAATTTCGGCTTATGTAAACATCTAGTGTGGTCAATGAAGTTTTTAACAGTAAATATGTCGTCATGTAGACATAACACACTATTCTGAAGTAATGGTAAAAGCATATTGGCTGTGATTGTACATTTCCGCAATTGTTTTAGACAAATAATGCATTTGCAAAATGCAAATCAACATATTATATCTAAATACGTCATTACACCATCCTCTACACAAAGTTATTTTGAAGCATGTACAGTAGTGGCCAAAAGTGTGGGAAAATTTTGGAAAAAGTGTATTATTGAGATTTGATAGCTCATAACACTACATTTTTTTTTACCAATACCATAAAATTATATATCAATGGAAAGATAATTTACTCAAAATTGTAATTCAATAAAATTTGTTCAAATATATATATTCTGTCAAAAGTTATAGCCAAATAACCAGAAAAAAATACGCACAACTTGCTTAGGTTTATATGACGTAGCTTTCCTTCATTTGAATGTAGCCAATGAGCATGAGTGTTTAGAGAGCCAATCAGCTGTCTTCTTGTTTTTGCAATGAGCCAACAGGTCACATGACATTTATCAGTGTGTTATGATTGCTATCAAGTTGGTTGGTTTTTTTCGTGTTCTTTGATTTAGTGACTTGTAAAACGTAATAAAATTTAAAAAAATGACGCAGAGAGTTGAATAGTAAACCATAAAGTGATGTAAAATAGTACTATTAAGTGAACAAGGCTACAGTTATGAAGAAATTAGAAGAAATATTGGGGGAAACTTAACCAAAGGTGGCATTTCTAAATTTTTGAAGAGATATAAGGAGACTCAGTCACTACAAAACCAGACTGGTAAAGACAGGAAAAGGTGCACAACAGCAAGTGATGATAGAAGAATTAAGAGACTGTACCTAGGTGACAGAAGAAAACCATCTCGGTGTGTACAAGGTGAAATGGCGCAATGCAATGCGAAGTTAAGTGCAAGGACTGTTCGGGGCAGACTGCATGAATTTAGTCTAAATGCTAGAAAAAAGCCATTTTTATCTCTCAAACAATAAAAAGATTAGACTGGGCCCATATTAACTGGACAATGAAACAATGGGACAGTGTAATAGGGAGTAATGAGACCAAAATCTCCCTGTTTGGTAGTGATGGCGTAAAATGCGTAGGGAGAAGAATCGGAGAAGATTTGGATCCTGATTGCATTACACCTACCGTGAAACATCCAGTTAGTGTTATGATCTGGGGTTGTACGACATCAAGAGGTATGGGCAAAATTTGTGTGATCAATGGGAATATAAATGCCAAAAGATACATAAATGAAATACTTGAGCCCAAACAGCAGCCTTCTGCACGTAATCTTTTCCAAGATAATGAAGCATTTATATTTCAACAGGGATCAGCCTCATGCCATGTTGTTCGCGTGTGCAAAACGTGGCTTCAAGATCATCATATTCAACTGCTGGAATGGCATGGGAATAGCCTCGACCTTAATCCCAACGAAAATCTATGGAGTCGACTAAAGACACTTGTTAGTCAGAAGCAACCCAGCAATAAAACCCAATTAACATAAGCAATAATTCAATCTTGGTTTCACATTATAACAGCTGCAAAACTAAACAACTTGGTTCACTCCATGGGAAAGCGCTGTAAGGCCGTAATTAAGATTAAAGATTACCCAACTAAGTATTAACTGACATGGTGAGAATTTTTGTATATCTCATTTTTTCTATGTATTTCACATTTCTTCTTTATAAATACTGTTCATTAAAAAATAATTCATAAATGTTATTGCATTACAATCTTGATTAAATTATCACTCCATTGATATATAATTTTATGGTATTGGTACAAAAAACTGTAGTGTTATGAGCCATCAAACCTCAAAAATACACTTTTCCAAAAGGTTTTCACAATTTTGGCCATTACTGTAGCTAATTATTCATACTCTACTTTAGTATGAATATCTGGTACCTTTTAGTGGATAATGTTTTTTATCATAAACAGTAAAAAAGGTGGGGTGAAAATAATGATATATCGGTTTTGGTGGTATGTTTGTATCTGTGTATATGATTTAATATGACATTGTTAAAATTTATTTTCTGATTTTAAACACCAACTTCCGCATTATTTAAATGAAACAACACTTTCATAGAAAACATCGTCAATAGATCTCTGTTAATGTTTCAGCCCAGTTGATGGTGTAAAATGACGTCACTGGAATCATTTTTAACTAGACAGAGGAAACCCTGTGCATGCAGCCTTTCCCATAACAGGATTCTAGGGTTGCCCTATGCTGAAGTTTAAAGAAGGGCTTCCAAATTTGGTGTTCTACCTCTAATTTGCCGAAATTTGGTGTTCTACCTCCAATTTGCCGAAATTTGGTGAATTTCCAAAGAGTTAAGAAACGCCTCGATATAACCATGAGAGATTTCCAGAAGTTTCTATAAAGAGTTTATAAAAGGTGCCATCACTCAGTTGGAGAGCAGTAGACGTAATACGGGCTACATTGAACTGCGATTTTCTTCGAAGTTTTGAAAATAGCAGCAACTATTTTATGAAATTAAATAAGTCAATATTGTTCCTGTTTACCCTGCGCATGTGATTAAACATGTCAGTCATCCAGAAATTTGGACTCATTTGCGCATCCTGCACATACACATGCGATTCCAGAGAATATGTCGTAACAATATTGTATTATAGGCTAGTAAATATATCCGACTTTGCCTGTGAGTTTCAATAGGCGTTGATTGAATTAATTTATTAAATTTTCAAGAAATGCAATGCACAATAATAGAAAGCGCCACCAATTGGCTGAACTTTGAATTTTAAGTTCATAAGTTTTGATGATATACATACATTTATAACATTAACAAATTAATAGAATTCTCGGAAAAAATGTTTTAGTTTTAGCAACGTGCAAGAGATGGCTTCACCAATCTAATCAACCGAATTTTGACTTTTTAATATATTATTATTAATATTATAATTTATTAAATTTTAATTAAAATATAATTTATTAAATTTAATTAAAAATTATAATATTTCTATTGTTTTATAATATTATTATTTATTATTTATAATTAATTATAATTAATTATTTATATATAATTTATATATATATATATATATATATATATTAATTGTATATAAATTATTTATATATAAATTATATATATTAAATTATAAATAATTAATTATAATTTAATACATTAATATTAATATTATAATTTATATAAATTATTTATATATAAATTATATATATTAAATTATAAATAATTAATTATAATTTAATACATTAATATTAATTTTATAATTTATTAAATTTAATTAAAAATTATAATATTTCTAGTATTGTTTTATAATATTATTATTTATTATTTATAATTAATTATAATTAATTATTTATATATAATTTATATATATATTAATTATATATAAATTATTTATATATAAATTATATATATTAAATTATAAATAATTAATTATAATTTAATATATTATTATTAATATTATAATTTATTAAATTTTAATTAAAATATAACTTATTAATTTTAATTAAAAATTATAATATTTCTATTATTGTACATTGCATTTCTTGAACATTTAATAAATTAATTCAATCAACGCCTAATAATTTATTATTAATATTATTAAAAAGTTCGTAACTTTTGAACAAATTCGAATCAAAAAACTAGAGTAGGTGTGTCTTCTCCGGAGCCGAAGTACTTCTATACCACATTACACGACTGTACGTCGCATAGAGTTTTCACCACTGTGTTCTACGCAGACAAACAAACAAAATCACAAAAATCTTTACATTTTATAGCGATATTTTATATAGGCTTAGTTAAACATGTTGCATTTTACAGTTATGTATCATGCAGAGATTTTGAGTGTCTTTCCTGTAGGCTCAGCTTTGTCCCATTCATTTGATGTAGTCTTTTTACTATTTCCAAAACAAGTTTAGATCTTCCAATATCTTACTTTCACTGTCTTACTGTCTTACTGTCACTAGCGAAATATTTTAATTTCCAGATAAAAGACGTGCCCTATATTTAAAAGAAAAATGTCACCATCTCGTACTATGTACGTTACTCGTATCTTCTAAGTATGAAAAATAAGCTTGTAGCAAATATATACTTTTACGAAAATCAGAAATAACGGGCCCGACCTCTTGAATGTAAGACATCAAATAAAATCTGTTCGACTCAAAAATTCCAAATCTACTTATGAATAATTTAATATGCGTATTAGTTCCATTTCAAATATCCAGAAGACAAATATTTTTACTAAATCCGAAAAGTTCTGCTCCTCTTGAGTTTAATACCTACATAAATCCATACGGATGACATAATTATCTTTTACAGGCACACGAGTCCAATCAGAAGATCCTTTGAGGGGTTTTTATGTTTGATATTCAATTTTAGAAAAATGAGTTGCATAATAACCGCGGTATTGGAGTTGTACCTATTTCAAGAAAATATATTTTCCTCTTTCTCTCAAGAGTTTTAAAATCACTTCTCAGATTACAGACTTTTCATGTTGTATTTGAAGGATCATATTTCATTTCCTTATTCATTACCCAGATCTATTAAGGGAAAAAAATGCAGAATAATTGTAAACCGAGAGGGGGTTTATTTTAGGTCGATATCTGTATGAATAAAAGTGACAATCTGTCTGTTTATTTGTGTATTTGTCTCATCATCACTGGAAAACAGCTGCAGGGAATTGCATGGAATTCTGTGGATAGCGGCAAAATAACTGCACTTAAAATGTAGTCCATGTTTCGAGTTTCTAGGGCCAAGGATTGTTGAGATATTAATGGAGAAAATAACATCTTTTAGGGATAGAATTATGCAAATGATATTTTTACAAGTTCATTTGAAAAGAAATATATCAAGCGCAAAGCAGCGGAATTAAACCCAATGAGTTTATACTGCAGAAAAATAATTATACCATGTTGCTAAGTAACGGAATCAAACCCAACGAGTTTAAACAGCAGAAAAATAAAAGATGCCATGTTGCTAAGCAATGGAATTAAACCCAATGAGTCTATGCAGCAGATAAAAAAGGACGCCATGTTGCTAAGCAACCGAATTAAACCCAATGAGTTTATATTGCAGAAAAATAATGATACCATGTTGCTCAGCAACGGAATCAAACCCAATGCTGATATGCTGCTAAGTAATAGTATTAAATCCAAAGAATTTATACAGCAGACGATTTTTATTAAATCTTTTCTGTTCTAAATAATTAAGAAATCTATAAAGCAATCAATTTTATCGGAATTACATTTTTGACTTGATTACATCACTCAGGGTGAAAGGTGACGGTTTGATATTTTCAATTTCTGAAGTAGTATGTTTTGTATAGGTAAAACATTTTTCAAAGTCATTGAGTTTAATCAATTGTTGAAGCAGAATATAAATGGCACGCGTATGTCTTCTAATATCACATTTTACCACTTTCATTTTGACATATGTATTCTGATTTCATAGCGGTTTCCTTTTGGTAAATATTGATCCAATTCCATTTTGTTTTGTAAATTTGTTTACAAACGAAACCAGGATGTTTTGTTCTTCAGATCTACTTATAAAGTTAATTTTGTATAACGGGAGCAGACATCCTTTCACTGCTTTTTAGGAGAATTAAATTTAATATTCTAATAGAATGTTTCGAATAACAATGTATTTCAGAATACAATATGAATTTGCACATAAATACGAATTTTAGGTTTCTTTATAAGATATATTCCATACGAAGAACGGGTATACCGCTAATACCTCATATAATTCACTATAGTATTTATTTAACACAAGTTTCCCATAGTATGTGAAAGTTTGTGAATGTTATATCTCTAATATGCTTATATATTTTAACCCAGCCCCAAAGGTGCAAATAGATAGTGAAATTAACGAGTAACTTGGTCAATGTATATCCACGACTGTTTCAACTACTTTCATGATCATAAACACAAAACCTGCCTATAGTGGACTTTCCCCAAAATTTAGTAGGCACTCCTATTGCAAATATCATACTAGTATCCATGGACCGGTTTCGTGCATATTATGCGTTTGTCAGCATGAAATCGAAGGCAGTGGCTTCCAAATTTTAGGGAATGCCCCTTACAGGTAAACTTTGTGTTTATGAACTTGGCCTTTGCAGTCTCATGTGGCCTGAGCTAAATTGTAAATTAATTTCATGCCCGCCACCTGGAAAGAGTAAAATTTCCAGTTCCCATTGAAGTTTGTAAAAATTCTGGCTTATAGCATGTTATTTGTTGCCATTGCAGGTAACAACTTTTCCATGCTGATGGCCGCATAATTGGCACCAAATTAGTCCATGGATGCTGTCATCTGCAATGACAGTGCCTTCTAAATATATCATCGTAAGCATTACAACGATTTATACGCAATAGCTAAAAAAAATCTTGAATATCTATTGATATGCATATTAGATTATTAGCGATGAGATAGATGGTGTAGAATGACTCTGCGTCATGGATGACTCAGCAGGTATGGATTTCTCGATGGCGTGGATGACTCAGCGGCAGTTCAGCAAGGATAGGTTTTTTGCTTTTCATAATACTGACTGATTGTTTCCACTTGACCAAAGTATCTGTGTCGGAAGAAAGACAGCTGTACTTTCTATGACAGAAATCCAGCTGATCACGCTCATTATATCAGGTACGCAGCAAATATTTTACTAAAATATTTTATACAGCAGGAAATATTAATCCTATTACCATTCTTTAAAAAAAATAAGGCGTAAAGAAACAGGCCGTTGTTTGTATCTAAACCTATGTGAAGAATCCAACCATGAGGTTAAAAGGAAGGGGTTAAAACTCCATGATAGGAAAAGGTAAAAATCGTTTGTGACAATAGTTCCGTGGTAGAGTAAGTCTCAGAACATTATGTATTTGTTTAGCTTAAGACTCGTATTGAAGTAAATGATATTAATTTAAACTGTCCATTGTGCACAAATAAATTACCAGTGCAATGCAAATTTTAACTCAAACAATAAAGAATATGTCTTCCTATTCAAATTTATTTTACCTTTCATTTTATTTTTGTCTACATATATACGGCACTGTGTTCTACAACTAGAAACTCTTGCTACTTCTACTAATAATTAGGGTGCTTAAATTAAAAAATAATCAAAGATAAATATATTAAACAATACGCTATTCTTTCCTGTGAAATGAAAACAAATGGGACCTTACTCTCCTCAGCAACATCTAGATATAAAACTCTTTGCATTATGGTTTCAAACTTTTCAATCATAGGAGTTTTATCTTCTTTATAACTCCTCTAAATATAAAGCAGCTTGTTCTAGAGGATAACTACTAAACTTTGATTTCAAGAATTAAATGGGCTACTTTATAAATATAAATTTGATATTTGAGATGTTACCGATGCATATGAGGGATTTATCCCGAAAACGTTCATTTTCTAATGTAGTAATAATCGACGATATAGAATAAGTGATAAACGGCATTTGTTATAAGGAAGACATTTTTCTTACAGATGACAGTATCCATACATCGATTTGTCATCAATATGAAATCAAGGTTCTTTATTATAACGTTGGGAAGTTAGCCAGGCATCCAATTAAAAAGTTGTCAGCTTGAAGTCATGGGAATTGGGTTTTGTCATTTGTGATGCCAAACACAAGAAATCTGATGTGGGCAGCACATGACTTTCCTTCTATAATGCAATGAATTTACTAATTTTACAGTAAAAAAAATAGATTATATTTATAGTAGATATTTATATTCTTTCCAAGATATTGAATTTCCGTCAATGAGTCGTCATTTTCATTGATTTGGCGTCATTTTTATCCTTTTGGCGAGTTTTTCGTTAATTTAGCAACATTTAAGAAAGTCGCCAAAATCTCGCCAAGTGTTATGGACAGAAAAATAAGTTACTCTTACAGCAGATAAATGACTATTGGCGTTCAAATACAAAAGTATTTTTTTCATGAATGGAACGAGCTAGATCCACGAGAATGATGTCACCCAATTTATCGTATGGTATTACATATGAAAAGTGAACATGTTTCTCAATAGGAAATATTTTTTTTATGTTATATGATATTTTGATATTTTTTTAAATGTGCAATATCTCGAGAACGGTTCGTGTTAGCATTCTAAACTTTATGTCAATCGTTTTCTAATGAAAAATTACATAAGAAATGTTTATTAGTGTAACTCTGTTAGAGGTTTTGATGTTTTGACGATTTTTTCAAAATTTCACTCGAAAATTTAGGGGGGTTCTGACCATTCGATTGCGTATAAAAACAATAGGCTTCCAGTGTTTACGGATTGTGATTTTTGTACCAAATTTCGTTCAAACTGGTCCATCCTTTCGTCAGTTATCGTCTCCACAGACTCACTGACACACACAGACACACATACTTTGACACACATACTTTTACACACACACACACACACACAGACTCATCACTTCAAAAATGTCCGATTCGTGATCCGGGATGCTGGAAACGTGCTCCCCCGTCGAAAACTCGAATTCGAATTTTCGACCCCGTCACAATACTTTCCTTATACATTATTGTATATAAGGAAAGTAAAAATTTCCGCCTTATTACAATTAAAACTTGTTTGTTAATTTTGAAGTGGGAATATCCAGATGTAAACAACTTTCGCAAATATTTTAAATTGTTCTGTGCACACAGAATCCAGTGACGACCAAGTACATTCAGTTATTTTAGTAAGATGAGAATCTCAGTTAACAAGTTCGGCCCCTCTTGAGAGCCCGAGAACAATATGTGTGCGTTCTTAACTTAATGTCATCATATGAGCAGATCCAAGTACAAATGATGAATTCGGTCATGCCCGGGATAATCAACCCCTGTATGGTATAACCGTTAACAGATATGACAGCAAGCAAACTTGCTACTACGCAAATTTTGTAAACTTTTAGGGGAGCTGACAATTTCAGATCTTCCACATAGCTGACATAAAACTCGTATACAATTTAGCTTGGACGACACAAAGCTGCAAATGCCAAGTCCGAAGTCCGAAGAACACGCTACCAAAAGGACGCCCTTTTCAGACCGGTTTTTGGGATTTTGACCTTTGTTATGCTGTAGTCCTTAAAAAAATTTAGGACTGAAAATTCTGTATCATTTGATTAAAGTTTAGCCGAAGCTGCATCAATAGATTTTGCCTAATAGTAATGATGAAGCTCTTATTGTGTGTTGGAACCCTTTGAGATCCTAAATATTCGTCAAAATTATATTCAAATTATAATATTTTTACTTTCCCTGCAATGCATGGTAATGTACAGGGAAAGTAGCGGAATCGTGTCAAAAATCGTAACTCGAGTTTTCGACGGTTCTACAAGTTTTGGGATCTCTAGGACACGAAAAATCTATATTTAGCGTGACGTCTGTGTGCGTCTCTCTCTGTCTGTCTGTCTTTCCATCTGCCCGCTTGGCTGTTTGCCTGTGGAGATTCCGTATCCAATCTAACTTAAAAACTAATTGACCTAATTTCATAAAATTTGGTGAGTCCTTGTCGAGGATCCTGGTGCTGATTAAATGTTGATATGATTTGGGATATAAGAAACTGCCTTTTTTGCGAAATGGCCTAAAAAAATTGCCTGTATCCACTTTCGCTGAAAAATTAATAGACCAAAATTCACAAAATTTGGCACTTGTATGTAACCTGGTGCTGATTAGATTTTAGTATGATTCGGAAAAAAACTGCCTTTTTTTGCGAAACGGCCTACAAAAATCGTTAAATCTACAAATAAAAGATTACGTATGCTCAAACATATCAATTAAATGCTTATTATATACGTAATTTTTAACGATGAAAATAATAAGGCTAACCCCATTACTCTAGATCTAGCCGTTATTAAGATATTTTAGTTTTTTCGCAATTTCGACACGTCACCTTTGCAAATAAGTCTAGTTACCAAATGCAAACAAAAATTGAATTAAAAGCGTAAATTCGGTGTAATTTAAAATAATTATGGCTGTTATTTCGAGCATTTAAACTCAATTTAATGAATAATTGAAGAAATAAAGAGAACACGAATATGAGTCTGCAGAGAAAGACATGTGCTGCCTACAAAGATTTTCTTTTTACTCTCCCTGCAATACATGGTAATGTATAGAGAAAGTATTATAATCATGTCGACAATCGTAACTCCAGTTTTCAACGGATCTACACGTTTTGGGGCCTCTGGGACACGAAAGAACTATATTTAGCCTGTCGTCTGTATGAATGTATCTGTGTGTGTTTGTGTATGTATCAGTGGGATGTATGTATCCACTCTAACTCAAAAACTAATGGACCAGATGACGTGAAGTTTTATATATAAGTCACTTGTGGATCACTCTGGTGCTGATGAGATTTTGGTATAAAATCAAGGCCCTTTACAATGGCGCCAGAGCAAATCAACCCTGTAGGTTAGTGCAAAGATATCTGACGTCATAAAGTGACCCTTGTATGGCTAACATCAATTCAGTGGACTCTGGTATATGCCGCTTCGATTTCTAAAATTGTGAGGATAACGATCACGAAGCATACTAACCTGATTAAATATAGTAGTAGCAGGAAGATAACTTGATTTAAAAATAGCAGGGAGTGGTCAGATGGATTGTCAGTTGCCCTGCAATAGAAAATGGAGAATGCAGAGTCCACTTCGAGAATAAGAGCTTACAATTTCGTCCCAGTAGCTCAACGGTAGAGCGTCGGCTGACCAGTTAGGACATTCAGGGTTCGATTTCCGGTTGGGCCAGCAAGGCTCTTTACAACTTCTTGTGGAATGTTTAACTTAATGAACTAAAGTCTGTAAAGTCCCTTAATTGTTTTACGTATAATCTGAAAATTTATATATATATATATATATATATATATTCATATACGGAAAGTATTTTTTTATTATCCTACATAATTGTTTCAAGGATAGTTTATTTTTTTATTTATTCTATTGCACCTGCTGATCTGTTCTTATTATAGTTTATCTTAGCGACCTCAATGGACTTGCTGGTCCTGTAGCAGAATTTTAAGTTCTGTGTTATTATGTGATTAAGTTGTCTGTTGTCGTGCTCGCATGCATTATCTTCTTTGTTGTATTAATACATAATAATAATAATTAATTTAAATTAATAATAAAAACATTCTATATCATTTAAAAAGCTGAAAATAAAATCGAAAAAAATTTAGTTAGAAAATGCATTTATTCATTTTTGAACATATGCGGGTGTCATATGGATTTACACAAAATCTATTTCTTCTGTAAACATTTCGGATTCAATAACTGAATATTATCTCATGTTTTATTATCATTTCAATAACTTTTTTAGATCCAAGTTCACTTCAGGTGCGCTTGTCGCCTGCGTCGTCCTGATCCGATAAATGGTTATTTAGCGGAAAATTAATTAGAAAAATGGTCTTTAAATTAAATTAAATTTTTTGTTAGTAAACGTGTTTAATCCTACGATGACAACTGTCAGCAAATTTGAAAGTACAGGGGAGAAAATAATCACTTATGTTGGGAAACTTTTTTTTTAATTAAAAAAAGTGGATTAGTTATGTATCTGAATTTAATAACGAAACATTGTACTATGAAAGTGAAAATAATCCTCTCTTTATAATTGCAGTATTTTTTTAAGTTAGGATGCATAACCGTCATGAGCTTATATTTGTAGCATAATTTATATTAAAAAATGTTTTAATTTTATTGATTGCTATTAGTAACGCTTATTTTATACATATTCGATTGTTCAAAAGTATTTTTGAAACAACTGAGCAGTTTTTACCCAAGGAAAGTTACTTAGCGAAAAATTTTAAAGAAGGAGCCAGCGTGGAACGTATTTTTTTATTTGCAATACCGTGGAATTGACAATTTCCAAAAATATGTGACATAATAAATAAAAAGAATCTGATGTGGGCAACACATAACTTTCCTTATATAATGCAATGAATTTACTACTTTTACAGTAAAAAAATAAATTTTTCTTATAGTAGATAATTTTATTCTTTCCAAGATATTGAATTTTCGACAAATACTTGTCATTTTTATTGATTTTGCGTGATTTTAATCCATTTGGCGAGATTTTCGTTAATTTGACAACATTTTAAAAAGTCGCCAAGCTGGCGAAATTCCGCCAAATTCGTCGCCGAAAGCTCGCCAAGCTTTACTGTCGGAGAAATAAGTTATTCTTATAGTAGATAAATGAATATTGGCGTTCAAATACAAAAGTATTACTCGAAGTATCTTTTCTCATGAATGGAACGAGCTAGATCCACGAGAATGATGTCACCAAATTTATCGCATGGTATTACATGTGGAAAGTGAACATGTTTCTCAACCAGTGGTTCTCGATATATTAGTAAAAAACGAAATTTTCGTTTGTCTCATCATCACGGGAAAACGGTTAAACCGAATTTAATGAAATTTTGTGGATAGCCTTGAAATAGCCCCCCCCATAAATTTTGTCCAAGTTTCGAGTTTCTAAGACCAGGGGTTGTCGAGATATTAATGCAAAACAGAACTTTTTCTTAGGAGATCTACTCTCCAACTCCGTGGTTTATCCAAACGGAAAGGATGAAAATCGTTTGTTTAAAACGCCAAAATGAAATAAAACTTTATGTCCGAGTTTGGTGCAGGATTTTTGCATTAATTAGTCACTATAGGAAAACATGAATTGTTTGAAACATGAATTTAAATGGAAAAATCTACCTCCATGGTTCATCTTTCACAAGCTTAACGATGTAAAGTATAAAGAGATCAAAATGGCTATATAATTTCGAATTTTTGGAGAAAGATTCTATCTTATATCCTGTTGCTCGGCAACGGAATGAAATTAAATGTGTTGTTAATATATTTTATTATTTTTCTATTTGTATAATAAATAAATGGATGTAAAAATATATTTTATAAATTAACGGTTTGATTGTTCTTTTAATGATATATATTGCAAACTGCGTACATCACTTTCATTTATTTTAGCAAAGAGGTTTCAAGCTCATATATTGCGTTTAGTTAATAAACTCATATATTGTGTTTACTCAATAAATGTATTTTGCCGATTGTTGAAGCAGAAAAAGAGTAGAACGGGTGTATGTATCTTCTAACACAATTTTAGTATCTTCATTTAGTATATACAAACGGGATCAGGATATTTTATTCTTCAGATCTGCAAATTCAGAGCTACGAAAAGTGTGTGAATAATGTTATAATATTTAAATTCTTCTTTAAGTGGAAGCTTTGTAATTTTCTTAATTTATACTTGTGAACATGTTTCAAACATTATTCACACACTTTTTAACATATTTCAAACATTTACTGTAGATGAATTTCGATAGGGCTGGATCTCGACAATTATATCTTATATTTGTTTCTGTATGATGTATATTTACATCTTACAATTTGATACATTCGTATTCCTTTTTGCAATGTACCGGCTCTCCGGGAGTGTTGTCGCGACGTAAAGCATGCTTAACCGGGGTGAGGGGGTCACAACTCCCCCCGGCCATCTTTTGGTATATTGTTTCCATCCATACCTCTTTTCTTTTTGACAATATATATATATATATATATATATATATATATATATATAAAATTGAAAATATATCTGTCAGTCAGTCCCATCATGACGGAAAAACGGCTGAACCGAATGTGATGAAATTTGTGGGTAGCCTGAAAATAGCCCCACTTAAAATTTAGTCTATGTTTGGAGTTTCTGCGATCAGTGGTTCTCGAGATAGTAGTAGAAAACGAAACTTTCATTTGTCTCATTATCACGAGAGAACGGTTGAACCAAATTTAGTGAAATTTTGTGGGTAGCCTTGAAATAGTCCCCCATAAATTTTGTCCAAGTTTCGGGTTTCTAAGACGAGAGGTTGTCGAGATATTAATGAAAAACGGAACTTTTTTCCTAGGAGTTCTACTCTCTAACTCCGTGTTTATCCAAATGGAAAGGAAGAAAATTGCTTGCTTAAAACGTCAAAGAAAAATAAGACCTTATTTCTGAGTTTGGTGGAGATTTTTTGCGCTAATTAGTCATTATCTGAAAGCATGAATTGTTTAAAACATGAATTTAAATGGAAAAATCTACCTCCATGGCTTATATTTTTCACAAGCTTTTACGCAACGAAGAAAAGTATAAAGAAATCAAAATGGCTATTTAATTTCGCATTTTATGAGGAAGATTCTATCTTATATCATGTTGCTCGGCAACGGAATGAAATTAAATGTGTTTATCAATGATTATTATTTTTTTTTCGATTTGAATAATAAATAAATGGATATAAAAATATATTTTAGAAAAAACGGTTTGATTTTTTTTTAATTATATTAATTGCGAACTGCGTACATCACTTTCATTTATTTTGGCAAAGAGGTTTCAAGCTTATATTGTGTTTAGCTAATAAACTCATATATTCTGTCTACCCAATAACTTCATTTATCCGACTGTTGAAACAGAAAAGAGTAGAATGGGTATATATTCTAATAATAATTTAGTGTTTTCATTTAGTATATACAAACTGGATGACGATATTTTATTGAGATCTTCAAATTTAGAGATACGAATTTGGGTGGATATCGCTAACTTGGCAAATTTCTTAAACGTTGTCAAATTGATTAAAATGTCTCCAAATTGATAAAAACGATGTAAATCAATGAAATTTATTTTGTTTCGCTAGAAGAAAGTACTGCACTGGTGTTTCGTTAGCATTTGTCTGTCAGTCCAGACGTCTTACTTAGTAACACATTTAGCGATATTAAAATATCCCCAAATTGATAAAAATGTTTCTAAAACCATAAAAATATCTTGAAATCGATAAAATTGCGCTAAATATATGAAATTGTGTTTTCTTATGGGGGGTAATGTTTTGATGATGGTTCGTCATTTTATCGCCAAGTAGTACTATCCCACTTGGCGATAAATTAGGCAATTTTTTAAAATGCAGCAAAACCTTCATTAGAGATCGCATTATTCAGACGATATTTTGACCACCAACTTATTTGAAGCAAATCATAACATGTCGCTTAGCAACGAATTTACATCCAGTGTGTTTATGAGGAAAAATATTTTTATTAAATATTTTCCGATTTTAATAATGAAGATATGTATATAAAATAAATGTCATTGCCATCGTATTTTTGACTGGATATATCAGTTACGATCTTCAGATTTAAACATTATTATTATTGATGTTTTCGGGGATTATTGATTCAGAGATTATTGATATTTTCAATTTCTTATGCCATTGTTTTATTGCGGCAAAAATTTTTGAAACTCATATATTGTACGTTGTACGAGTAATCTTCTACAAATGCACAGCTATATCTTCTAATCCATGAGAATATACATAGTACAGGTATATTGGCATATATTTTGGCATATATTGGAATCAAGTACGGCCTTCTGGTATGAAGATTACGGAGATTATTGATATTATTAATTTATTAATTAATCTGTTTTATTTTGGAAAATATTTTTAAGACTCATATTATAATAGGGGTAATCTTTTACTAACACTAGGACATATCTTTTAATCCACGAGATTATAAGTAGAACGGGTATATCTTCCAATATAATTTTAACACTTTCATTTCGACACATATTGGAATCAATTACTGCCTTCTGGTTTAAAGATTACGGATTTATTGATATTTTCAAATTATACATGCAATATTCTAATACAGGTTATATCTTTGAATATTCGCGTATATAAGTAGTACGGGTCCCATACAATTTTAACCCTCTAATTTTGCATATATTGATTCAATTCCATATTTTTTGTAAATTTCTTTACAAAAGAGGCCAGGATGCTTTATTCTTCAGATCCGCCCGTGAAGATAATTTTAAATAGCGAGAACAGACATTCCTTAACTTCTTTTTAGGATCATTATGTTAAATATTTTAGCAGAATGTGTTGATTAAAAATGTTATTTAGTATACTATAGGAATTTGCACATGATTGTGAATTTTAAGTTTCTTTATATTATATACTCCGTACGAAGAAAGGATATGCTACTAGTCTTTATAAATAAAATTGGAAATCTGTCTGTCTGTCTGTCTGTCTATTTGTCCCATCATGGCGGAAGAACGGCTGAACCGAATTTGATGAAATTTTTCGGATAGCCTAGAAATAGCCCCACTTAAAATTTAGTCCCTGTTAGGAGTTTCTACGATCAGTGGTTCTCGAGATATTAGTAAAAACGAAACTTTTATTTGTCTCATCATCACGAGAGAACAGCTACACTGAATTTAATGAAATTTTGTGGGTAACCTTAAAATGGACCCCCATAAATTGTGTCCAAGTTTCGATTTTCTAAAACCAGGGGTTGTCGAGATATTAATGAAAACTTTTTCCTGGGAGTTTTACTCTTCAACTCCGTGGTTTATCCAAACGGAAAAGATGAAAATCGTTTGTTTAAAACGTCAAAGTGAATTAAAACTGTATTTCTGAGTTTAGTGAAGAATTTTTGCATTAATTAGTCACTATCTGAAAGCATGAATTGTTGGAAACATGAATTTAAATGGAAAAATCTACCTCCATAGTTTATCTTTCACAAGGTTTTACTCAACGATGAACAGTATAAAGAAATTAAAATTGTTATTTAATTTCGCATTTTCTGAGGGAGATTCTATCCTATATCATATTGCTCGGCAACGTAATGAAATTAAATGTGTTTGTTAATGATTATTATTATTTTTTCGATTTGAGTAATAAATAAATGGATATTAAAATATATCTTATAAATGAACGGTTTGATTTTTCATTTAATTATATTAATTGAGAACTGCGTACATCACTTTCATTTATTTTGTCAAAGAGGTTTCAAGCTTATATATTATGTTTAGATAATAAACTCATATATTCTCTGTACCCGATAAATTCATTTATCCAATTGTTGAAACAGAGAAAGAGTAGAACGGGTATATCTTCTAATAATATTTTAGTGTTTTCATTTAGCATATACAAACTGGATCACGATATTTTATTCAGATCTGCAAATTTAGAGCTACGAATTTGGCTGGATATCGCTAACTTGACAAATTTCTTAAAAGTTGCCAAATTGATTGAAGTCCCCAAATTGATAAAAATAACGCAAATCAATGAAATTTATTTTATTTTGTTAGAAGAAAGTACTGAAATGGTGTTTCGTTAGCAATTGTCTGGCAGTACAACCGTCCTACTTAGTAACACATTTAGCGAATTTTTAAAATGTCACCAAAGTGATAAACATTTTTATAAATTCATAAAAGTATATTGAAATTAATAAAATTGCCCTAAATAAATGAAATTGTGAAATTGCCTTCGCTCTTCTTCGATTACGATCTTCAGGTTTAAACATTATTATTATTGATGTTTTCGGGGATTATTGATTCAGAGATTATTGATATTTTCATTTTCTTATGCCATTGTTTTATTGCGGCAAAAATTGTTGAAACTCATATATTGTACGTTGTACGAGTAATCTTCTACAAATGCACGGGTATATCTTCTAATCTAAGAGAATATAAGTAGTACAGGTATATTGGCATATATTTTGACATATATTGGCTTATATTGGAATCAAGCCTTCCGGTATGATGATTACGGGGATTATTGATATTTTTAATTTATTAAGTAATCTGTTATATATTGGAAAAATTTTTTGAGACTAAATATTATAATACGGATAATCCTTTTCTAACACTAGGATATATCTTCTACTCTACGACATTATAAGTAGTACGGGTTTATCTTCCCAAAAATTTTTAGCACTTTCATTTCGGCACATATTGGAATTAATTACTGTCTTCTGGTTTAAAGATTAGGGATTTATTGATATTTTCAATTTATACATATAATCTACTAATACAGGCTATATCTTCTAATATTCGCGTATATAAGTAGTACGGGTTCCATACAATACGCTTTTATTTTGCATATATTGATTCAATTCCATATTTTTTGTAAATTTACTTACAAAAGAGGCCAGGATATTTTATTCTTCAGATCTACCCTTGAAGATAATTTTGAATAGCGAGGACAGCCTTCGTAACTTCTTTTTAGGAGCATTATGTTAAATATTTGAGCAGAATATTTTGATTAAAAATGCCATTTAGTATACTATAGGAATTTGCATATGATTGTGAATCTTACGTTTATTTATATTATACACTCCGTACGAAAAACGGGTATGTAATTATATATATATATATATATATATATATATATATATAGATTATGCGTAGATACTTAATGTTTTTAATTGATATAATAATTGAAGCGTCTCTAATAAATTCAAGAATAATGCGATAATTTTATTTTGAATGAAAGTGGATTAATATGATTATTTATGACAAATAGTTAATTATATTAATTCCTTCATTTGACATCATATTCTCAGTTTCAATGATCCATGAAGGCGTAAATGTTCTACATAATAGGAAACAAGTAGTTGTCATCTTTTTAATTCTAAACAGGAAAATGAAAACAGTCGCATCTAATTCTCCTAAAAAAGCTTTTCCCAAAACTTTTATTTATTCTACGTTACGTATAAAGGAAAATCGTGAACAAGAATCATACACAGGATTCGGCTTATACGAAATGCCTCAAATATATTGCCCCGATTACAGTGCAATATTTGTCAAGTATGTTAATAATAAGTATACTGCGTTTTAATTGTATCTTTTAGTATCATTTAAGAGAATTATGCATTATTCGCTTTTCTAATGCATTCAAGAATAATGCGATATTTTTATTTTGAAAGCGAATTGATTAATATAATTATTTATGACAAATAATTAATTATATTAATTCCTTCGTCTGATATCATATTCGCGATTTCAATTATCCATGAAAACGTAATTTTTTTACATAATAGGAAATAAGTTGATGTCATCTTTAAAAATCTGAACAGGAAAATGAAAACAGTCGTATTCAATGTTCTAAAGAAAGCTTTTTCCAAAACTTTATTTTGCAGTACGTATAAAGGAAACTCGTAAACAAGAATCATGGACAGGATTCGGTTGATACGAAGTGTCTCAAATATAATGCCACGATTACGGTGCAATATTTGTGAAGTACGTTAATAAGAAGTATACTGAGTTTTAATTGTATCTTTCAGTATCATTTAAGAGATTTATGTATTATTCGCTTTTCTAATGAATTCAAGACAAATGTGATAATTTTATTTTAAAGCTAATCCATTAATATAATTATTTATGACAAATAATTAATTATATTCATTCCTTCATCTGATCATATTCGCGGTTTCAATGATCCATGAAGACGTATTTTTTTTTTACATAATAGGATATAAGCAGGTGTCATCTTTAAAATTCTGAACAGGAAAATGAAAATAGTCGCATTCTATGGTCTAAAGAAAGCTTTTCCCAAAAAATTTTATTTAATCTACATTACGTAAAAAAGAAAATCTTGAAAAAGAATCATGTACAGGTTTCGGTTGCATGTCTCAAATATATTGCCACGATTGCAGTGCAATACTTGTCAAGTATGTTAATAAGAAGTATACTGCGTTTTGATTGTATCTTTCAGTATCATTCAAGATAATTATGCATTTTGTTCTCATCCATAAACAGATATATTTGTGTACTTTGCAATTTACTGTGAAGAAGAATATTGAAAATTTTTAAGGAATGTTACATTAACGTTACATTGTCAGTGTACAATGATGTTGTCTGCAATTAACAAGGGAATCGCCAGAATTAAGCCATTAGTGACATATTATATTAAACTTTTTATAATAGGTAGATGTTTCCAAAAGTGTTTACAGTCAAAGGTGGCTATCCTTGAACTTAAATAAAAGCGAATTAAAATAACTAAATGTGACATTAGACATCCCTTTATGAATTGTATTTCGCACTAACAAGCCGGAGACTTTACTGACTCGCAGTGACTATGGGCGTAACTAAAATGTCCACCAAATTATTTTTGCGAAAAATTCACGATTGGTTTAGAGTAAGAGTCGAGAAGACAAAGTCAAATCTGAGATCTAAGAATGTGAAGATACGTATTAGAAAAGTAAGTAGATTAGACAATGTTTTCAAAAGTGCAGCGCAGAAGTGTGGTACAAGATTGATGGCGACAATGCTATTCATATGGAATGAAATTCAACCAAAAATATACCTGCAAGAACACAGGTAAAATGACAGGAAGTAAATATTTTTCACCGAAAGTAAAAATTGTTTAGGTGAAGTAATAAAATAAGAATAGAATCAAAGGTGAATCAAAAATATTAACGAAATTAGGTAACGGTAATAACACTTCCTTATAAATATTTATTGATAAATATTTGGACATATGTTCGTGTAATATTTTGTTATTCGTGCAATTTTACTACATAGGAGTGTAGTAACAGCAATACTAAAGATCGATGATTAATTAAACAATTTGTAATATGCTTAATTTTGATATTTAATTGAGATAAGTAAAGAAAAATTACATTTATTAAAAATGTGTCATCATTGGACTACGAGTATGAAATGACCAAAAACACTGTATCTCTTTAGCAGAGATCGCTTTAAAGGTTTTGAGGGCATACCCGTAAGCACCGTAATGCAAAATATTATTGTATTTACTATCTAGATAATAAAAATTAATGAATAGCTATTATCGTTTCGTATGGTATTGTAAATGTTACCGTTTATAAAAACTATTATCACATTTGCATAATATAAAGTAAAACACTATTACAGTAAAAAAAATCAATACAACACTTAAACACACATTTTTTATTTGCTGTTCCTTCTGTCTGAATTTACAAAAGTCCCACGCGTGATTAATAATGTAAAACCTCTTGCAGAGAGCATTAGTTTGAACTAAATATCAGACATTTAAAAATTACACAACAAGCAGAAGACAAACATTAGATAGCACCTAAAACAGTTCTGTGGATTAACTAGATATATTGGAACAGCAATTGTCTAGCTTTTTATCTTGACACGTTGAGAGAGCTTGAGGGATAAACCGATACCTTTTACACAAGAGAAATAAAGAACACTTTAACGAAACCGCAAGACAGTAAAAGAATTTAAACAATTTCTTTCAAAAAACTTGGATAATAAACTGCTTTACCCTATCGAAAAACCTATAATGTATACAAACCAGTTAACGTTTACCCTTTTCTTCCAATGCATAAAAAAGTTTAATCATCTTAATCCTGGTACATAATTTTTATTTTCTAAGGAAATTGTACAAGCTGTGGAATACATGAAGCAATTAGCATCGATTTATTTATTTTGAAGATCATACGTAGCAAAAAACTGTATATGATATTGGAAGTAAGAAATATTTTAAGTGAAACAGATCTTGATTTCACAGTAGTAAGATACAGGATATTCAAGCTTCGGAAATGTGAATAGTTGGTGACAGTATGGCAATTTTCTTATTAGTAATTTTAAAAACCAGAATACCGTGGCAATCTTCAGACTTTCTCGCGACTTTCCACCCGATTTTCCTCTTGACTTTCCAACCTTTCCATGCACCATAGCAATCTCAAGACTTTGCGGAGCTCAAGATAAGAGCTTGCAATTTCGTCCCAGTAGCTCAACGGTAGAGCGTCGGCTAGCCAATTAGGAGATCCAGAGTTCGATTTACTGTTGGGGCAACAAGAATCTGTACAGTGGCAGCAGAACAAATGTACCTTGGAGGTTAGTGCAAATGTCGGAGGTCTGAAAGTGACATTAGTTCGACGGGTTCGGACTCTGGAATATTGAGCTCCGATTTCAAATTGAGAGGATAATGACCACGCGGGGTACTAACCTAGGCAAACGTTTTAATAACAGGAGGCTAACCTGTGATAAAAATAGCAGAGGTAGTCAGTCAAATTGTCAATTCCCCGCCAATTCAACACAAGAGGGTGGAGAATGCCAACGGCCCTACCCTGCTGAAAAGGCCGGTTCTCGTTAGATCACCGAAGTCAAGCAGCATCGGTCGCGGTTAGTACTTGGGTGAATGACCACCTGGGAGCACCGCGTGCTGTTGGCACGTTTCGGGCGCGGTAGCCCGGTGGTTTGCGCGCTGGATATGCACGCTGCCACAACTGCCACCGTGTTAATACGGAGTACGATCACGTTAAACATATGGGTCTGTAAGTCCTCCTGAGAAGTTGGTGGTAGGGGAAGGAGGGTACGGTCCCTGTGGATGCCTCCCCCACTGGGTTCCGGTCTAAATTGTGTGGCACTTCCAGGCCGTCCAAACTGTTACCTTACACCTTTCTGGTAGGTCGGACGGTCTGGGCCTCAACAGCAACAAGAGGGTGAAGAATACACAGTCTACTTCGATGATAAGATCTTGCAATTTCGTCTTAATATCTCAACGTCTCAATATCTCAAGAGTCGGTTGGCCAGTTTGAAATACAGGGTTCGATTCCCGGTAAGGGAAGCAAGCTCTTTTCAACTTTCCATGCGAAACAAGTAGGATAATATATATATACACTTTCGAAAATGTATTTACTTCATTTATATCTACACAATATACTCTGTATCACATCTACACAATATACTCTGTATCACATCTACACAATATACTCTGTATCACATCCAAATGTGGTCCAAATCATATCATTGATTTTTGAGATTACGATGGGTCACTTAGTTTGACAAAATCTTGCTTTATGATATCTGTATACATTTTTGGGATTTCTTTTCCTGCGCTTACATCTAAACAATATGCACAGTGTACCACCAAAATTTGACCCTAATTGCTTTAGCTATTTTCGAAATAACAAATGATCAACGATTTTGAAAGAATTCTTCTTCTTTAGCTGAACTATATACATTTTCCGAACTTTATTTATGCGTTACATCTACATACTATATTAAATTTGCCACTCAAATTTTGTACAAATCGCTTCAAAAGTCTTTGTGATTATGAAGAGCCAGCGATTGACACACACACACCAACACCAGTCATATCGTATATCTATGAAGCCCTCAAATGTATAGTAAACATTTGACTTGTGGTTAAATACCGATCATCACACTTTTCTAATGCTATATCGGTTAAAGTAAAAAGTTTACTTAATCTACTGCTAAAAGTATAATGATAAAAATAATTGCAGCAATCCCAATCATTATCACCACACATTCTTTTAACCCAGAACGTGGGAAAACAACCGTGCAAGGACAGTGGTTAACCACCATTTTATGCTTTATAGTTAAAGTAAGTATGGAATAAAAATATGAATAAAAAATACTAATGAATTTAGATAACGGCCGTCACATTTTCTTGATAGATATTTGGTGATAAATAGCTGGTCCTCTTTCAGAGTAATATCTTCAATTTAGTGAATAGATATAGTAATAGTCAATTTAGTGAATAGTAATTAGTAAGTGCAGTAATATTAATACTGATGGTTGGCAATAAATTAAATAATTTGTAATATGCCTAATTTTTATATATAATCAATGTAAATGAACACATAATCAAATTAATTAAAATTGTTTAATCACTGGAATACGATTAATGAATTTCCTTATAGCATTGCAGAAAATGTGTGTCTTTTTAGCAGAGTCTAATTGGAGGGTTTTACGGACACATAGTTAAGAAACTCAATGAACAAAATAATACATTGCTGTCGCTATATTAAAATTCAACTAATATCTGTTATCGTTATGGACTCATGATCTATATTTCAACCGTTTAGCATCTTTCTTTCTTTTCAGCTTTTGACTCCACTTTCTTTTTTAACATTAGACCCTCCTTTCTTTATAGCTTTTGACTCTCCTTTCGTTTTATCTTTTGATTCTCCTTTTTGCTTAACTTTTAACTATCTTTTCTGTTTAGATTTTGACTCTCCTTTCTTTTCAGCTTTTGAGTCTCCTTTCATTTTAGCTTTTGGCTCTATTTTTGCTCTAGCTTTTGATTTTCCTTTTTTTTTACTTGTTGACTCTACTTCGGTCTAGCTTTAGACTCTCTTTTCTTTTTAGCTTTTGTTTGACTCGCCTTTATGTTTAGCTTTTGACAATCCTTTCTTTTTAGCTTTTGACTCTCTTTTTTTAGCTTTCGACCCTCCTTTCTTTTTATCTTTTGACTCTCCTTTCATTTTAGCTTTCGACTCTCCTCTCTGTTTAGATTTTGACTCTCCTTTCTGTTTAGCTTTTGACTCTCCTTTCTTTTTAACTTTTGATTCAAAATAATCTACAGGACAATACTTTATATATTACATATTAAAAATAATTTTAAAAATATGATGTGGACATCACATGATTTTAACTACAGACTCAAATTTATTTTCTCTTTCTCCATCCATTAGATGGAGTTTTAATTGCACAAAATAACATGGATAACAATTTTGAATTACATTGAATTCGTAGTTTTATTTTATATAACTATTCATGTGATTTTCCGTAATTAAAACTTAATTTAATGGACTGGGAAAGAGAAAATACATTTGAGTCGGTAGGTAAAGTCATATGCTGTCACACATCATATTTTTTAAATGGTATTTAACATGTATTGAAATATCATCCGGCAAATTTCTTTGACTCATCTTTGAGTCAAATGCAAAAACGGTAGAAAGAAAGATTCCAAACGGCCGAAATAAGGAAGTTGAGCCAGCCTCGTTATGTATTGAGGCATAACTGCGTTTATTGCAACTACCATAACGTTTACCTAATATGAAATTAAAAAAAACTACAATAAAGAAATCAACATTGAAGTACCGTCTTTTTATTTATTTTTATGTCGTAATTCACTGAAGTCCCACACGCGATCAATAATGTAAAACCTCTTGCCGTTAGCATTAGTTTCAACTAAGTATCACACATTTAAAAATTACACGACCAGCGGAAGAAAAACATTACATACCACCCAACACAGTTAGTTCTCAGTCTTAACGAGCGTTATTGGAAAAGCAATATGTCCAGCACTTTAGCTCAACACGTCGGAAGAGAGCTTCAGAGTTAAACCGATACTTTTTTTACAAAAGAGAAATAAAGAACTCGTTAAAGAGACCGCAAGACACTAAAGGTATTTAAACAATTTCTTTCTGGAAACTTGGATAATAAAATACTTTACAGTATTGGAAAACTAATAATGAATATTACACAGTTAACTTTTATTTTTTTATTCCAGTTTACAAAAAGTGCAATCTATCCTGGTCCATACATTTTATATACCATTGAAATTTTCTGAACTGTGCAGACATTAGCATTGAAGAAACTATTTTGCTTAATTTGAAAGTCGTTAGTAGCGAAAAGTTGTAAATTACTTTAGAAGTAAGAAATATATTAAGTGAACCAGATATCGATTTCAGAGAAGTATGGCACATGATATACAAGCCCCGAAGTCAAGCAGCATAGGGCGCGGTTAGTACTTGGGTGGGTGACCACCTGGGAACACCGCGTGCTGTTGGCACGTTTCGGGCGCGGTAGCCCGGTGGTTTGCGCGCTGTATTTGCACGCTGCCACAACTGCTACCGTGTTCATGCGGAGTACGATCACGTTAAACATATGGGTCTGTAAGTCCTCCCGAGAAGTTGGTGGTAGGGGAAGGAGGGTGCGGTCCCTGTGGATGCCTCCCCCACTGGGTTCCGGTCTAAATTGGGTGGCACTTCCAAGCCCTCCAAACAGTTACTTTACACCTTTCTGGTAGGTCGGACGTTCTGGGTCTCAACAACAACAAGAGGTGGAAGAATACACAGTCTACTTCGATGATAAGATCTTGCAATTTTGTCTTAATATTTCAACGTCTCAATATCTCGAGAGTCGGTTGGCCAGTTTGAAATACAGGGTTCGATTCCCGGTTAGGGAAGCAAGCTCCTTTCAATTTTCCATGCGAAACAAGTAGGAAAATATATATATACATTTTCGAAAAGGTATTTACTTCATTCACTTCTACACAATATACTCTGTATGACATCCCAATGTGGTCCAAACCATATCATTGATTTTTGAGATTACGATGGGTCACTGAGTTTGACAAAATCTTGTTTTATGATATCTGTATACATTTTTGGGATTTCTTTTCCTGTGCTTACATCTAAACAATATGCACAGTGTACCACCAAAATTTGACCCTAATTGCTTTAGCTATTTTCGAAATAACAAATGATCAACGATTTTGAAAGAATTCTTCTTCTTTAGCTGAACTATATACATTTTCCGAACTTTATTTATGCGTTACATCTACATACTATATTAAATTTGCCACTCAAATTTTGTACAAATCGCTTCAAAAGTCTTTGTGATTATGAAGAGCCAGCGATTGACACACACACACCAACACCAGTCATATCGTATATCTATGAAGCCCTCAAATGTATAGTAAACATTTGACTTGTGGTTAAATACCGATCATCACACTTTTCTAATGCTATATCGGTTAAAGTAAAAAGTTTACTTAATCTACTGCTAAAAGTATAATGATAAAAATAATTGCAGCAATCCCAATCATTATCACCACACATTCTTTTAACCCAGAACGTGGGAAAACAACCGTGCAAGGACAGTGGTTAACCACCATTTTATGCTTTATGGTTAAAGTAAGTATGGAATAAAAATATGAATCAAAAATACTAATGAATTTAGATAACGGCCGTCACATTTTCTTGATAGATATTTGGTGATAAATAGCTGGTCCTCTTTCAGAGTAATATCTTCAATTTAGTGAATAGATATAGTAATAGTCAATTTAGTGAATAGTAATTAGTAAGTGCAGTAATATTAATAATGATGGTTGGCAATAAATTAAATAATTTGTAATATGCCTAATTTTTATATATAATCAATGTAAATGAACACATAATCAAATTAATTAAAATTGTTTAATCACTGGAATACAATTAATGAATTTCCTTATAGCATTGTAGAAAATGTGTGTCTTTTTAGCAGAGTCTTATTGGAGGGTTTTACGGACACATAGTTAAGAAACTCAATGAACAAAATAATATATTGCTGTCGCTATATTAAAATTCAACTAATATCTGTTATCGTTATGGACTCATGATCTATATTTCAACCGTTTAGCATCTTTCTTTCTTTTCAGCTTTTGACTCCACTTTCTTTTTTAACATTAGACCCTCCTTTCTTTATAGCTTTGGACTCTCCTTTCGTTTTAGTTTTTGGCCCCATTTTGTTTTGCTTTTGACTCTCCTTTCTGTTTAGATTTTGACTCTTCTTTCTTTTCAGCTTTTGACTTTCCTTTATTTTAAGCTTTTGACTCTCCTTTTGTTTTATCTTTTGATGCTCCTTTTTGCTTAACTTTTAACTCTCTTTTCTGTTTAGATTTTGACTCTCTTTTCTATTCAGCTTTTGACTCTCCTTTCGATTTAGCTTTTGGCTCAATTTTTGCTCTAGCTTTTGATTTTCCTTTCTTTTTACTTTTTGACTCTACTTCGGTCTAGCTTTAGACTCTCTTTTCTTTTTAGCTTTTGACTCGCCTTTATGTTTAGTTTTTGACAATCCTTTCTTTTTAGCTTTTGACTCTCCTTTTTTAGCTTTCGACCCTCCTGTCTTTTTATCTTTTGACTCTCCTTTCGTTTTAGCTTTCGACTCTCCTCTCTGTTTAGCTTTTGACTCTCCTTTCTGTTTAGCTTGTGACTCTCCTTTCTTTTAAACTTTTGATTCAAAATAATCTACAGGACAATACTTTATATATTACATGTTCAAAATAATTTTAAAAATATGATGTGGACATCACATGACTTTAACTACAGACTCAAATTTATTTTCTCCTTCTCCATCCATTAGATTGAGTTTTAATTTCACAAAATAACATGGATAACAATTTTGAATTACATTGAATTCGTAGATTTATTTCATATAGTTATTCATGTGATTTTGCGTAATTTAAACTTAATTTAATAGACTGGGAAAGAGAAAATACATTTGAGTCGGTAGGTAAAGTCATATGCTGTCACACATCATGTTTTTTAAATGGTATTTAACATGTATTGAAATATCATCCGGCAAATTATTTTGACTCATCGTTGAGTCAAATGCTAAAACGGTAGAAAGAAATATTCCAAACGGCCGAGATAAGGAAGTTGAGCCAGCCTCGTTATGTATTGAGGCATAACTGCGTTTATTGCAACTACCATGACGTTTACCTAATATGAAATAAAAAAAAAACTACAATAAAGAAATTAACATTGAAGTACCGTCTTTTTACTTGTTTTTATGTCGTAATTTACAGAAGTCCCACTCGGGATCAATAATGTAAAACCTCTTGCCGTTAGCATTAGTTTTAACTAAGTATCACACATTTAAAAATTACACAACCAGCGGAAGAAAAACATTACATACCACCCAACACAGTTAGTTCTCAGTCTTAACGAGCGTTATTGGAAAAGCAATATGTCCAGCACTTTAGCTCAACACGCCGGAAGAGAGCTTCAGAGTTAAACCGATACTTTTTTTACAAAAGAGAAATAAAGAACACGTTAAAGAGACCGCAAGACACTAAAGGTATTTAAACAATTTCTTTCTGGAAACTTGGATAATAAAATACTTTACAGTATCGGAAAACTAATAATGAATATTACACAGTTAACTTTTATTTTTTTATTCCAGTGTTTACAAAAAGTGCAATCTATCCTGGTCCATACATTTTATATACCATTGAAATTTTCTGAACTGTACAGACATTAGCATTGAAGAAACTATTTTGCTTATTTTGAAAGTCGTCAGTAGCGAAAAGTTGTAAATTACATTAAAAGTAAGAAATATATTAAGTGAACCAGATATCGATTTTAGAGAAGAATGACACATGATATACAAGCCCCGAAGTCAAGCAGCATCGGGCGCGGTTATTACTTGGATGGGTGACCACCTGGGAACACCGCGTGCTGTTGGCACATTTCGGGGGCGGTAGCCCGGTGGTTTGCACGTGGATTTGCACGCTGCCACAACTGCCGTCGTGTTCATGCGGAGTACGATCACTTTAAACATGTGTGTCCGTAAGTCCTTCCGAGAGGTTGGTGGTAGGGGGAGGAGGGTACGGTCCCTGTGGATGCCTCCCCCACTGGGTTTCGGTTTAAATTGGATGGCACTTCCCCGCCGTCCAAACAGTTACCTTACACCTTTCTGGTAGGTCGGACGGTCTGGGTCTCAACAGCAACAACAACATGATATACAAGCCGGCCACACAATTAGCTACCATAAGCCTTCGGGCTGGTCGTGTGGTCTGGGTCTTCAACATAATATACAAGCAGTTACCTTACACCTTTTTGGTAGGTCGGACGGTCTGGGTTTCAACAACAACAACAGCAACAACATGATATACAAGCTTCTAAAAGGTGAGTAATAGATTTTATGAAATATACAGAAAACAGTGCACTCATTATTAATCTTGAGAACTACAGTAAAATACCGAGACTTTACAGGCAAAACAAGTAGGAATTCGACCTCTGAACCAATCTGTATACATTTTAAAAAATATTTAGTGCATTACACAACATTATACATAGAACACCACACAAATTTGAGGCAATTCGCTTAAGTAGTTTTTGAAATAACGAAGGTTCACCGATTTTGGCAAAATCTCGCATTAATGATACGCCATATACATTTTTTTGTGATTTTGTAATAAACTATATATATTTTTGATAAAAACTATGTACATTTTTGTGTGACTTTTTCGAATTTGCATCTAGACAGTGCCCACATAAATTTGACTTAAATCGCTTCAGTAATTTTTGAAATTAGAAATATTCAACGTTTTTGATCAAATCTTGTTTCATAGATTAATGATACACTATTTTCGAGATTTATTTCTGCATTCACATCAACGTAATATAATAAGCTTGCCACTCTAATTTGGTCGAAATCGCATTGTGGTTCTTGAAATTACGAAAGACCACCGATATGGCACACACCTACACATCTACCCACTAACAGACCAGCAAGAGTCATGTATGATATCTATGGACCCCTCCATTATATTTTCAGTGGAAATTCGACTTGTGATTATTAAATCACGATCACTTACCTCGATGCTTTCACGATCGATGATATTCATATTCTGTATCAGTTAAAGTAAACGTTTCGGTTAATCTATAGCTAAATGCATATCTATCAAAAAAGTGTTACAAGTTTCAGTCACTATCACCATGCTATCGTGTAGCTTAGCGCGAGAAAAATAATTAGTAACTTTTATAAAGTAACAATTTTTCTATGGAGTCAAATGGATTCCATACTGTTTTTCCCATAAATAATATATATGGATAGATTGTTATGGTTTCCAATGGGCCGAGCGACCTAGAAAACTTATGTTTCATAGATGCGCTATATTTCATTCTCAACATGTGAACTGGTCACAGACGGGTAAGAGAGAGAGAGAGAGAGAAAGAGGAGGATAATTACAACCTTTAAAGGTATTACCAATTGCAGCCTCTGTCGG
Source organism: Amaurobius ferox (assembly GCA_951213105.1). Taxonomy (NCBI): domain Eukaryota; kingdom Metazoa; phylum Arthropoda; class Arachnida; order Araneae; family Amaurobiidae; genus Amaurobius; species Amaurobius ferox. The sequence goes on along the minus strand of OX578139.1, from coordinate 57,055,077 downwards.
CTACATAGAAAATATGGGTATTAATCTCAGGCTGAATAACTAAGTATTTTAAGTGACCTCATTTTTTAAATGAGCTACAAATATTGAAAAAAAAATAATAGGTATGCTTAATTCTATTAGTACAATCTGTGTTGAATATGTAGTTCTTTTTACTTTCCTTATATACATAATGTATAAGGAAAGTATTGTGACGGGGTCGAAAATTCGAATTCGAGTTTTCGACGGGAGAGCACGTTTTAAGCATCCCTGATCACAAATCGAACATATTTGAAGTGATGTCTCTCCCTGCATGTGTGTGTGTGTGTGTGTCAGTGAGTCTGTGGAGACGATAACTGAGGAACGAATGGACCGATTCGAACGAAATTTGGTACAAAAATTACAATCCGTAAACACTGGAGGCCTATTGTTTTTATACGCAATCGAATGTTCAGAATCCCCCTAAATATTCGAGTGAAATTTTGAAAAAATCGTCAAAAAATCAAAACTTCTAATAAAAGTTACGCAAATAGATATTTCTTATGTAATTTTTTATTAGAAAACGATTGACATAAATTTTAGAATGCTAACACGAACCTTTCTCGAGATATTGCACATTTTCAAAAATTTATCACAAAGTCATATAAATTAAAAAAAATATTTCCTATAGAGAAACATGTTCACTTTTCATATCTAATACCAAACGATAAATTTGGTGACATTATTCTCGTGGATCTAGCTTGTTCCATTCATGAAAGAAGATACTTTGAGTAATTTGTATTTGAATGTCAATAGTCATTTATCTACTGTAAGAATAACTTATTTCTCCGTCCATAACGCTTGGCGAGATTTTGGCGACGAATTTGGTGGAATGTCGCCAACTTGGCGATTTTTTTAAATGTTGCTAAATTAACGAAAAACTCGCGAAATGGATAAAATGACGCTAAATCAATGAAAATAACGATTAATTGACGAAAATTCAAGATCTTGAAAAGAATACAAATATCCACTATAAAAATAATATATTTTTTTTACTGTAAAAGTTGTAAATTCATTGCATTATATAAAGAAAGTCATGTGCTGCCCACATCAAATTTTTTTATGAAAATCCGCATAAAAGTACTGGAATAAATCTTAAATAAAACGTTCACATGTATTTTAGAAAATTTAAAAAAGTTTCGATTTAAATTTATGATAATACAGGGTGAAGGGAATAATGGAGGAGATATGATGAAACTAGATTTCTTTTTTATGTCGCACATTTATAAATTCAAGCGTCTTTGGTTTCCATTTTATTATCAATATGCAAGAAGTGAATTATTTTTCTATGTTAATGCTTCAACCTGTTTTATTTAAATAAAACACCAAGATTCTGATAATAGAGTACGGAAATGAAAACAAAATCTCAAGCGGAAATATTTAGCTTAGCTTCTAAATCCAAGAAAGTTTATTGGATTCACTACGTGAGTAGATTTTCTATGAAGATATTGGTATCAATAATGACAAGTTTAAGATTATTTTAAATTCCAGACAAATATTTTATTCCATCTTGGCTTTTACGATATAAAAAGGGAAAATTCTTATTTATATCACAAACTTAAACTTGTTGTAACTTTTATTCTTTAAAAAAAAACTGTTGAGGGAAGCACATCCTTGTTCTTAAAGAATAAAAGTTGTTTATTTATATTATTTTTGTATGAATCAAATTAATTAATATTTATACATGGCACAAATGCATTTGAATAAATGTGAAATTAATAAGGGTTTCTTTAACAAAATGCCCTCAAAAATAAGAATAACCAAGTAAATATATAAAACATTAATTTTTAAGGTAAATGTTTTAATTCATAAATCACCATGAGCAAATTTAATGGGGATAAATCATAACAAATCAAGTTGATCGATGCATAAAAGATTGATGTTAGAAACTTGACAGTGTTTAATTTTCCATTATCACGTGTTAAACATTTTAGCTTATATATATATATTGTATAAGCTAAAGTATATATATATATATATATATATATATATATATATATATATATATATATATATATATATATATATATATATATATATATATATATATATATATATATATATATATATACGATATAAATAAAAATTAAAGGATTTTAATCGAAAATAATGCATAAACTACTGTATGTACAAAAAAACCCATCTCTAGCATATCTGTTACAAATGAGTAACTATAGGCCAAGACTAAGGATAAAGAGAGAAGGTAACATATCACTACAATGGAAAGGGGGATGAGAAGAATATTAGGATTCAAAAATCACAATTATAAGTATATAAAAATAAATAAAAATAAAACTCGGCAAAAATGAGAATAGGCAATAACAATCAGCTTAAGATAAGAGATTAAGAATAGATAACAATCAATTGAAACCCCACAAAAAATGGCGGTTAGTTCGAAATTGCATTCTCATCAGGATATATATATACAGACTGTGGACAAAAATGGAGTTATTAACTAAAATCCTAGATTTTTTCTTAATATGGATGGATTTAAAGAAGTCAAGATCATAAATTGACTTGCATTTTTATATGATCCTTGCATAAGAAAACTCAAAACGGTGGTCAAATTAACAGCAAAGTTGAACAATTGAAGATTTATTAAATTCCTGTTCTTTGAGAGAGTTTTCATATATTCCTTAATACGAAATTTTGAAGCACGTTCAGTTTGACCAATATGAGAAAAACAACACTGGCAAGAAATACTGTAAATGCTCCAACTTTTAGAAATTACTAAAGGATATTTGAGATTAGAAAATCCGAGTTTATTAAAAGTTTGAACGCAATATTGAATTTGAATTTAAGAATTTTAGCAATCTGATGACTGACTTTTTAAAAAAAATGGTAAAATGATAATTCTATTGAAATATTTTTCAGGCGTTAGTTTAGAGGAAGGTTTAGAAAATTTTATAATTGCAATGTCAACAATGTTGAGAGGAAACCCACGATCAACATTAACAGCTTTTATATAATTGATCTCAGATTTGAACAAACCCATAGTCGAATAAACGTTCAGAGTACAATGGACAAACGTATTGAAAACAGCAATTTTCTGGTTAGGCGGATGGCAGGAATTTGTATGTGGATGTAGAGAGACCGGAAAAGTCTTACGAAAGACAGTAGTAAGAAATTCATTATCGGTATGGATGACTAAGACATCCAAAAATCGCAAGACGATTGTTGTTCTTTTCCATTTAATAGATAAACTGACTGTAAGGTTACGACATGTTGACAATTTGGTTACAAGTGTCAACCAAGATAATAATGTACTTTACATGCAGTACATAACCAAGTAGTGATTTCCATAGAACCAATATGAACTCAAATATAAATAAACAGCTTCCATCCCCTCTATCACCAAGTGCAAGTCAGAAAAGGTTGTGTGACATCACAGGAGGAATGAAAAAGTGTGTTCCCACAGAGTTTGAGAAGCATCCGAGATTCCATAGTTAGCCAGCATGCAGTGAACATGTAAATAACAAGAAAGATCAATCATGCTTAAAGCATTGATTATGAAACACTTTCCAACTTCAATGCAATTTTATTTAAACATGTCTAAAATGCAATACATTCCTCGGTAATATTTTAAAACTTATCACAATACTACATTAATGTATTATATTTGAAAACCTAAACCTTCATCGAAGAAAACGAACTTCATTCAAATGGCGGCATTGAAATATAAATTGCCTGGTTTAAACATCTCTAAAATGTGATACACTCCTTGGTAATAATTTTAGAATTATCATAATACTACGATAATTTATTATATTTGAAAACTTCATCGAAAACAAAATGAACTTTATTCAAATGATGTCATCGAAATATAAATCGCCTCTCTATCAAAGCAGCATTTTATTCCTTAACATTTTTCCATTCCTTTCATTCATCACAATACTATAATAATTTATTTTATTTAAAAACGTAAACATGCGATACATTCCTAAAATGCGTTACATTCCTCGGTAATATTTTTATTATAATACTACAATAATTATAACAGATATCAGAATTATCATAATACTACAATAATTTATTATATTTGAAAACTTCATCGAAAACAACTGAAATTCATTCAAATGACGTCATAGAAAAAATAACACGCCTGGCTGTCTTTATAAAAGCAGCATTTCATTCATAAATAATTTCCCATTCATGTCATTCATCACAATACTATAATAATTTATTTTATTTAAAAATTGAGATCATGGAGCTACAAGTAAGTAAAACTCTATGCGTAAAACTTCATCGAAAAAAATCGTCCTTCTCTTTGTAAAATCAATGAATATTTCATTCATATCAGCTATGCAGACTCCATGAACTAAATGATTTTGTGTTAAAGAAATACAGCGATTCTAATACAACTCATTCTACATATTTTGCTGTTTACATTTTACATAGGTGAAAAATAGGCTTAATAGTAGAAATAATCAAATTTGTATGAGCATTTAAACTGAAATATATTGTCATTGCGTTGTTAAAGTATGTAGATGCACAGAATTTAATCAAAAATAAAGTGGTTTTAGGATGGATACAATACTCAATATGAATTAAAAAGAACTTTAAAAATCACGATTTTGAAACAAGATGGATGCCATATATCATTTTGAAGTGGGTCACGTGATCTTTTCATATAATGGTCACGTGATCGCTTCATGTAAGAGGTGTTATTATTTTTTAAATTTTTATTTAAAAAGTTACTGAATGTATTTCGCTGAATTTTTTTTATATATTTTATGGACCAATTTGAATATTACCTAAAATTTTCGAAGCAATTTGTGAATTTTTAAACCGCTTAAAAAATTTTTGAAAAATTAGGTCCCATAGGGCTCAATGTATTTCATTTTTTTCTACACGGGTTCAATCCAAAAATAATTGGGTGATATTATTCATTTATATTCCCATAGGTCCTACAGATCGTCTGAACAACATACTAAAATTTCATTTTGATTAAGTCATTTTTACGGCAATTATCGTGCTAACGGGCAGATAGACAGACAGACAGATAGAATGAACAAAGTCATAAATACTTTTCAACTTTGTTGTAAAGTGTTAAAAAGGAGTATGACTACAAGTCCGTCGGTGACACACAGTAATTAGCAAGTGTGTACATTCAGTATACTAATGTCTGAGTGACATCAAGGTGCTTGCTGAGGGGCTGATAAGTGGCCTCACAGTTTCGTGCGGATCTAGAACCGCTATCTACAAAAGTAGTTTTATCACTGCAATATAATTTCTGTGCTAGATTGTGTTATATTCATTCGTCAGAATCCATCCAGTGCCATGAAAATTAAGGTAACATTTTAGTTTTTCAATAGTGAAATCGGGCGCGGAAGGAACATAGATAATTTATGTGCTGATATTAGTAAAATGAGTAAGAACTCAATTTATAATAAATGACAGTTATATTTCTGAAATTAGACTATACTATAGAATTTTTCTGTATTTCTAAAAATTGTATTTGTATGTATATATATATATATGTATATATACAATATAAAACTTGAAAAAATGCTACAATTTTGAGTGAATTGATTAAAAAGCTAAAAGCAAAAAAATAATTTTTAATACAACTTGTAAAGCGCTATGCTGCAATTTTATATGGGTATACCTTTATAAATTCCCAAATAGGACAAGTAGCAATGTACTCGTAAAATTTCTAGATAAGTGACGGAAGTAACGGCCGGGGGGAGTTGCGACCCCCAACACTCCGGTTAAAGCTTTTTTCCGCCATGGCAAACGCTCCCGGTAGCCGATACTCCCTACACTATTTTCTTCATGACTCTTATAAAACCGTAAAAAATTACATACATACATATACACTTTCAATAACTTGTAAAAATCCACATGTTTACTAAAATACGCTAAAACAAACCAAAAAGGACACACTATAAAATATAACAATTAATTTAAAATACTAATGCATGAAATCACTTCACACGTGGTTATTTAATATCCCAATATCAAGATATTCAAAAAATAATGTTTGAAATGCAAGTCAGAGAGATTATATTTAAAAATTCGGATACAAGACCAATTGGCAACACTATCGCCATATAAATACAATTGTATGAATTTACTTCACTCGTGGTTATTTAATACTTTAAAATCAATATATTAAAGGCTAATGAAATCCAAGTCCGAGATTATTTTAAAATTGGATGTAAGACCTATTAACAACATTATTGCCATAAAAATACCAATGCATGAAATTAATTCACTCGCGGTTATTTAATCCTTTAAAAACTATATATTCAAAAACTAATGTTTGAAATACAAGTATCCATATGATACAAGACCTATTGGCAGCATTATCGCCATATAAATGCTGATGTATGAAATTACTTCGCTCATGGTAATTTAATACTTTAAAAACAATATATTCAAGACTAATAAAATCCAAGTCAGAGAAGTTATTTTTAAAAATTGGATTCAAGATCTATTGGCATCATTATCGCCATATAAATCCTAATGTATGAAATTACTTCACACATGATTATTTAATACTTTAAAATCAATATATTCAAGACTAATGGTATCCCAGTCAGAGAGGTTATATTTAAATATTGGATACAAGACCTATTGACAATATTATCACCATATAAATATTTAAACACATAAATACGTTATAGTCCAGATTCTTCGCAATACACCTTCCCATGGAACAACAGGTAACCTATTGATGTTATATCACTTTCACGTATAATCTCCCTAGTGAATATTAAAAGATCGTCCGATATTTCAGAAAACCCTTATGATCCCGAACATATAATCTGGATATCACTTGGATATCACTGGATATTTTCATACATCACCCTAAGTGAAGGCATCAAATGTAAGTACTTTTATTTAGAATTTAGTAAGGACGATTTACCTTATTACACAAGTATCAATGGAATTCGAATTATCTACAATACCATTGATATCGTTAAAAGTGCGATCCAGCAGAGCAAAACTGTCATCAACATAACAAGTATAAGAAACAAACTGAATAATTCCAACAAAGTCATAAACACTTTTCAACTTTGTTGTAAAGTGTTAAAAAGCTTAACTTCAAAATAATGCATACAGATGTCACTGAGCATAGAACTTAGTGGATTACCCATTCCAAAGTCATCAGACATACTGTAGAATTTATTATGAAACACAAAATAATTTTGCGATAAACAAGTAGAAAGAAACAAGTTCACCAATTTCAAATTCAAAGAAATGGAACATACAATTGTTTTCCGAAACACGATAGTGTACCCTTAACAGGGACATTGGTAAACAACTACTTGACATCAAAGGAAATCAAAGTCAAATCACGAGAGTTTGAACGAGAGTTTGAATTAAGAATTTTCTTCACAAATTGGACAGAATTTTGCCAGGTATGAATAGTATTACTAAGTAGAAGAGAGAACCTCGGAACTAAGTATTTGGCTAATTAGTAGGAAGCGGTACCAATATTATACTGATGGGTATTAAATAAACGGTATTCATTATCTTTTTAATTTTAGGGATGAGATTTTGTAAAGTCATCACCATTAAACACCTATTTCCCAGAAAATATTTTAAAATAAAAAATATTTTGAAATAAAACCCAGATAATTCCAGTAGTATTAAATATTTACTCATCTTACATTGTTTCGTGAAAATAAGTTTCAAATTAATGCAAATAAATAACATATGAAAGCGAAAAATCTAGTTTAAGCTGTAGCGAAAACTATATGCTGACGACATTAGATTTTTTTATAATAAAGTTTGGTCCCCCTTATCAATAATGCATTTTGTCATTTTAAGCGTTTTGCTTAATTTTTTCATAGTTATCATTACTTTATGTACATCATAAAATGCCAAATTCAAAATTAAGGTAATAGTTCAGATCTGAAAATTGATAACTTTTAATTAAAATGTATACTCGTATTACCTTTAAAGGTATCAAAACTAGCTAGCATATTACCGGGTTACTTCAAAGTCCCAAATGTCGCAAACATAGATAACAAGTTTTTATTCTTTATAACAAGTATTTATTAATTTTTAAGTAGATAATATTTAATGTATTATATTCTATTTAATAATAGGATATATATAAATCCATATTATTGAAGGTTTATTGAACAATTCTAAACTTTGAAGCATATAAACAACAGTTTTTCTCATATTTTTTTTGTTCACCATTATTTAGAATGCCACCATTATAGACAGCATAGGAGACAATAAACAAGTATAAAATAGATTATATTTAAATATCAATTCTGAATGATAAATACTAAGAAAAACTTTCTCATATTTTTTTAATCAATAAATGTTGAAAATAGATTAGAAACATATTTAAAATCCTTTTAAGACAATGATCGTTTCTAAGATTATTCTCGCATTTTGTCATTTGGATTTTGACAATAGGTTGTTGCCAGTTTGGCTGGAGATTATGAACTCGCCTGGTGTTCGTATTTCAGTGGATGGCTGCGAATACCTGGGACCCTGCACATTATTAGACCAGCTCAAATCAGCTCAGAACGGCTTTAGTAGACTGCCGGATTTAAGATCGATTGTGTACATTGTGTTATGGCATAACTCACTCAAGTTGCAGATTCCATTTCGACGATAAGAACTTGCAGTTTCGACCCAGTAGCTTAACGGTAGATCGTCGACTGACCAGTTCGGGGATCCAGGTTTCGATTCCCGGTTGGGGCAGCAAGGTTCTTTGCGATGGCACCAGAACAAATCAACCCTGCAAGTTAGTACAAAGATATCTGAGGTCTGAAAGTGGCCCTAATACGATTAGTACAAATTCAGTGGACACTGGAAGATTATGAGCCGATTACAAAATTTGAGAGAATGACGACCACGCAGGATACCAACCTGGATAAAAATAATAATGTCAGGAGGCTAACCTGAGGAAAAAATAGTAGTGTCAGGAAGCTAACCTGAGGAAAAAATATTAGTGTCATGAGACTAACCCGAGGAAAAAATAGTAGTGTCATGAAGCTAACCTGAGGAAAAAATAGTAGTGTCATGAGACTAACCCGAGGAAAAAATAGTAGTGTCATGAAGCTAACCTGAGGAAAAAATTGTAGTGTCAGGAGGCTAATCTGAGGAAAAATAGTAGTGTCAGGAGGTTAATCTGTGGAAAAATAGTGGTATCAGGAGACAAACCATAGGAAAAAATAGTAGTGGCAGGAAGCAAACCTGAGGAAAAAATAGTAGTGTCAGGAGGCTAACCCGAGGGAAAAATAGTAGTGTCATGAGACTAACCCGAGAAAAAAATACTAGTGTCATGAAGCTAACCTGAGGAAAAAATTGTAGTGTCAGGAGGCTAATCTGAGGAAAAATAGTAGTGTCAGGAGGTTAACCTGTGGAAAAACAGTGGTATCAGGAGACAAACCAGAGGAAAAAATAGTAGTGTCAGGAAGCTAACCTGAGGGAAAAATGGTAGTGTCAGGAGGCTAACCCGAGGAAAAAATAGTAGTGTAATGAGACTAACCCGAGAAAAAAATAGTAGTGTCATGAAGCTAACCTGAGGAAAAAATTGTAGTGTCAGGAGGCTAATCTGAGGAAAAATAGTAGTGTCAGGAGGTTAACCTGTGGAAAAATAGTGGTATCAGGAGACAAACCAGAGGAAAAAATAGTAGTGTCAGGAAGATAACCTGAGGAAAAAATAGTAGTGTCAGGAGGCTAACCCGAGGGAAAAATAGTAGTGTCATGAGACTAAGCCGAGAAAAAAATAGTAGTGTCATGAAGCTAACCTGAGGAAAAAATTGTAGTGTCAGGAGGCTAATCTGAGGAAAAATAGTAGTGTCAGGAGGTTAACCTGTGGAAAAATAGTGGTATCAGGAGACAAACCAGAGGAAAAAATAGTAGTGTCAGGAAGCTAACCTGAGGAAAAAATAGTAGTGTCAGGAGGCTAACCCGAGGAAAAAATAGTAGTGGCATGAGACTAACTCGAGAAAAATATAGTAGTATTATGAAGCTAACCTGAGGAAAAAATTGTAGTGTCAGGAGGCTAATATGAGGAAAAATAGTAGTGTCAGGAGGTTAACCTGTGGAAAAATAGTGGTATCAGGAGACAAACCAGAGGAAAAAATAGTAGTGTCAGGAAGCAAACCTGAGGAAAAAATAGTAGTGTCAGGAGGCTAACCCGAGGGAAAAATAGTAGTGTCATGAGACTAACCCGAGAAAAAAATAGTAGTGTCATGAAGCTAACCTGAGGAAAAAATTGTAGTGTCAGGAGGCTAATCTGAGGAAAAATAGTAGTGTCAGGAGGTTAACCTGTGGAAAAATAGTGGTATCAGGAGACAAACCAGAGGAAAAAATAGTAGTGTCAGGAAGCTAACCTGAGGAAAAAATAGTAGTGTCAGGAGGCTAACCCGAGGGAAAAATAGTAGTGTCATGAGACTAACCCGAGAAAACAATAGTAGTGTCATGAAGCTAACCTGAGGAAAAATTGTAGTGTCAGGAGGCTAATCTGGGGAAAAATAGTTGTATCAGGAGGTTAACCTGTGGAAAAATAGTGGTATCAGGAGACAAACCAGAGGAAAAATAATAGTGTCAGGAAGCTAACCTGAGGAAAAAATAGTTGTGTCAGGAGGCTAACCCGAGGGAAAAATAGTAGTGTCATGAGACTAACCCGAGAAAAAAATAGTAGTGTCATGAAGCTAACCTGAGGAAAAAATTGTAGTGTCAGGAGGCTAATCTGAGGAAAAATAGTAGTGTCAGGAGGTTAACCTGTGGAAAAATAGTGGTATCAGGAGACAAACCAGAGGAAAAAATAGTAGTGTCAGGAAGCTAACCTGAGGAAAAAATAGTAGTGTCAGGAGGCTAACCCGAGGGAAAAATAGTAGTGTCATGAGACTAACCCGAGAAAAAAATAGTAGTGTCATGAAGCTAACTTGAGGAAAGAATTGTAGTGTCAGGAGGCTAATCTGAGGAAAAATAGTAGTGTCAGGAGGTTAACCTGTGGAAAAATAGTGGTATCAGGAGACAAACCAGAGGAAAAAATAGTAGTGTCAGGAGGTTAACCTGTGGAAAAAATAGTGGTATCAGGAGGCTAACCTGAGGAAAAAATAGCAGGAGGTAGTTCAGTCAGATTGTCAGTTGCCCACCAATCTGACACTAGAGGGTGGATAATGCAGAGTCTACTTCGAAGATAAGAGCTTGCAGTTTCGTCCCAGTAACTTGGCGATAGAGCATCGGCTAGCCATTTCGGAGATCCAGGCTTCGATTCCTGGTTGGAGCAGCAAGGTTCTTTGTAAAGCCATCCTACTAAACCTGGGAATTTGAACCATCCCATCCAGTAAGCAAGTGTAGACGAGTGGCTTTGCACAGTCTTGCAGGGTAATTTCATGCGAGACATTAGATTTCTACAACAAAAACATCAGCTTGACTGACTGCTTATCAAATGAAACTACATAGAGAATGTAAAATAATTTATAAGAACAAAAAAAATCTTAAACAAAGATACATTTTTTTTAAACTGATTGCAATACAAATGACGGTAAAATTGTAGAATATGAATATATGCGACACTTAAGTGAAGACGCCCACTTTGTATATTTTTCTTAGATGGTGTAACTTTTATTTTAACCGCCATATAATTCACTGCAGTATAGCACTGGGTATAATGCTTACTACGCCAATATGCAAAGAATTCAGAGACGTTATTTTGTCATATACGTGAAATCTTTATCTCACAAAAATACATTGCCATCTGTCTCAGCAGTATACAATGTAACATGCAATTGTATTTACAGACTATTTAACTTAATATTTTTCATCAAACTTTAATTACTTTTGCAAGTCCCTTTTTATCTAGAAAACGTTACAGTATTTTAATGTACAAATAAATGAATTCATTAAAATATTACACGCATATGTTTTCATTTTCTGAAACAGACAAGAGAATTTAGCTTTTAACAAATTGTTCGCTACTATGCGTTACAGAAAATTTAAATTATATTATTATCCGATAATGACCCATTTATAACTTATCTCCAAAATAGAGTCTCTCTCTCTGTCTAAACATAAAATAATGGATGAGAATTATTTCTTTCAGGAGTTCCAACTATAAACTGTCATTTCTGAAAAGAAAGACAATTTTTGAAATAATTATTTCCATAATTGATGCCTTCGTGATAAAATTATGTTCGTTGTTAATTTTAGTGATAACTTATTAGGAAATATCGTCAAAAGAAATAAAGGTGAAGCGCGAAAACTAAACTGTTTGGTAAGTACAACTTCAACTAATACATACATATTTTCTAATAACAACAAAACACCTGACTGGATATTATTAAGAATTTTTCCAGCAAATGAATTAGATATCGTATTATCCGGATTGTAAATACTTAGTTCCTGATCCTTTCTCTCTTTTAATAAGGCGAAATTACTTTAGCTGTATTTATATTTTATTACATGTTGTGATAATCAGAAGATAGAGAAAAATTTCGTGTAGGTGCTGCAATATAAAACTTCGCTGAAATGAGCAATTTTGATTTTCATAGTAAATATAAGGTAAAATTACTGTGATAAGCTAAACAATCTGGCTCTGGAATAATGAAGAATTTGCATTTTCTAGCAATCATTTTTTTTAACTTTCCCTACAATGCATGGTAGTGCATAGGGGAAGTACTGGAATCATGTCGAAAATCATATCTCGAGTTTTCAACGGATCTATACATTTTAAGCCTTCTGAAACCCGAAAAAAATATTTTTAACGTGACATCTATGTGCGTGTCTGTATGTCTGTATGGAGGATGTATTTATTTACTCTAACTGAAAACTAATGGAGCGAATTTTATGAAATTTGGTAGATGTATTTGCGTGTATGTTGTTTAATCAGCGCTCAAAAGTACATTAAATAACTTAAAAAATATACTTTGGAATTATATAAGACTGACTAGCAGTCACCTTATTATTGCACCAAACGCACTTACTTGTATTATAAGGTAATATCTAAAATGACCTTCTAAGGCAGAGGTCGCCAAAGTGGTCTATATAGACCCCCAGGGGTCTATTTAACAAAAGCGGGGGTCGATCTGAGCCAGGGGGTCGATTGGGGGTCGAAGAAAAAACAGTTCTTAATACGAAAATCACACATACGTAATCGCGATGATCGTAAAATTTGTGAATTTTTTTATAATTGACTTAATATCAGTTTCTTTATAGAACATAAATTAATCAACGAATATTTATTCGGGTGAAACAAGTATTGACGTACCAGCGCGCAGTGGCACGAACTCTGCACTTCTGGTTTATTAGTCATACTCATATGTTGAATCTCCACTGTTAAGCTGTTTATTATCGGATCTTGAAGCAAAGACGCTTCTTAGAAATTTAACAATAAGCAAATTTTGGACAAATATAAATATAATGCAAAAATATGTAAAACTTTGTGAAATAGCTCAACCGTTTATGCTAGCATTTCCAAGTTCCTATATGGTTGAAGCCGGTTTCAGTCACGTAAATTCAATCTTAACCAAGTACAGAAATAAATTAAATGTGGAGCTTCGAGGGGATTTAAGATTAAAATTGACTAATTTTGAACCAAATATAGCGAACCTTGCAAAAATACACCAGGCACACCTATCTCATTGATTAAGAAGCAATAAATCTGTAGTTACTTTACTTATTATTTCTACTTATTTATAATTACTCATTATTTAATAAATATTAAGGTTTTTTAAATTATATAGGGGTCGATGATCAAAAAAGTTTGGTTTTTTAAATTATATAGGGGTCGATGATCAAAAAAGTTTGGCGACCCCTGTTCTAAGGGAACATTAAAGCTCTGTCACGAGAAGCAAGGAATTAACTATTTGGCAAATGATTCTTAACCTTACCAGTTTACACAATGATTTATCACTCCTACTATTTGACGAATCCTTCACACAGTTCAACTTTGACACTCCGTTCAGACAGCATTGGGCTGGGTTAAGGAGCGCCCATACTAAGGATATGAGGTCTAAACGAAGAGACAAAGTTTTCCATCCAGATACCTGTTCTTTCTTCTCGGCAACCCCCTCTAATCTTCCCGACGTCATGGAAGCCCCTTTAGGTCTTCTAGTAGAAGACCGGGAGAGGTTAGCCTCATTGGTTTGTGGATGGCATAATTTCTTGGACGTTGACGTAACATTCTCTAGGTCAACGGGCTTAGAAGAGGCAACAACAGCTTATTATCCACGATTTCATACTTTCATGGAAGAGTCTTATAAACTTGACGTGTAAATCTAACTGAGCAGCCTCATATTCGTCTACTTTCGTATCTGCCCCTTACCTCAGCAAAAATTTAAATCTATTGGTAGTAATAGAAAAGTAAAATCGTAACGAAAGTATCGAACATTTTCCAGGTCAACGGGCTTAGCTGCGGCAATAATATCTTATTACCCACGATTTCATACTTTCATGGAAGAGTCTTGTAATTTTGACGTGTAAATCTAACAGAGCATCCGCATATTCGTCTACTTTCGTATCCGTCCCTTACCTCAGAAAATATTTAAATCTATTGGAATTAATAGAAAATTAAAATCTTAACGAAAGTAATATTAAAGATAAAAATTTAAATAACTATTCAGATACTTCTAAACATTTAAACACGTTCTCAACACAACCTTTTTCTCTGAAGTTTTGTTCTGCCTTTATTTGTAAGCTTAACAGACGGTGGCATATATCTGCCATCATCGTTCCGTCACTGGCCGAAGAAGCTTAGTATGAGGTTATTCGTAGTAAGTGTTTTGATTGGTCAGTTACAGTCAGGAAATTAAGTGATCTGTTCAAATACAAACATAGATTCAAGAAGTTAAGCACGAATTATTAACAATTAAATTTTACTTTTACCCGAGGCAAGTTAGCATCATAATAGGTAGTTCAATTGAATTGAAATTCTCGTATTCTCGGGTTGAAATATCCTAAGCAAAGAATAAAACTTTTTATACAATCAATAATAAATTGGATCACAGCGTAAAATGCAGACCGAATAGAGATTAAATAAAACATACTTGCGGAAATCCATTGATTTCGGAAATCAATGGATTTCCTTATTCCGTGCAACAAGCCAGAAATAGAACGGCCAAACAAACACAGAGTAAGCTGGTTAATCAAAAAATGACTAATCGACAGAATTCAATATAGTGTCACAACCTAGTGTGACGAAATATAAGTAAAACGAGGAAAAAATATGAAGACAGGAGCAAAGGAAGCATATAAGAAACAGTAAACATAATGCAGAGTAAATGAACTCAACAAGCGGGACAAAAACCAAACAGAGAAAGAGACCATAGTTCGGAGGAAGTAATTGGCAAATCGCGAACTAGATTACTGGAGATTTTATTGATGTGAAAAGCGGCAACGAAATCCAGATCAAAAATTGGACAGCATTTTTGAATATAAAATCAGAAGAAATATCAAATCGGCGGCTAGTCATTCCGCAATGAATAGCAAGAGAAAATACATGAATTTATTGGTTTTTGATTAAAATTTCATTTTTCGGCAACTTTTTGTTTTTCTGTTTGCTTCCCTTGTGCATATTTTCTATTTTTTTCTTTGTTTTACTTCTCTTTCGTGACATTAGCCTGTGTCACTACATTAGATTCTGCTTCGTGCTTCCATTTTGTGCTTGATCGGCTTAGTATATGCTCATTTTAGAGTTCTGATCCAGACTTGTCACACTGAAGAAGGGAATGCATAATTTCTGAAACGTATATATGTTTTTTTTTATCTTTATTTTCGCTGAATTTTACTTTGTGACTCTTTATTGTTAAAATGAACACAAATATGTTTCCTGATCCCAGGAGATATGATAAGTAAATTATTCTACTATTCTATCAATGGCGACCAAAGCAAGAAAAAAGTTTGGAAGAGGCCAGAGAATGTTGCAATGCCCCTCCTCTCCTCATTTGGCAGTTGAACATTAGGAAATCCCATATATTCCATTTGTTTAAAAAAAATCTGGAGAGTTGATCATTTTACATTAACAATGCAATTTATTGAAAGAAAATGGATACCACTCAGTATAGGATGCTAGATGTGACTTTTTCAGTGTTATTGCACATTTTTAAAAAATTTTGTGGAAAGTCACGTAAAATTTAAAAAGTATAGTAGAATAAAATGACTTTATACAATACAATGAGAAAATTTCTTTGTTATTATTTTCGTGCATTTACAGAAATTTTATTCAGAATAAAAAATATGCACTAAATTGTTTTTCGTGTTTCACCACCAGCCTATTCACGAATGTTCTTGAATTTCACTCGAAAATTTTCTATATCAACGATATTTTAATTTGGAATTTTCACGTGTGCATAAATAAATATGTTAATCTGCCAACAGCGTCCCTCGAAGTTTTCAAATTCTCACCTTGAGGCACATCTACGTGTTCTTTAACGTGGGTGCACCCTCATTTCAAAGGAGCGAATTTTCCTCATTATGAGCTAATTTTCACATCTTTGCTCTAAGAAAATTTAACTTCACTTCGTCTCCTCCGAGAATAAGGCAGCCGCTCACAAAAGGTAATGAAGAATATCGTCTCCGTAAAGTAATGAGTAAAGTAGTGATAAAATCAAACCACGTTTTGAGCTCAAAGCTTTTCCACTCCCATTTTAAGCACAAAAGTTATTCTTTCAGTTTAAGAGTATATATATTAGAACAAAATAATGTGTAAAATGCTCTCGGATAGAGTGTCTTTTGAATACCAGACGGAGAAAAAATCCCGTACAGACCACCATCCCTACGATGTAAATCTAGGGTTGTCATAGGATGAAGATCGAATGGGGTTGCCATATTTAGTGATTTATCGCCAATTTTCCGACACTTGGTGACTTTTCGAAGGTTTGAGAAACACCCTGAAATAAAGAATATTCTATGAGATATGAGAGCTTGCTAGAAGTTTTCTATAGAGAGTCTATAAAAGGGGTCATCACTCAGTTGGAGAACAGTTGACGTGATACGAACTACATTGAACTGTGTCAATGTTTTGAGAATAGTATCGGCTGTTTTGTGAAATTATAGTGGAGCATTTAAGTGCTGTTTCACTGTATATTGTTCCTGTTTACGCTATGCTTGTAAATAAACGTCTTAGTTATCTAGACATTTGGACTCATTCTTGTATTCTGAGCGTACATACACGATTCCAGAGAATACGTCGAAGCAAAAATTAATATTTTCTAAACATATTTAAAGGTTCTTTATGCTGTGCATCATGTCTTGCCCATATCGGGTTTTTTAGCGTGCCATTTGTATTTATTGTTAATCAGTTGCGCAAAATCTTCATAAATACTTTGGCGACACAAAATTATTTTTTTAAGAGTATAATTACGATTATCATATTTGTTTTGTTTTTTCTGTAAACAACCCTATGCTTGAATGGCTATTGTAATCGCATTTCTTTCTTAGAGTTCACAGAATAAAGAATTACGTTCCTACTTAAAGGCACAAACTTAAGTAGTCTGGTCTCTGAACGTAATGGAATTACTTCTGCAATTTGTATCCGCTTGAACAATTGTAAAAAGAAACAAGTGTAGTTGCGAATGATTATTGTGATTATGCAATTCGGGTTTGGGAAAAAATCCCTTTCCACAAAGGCATGTAATCATAGAATTTCATATAAAACCTTCGTAGAATGTTAATGTATATTTCACTTAATATAAATTAATGGAAAATGAGAATGGAGCCTGGAACTCATTATTAATGTTTAGGTATGCTGACTCCTATACTCATTGAGCAAATTAATCCTTAGAATGTAAAAAACATCGCACAACCAGAATTTCAACTTTGTAATATTTAACTACTTTAAACAAGTAAGATCAACCACGCATAAGTCATTAATTATGAATCACTTTCCAATAGAAATGCAATTTTATTTAAACATCTCTGAAATGCGATACATTCAGCGCTGACATATTTTAAATTGTAACAGTACTACAATAATTTATTATATTCGAACACTTAAAATTTCATCGAAAAAAAAGGAACTTTATTTAAATGCTGTCATCGAAATATAAATCGTATGCTTCTCTACGTAAATGCAATGAATATTTCATTCATATCACTTTTATTCCAGACTCCAGAGCTAAATAATTTTGAGTGAAAAAAATTCAGCAATTCTTATACAACTCATTTAACAATCACTAGTTTACATTCTGCATCCAGTAAAATTAGGCTTCGCTGTAGAAATAATCAAAGTTCGATGATCATTTAAACCCCAAAATATTCTAGTTGCGTTGGCGCAGAATATAGATGCACAGAAAATGCTCAAAAATAAAGCAATTTTAGGACGGATGCAACACTAAATATAAATGTAAAAGAATACATTATTTTGAAGTGGGTTAAGTGATATCTTCATATATTATGGGTGTAATTATTATTTTAATATTTATTTATAAAATTACCAAACATATTTTACTGAATTTTTTTTATATATTTTATGGAATAATTTGAATATTTCCTAAAATTTTCAAATCGATTTGTGAATTTTAACTTTGCTTAAAAAATGTTTGAAAAATTAAATCCTATAGGGTTTAATGCATTTCACATTTTCAACAACGGTTCAATCCAAAACTAATTGGCTGATTTTATTCATTTACATTCCCCCATGTCCCACAGACCGTCTCAACAACATACTTCATTTTGATAAAGTAATTTTCACGGCAGTTATTGTGCGAACGGAAAAACAGACAGACAAAATGAACAAACTTGCGGCAGCAAAGGCATCTGATTAAAAATGCTTGAAACCTGTACCCGAATTATAAGAACGGAGGAGAAGATAGCTTTTGCTCAGTGATTATAATGTTCGGACTTGTAAGCAAAGGGTCCCTGGTTCGGGGCCCGGCTCCTTTAAATTCAATTGAAGCTCATGCGCATCACATGATGTGCTTCCACTCACAATGTTTTATGAGAACTTTGGTTTGATATGCGAAACATAAAATAATTTTACAATTTCCGCAATCTTGGGCACGCCTCTATAATATAGTAATAGGTAAAAAAATTAAATTTCTGATTTCTTGCGAGCAACGTCGTATAATACTTTAAACTTTAAAACTTTCTAAAGTATGATTTAAGCTCAATAACTTCAAAAAATGATACTTTTAACTTTATTACTTTTTACTTAACGTATACTTTATGATGAAAAAGTAATATACACACTAAGTGACAGTGAAAATGATACACCAAGAAGGAGTGGGCAGAAAGTGATGAAAATCGGCAAACAGAGAGAGACAGCAACGAACAATAAGTTATGTTTATTGCAACATGATATACCTACACTCTGAGTGATAACACCGTCTGATCAGTACCGGTCGTCCATTCTGTTGCTCCAAGTCCTCTGGACGAGCCGGACGGCCTGAGGCTTTCACCGTCTGATCAGTAGGCTGTACGATCACCGCGGACGCCGATACAGGCAGCAACATGTGTAGGTAGAGAGTCCATGAGCGTGTGGATGGTGTCCTGAGAGTTAATGAGCATGCGAATGGTGTCCTGGCTGTCCATTCCTTGTCAACCATTTGCCAAAGTTCGTCGTCTAAATGCGGCGGTGGCAGTGCCAGCAAGCGACGTCCCAGACGTGTTCGATTGGTGAGAGATCAGGAGAGACTGATGGCCAAGAACGCACCTGGGTACCTTGCAGAGCATGCTGGCTGATGCGTGCCGTGTGTTGTCGAGCGTTATCCTGCTGATAAATGGCATTGGACACCCCCTGAAGGGAGGGTGGTGTCATCTGCCGCAGCACGTTATCCACGTATCATTGGAACGTTATAGTGCCCTCAATACGGACCAGAGGTGCACCGTGGACGCGTGTAAGTGGCTGTCCGATGAGATTTGATGTATGGACCGACCTGCCCTTCTGAGCCCGATCACCATACCCCTCGTGAAATCGTCTATCTGCTGGAACTGCCTTTGTTGGCGACGGCCTGGCATCCTCTGATACTACACATTTCCTCTGAGACAAAATAATTGCTAAATGATTATATAGGCAGACAGAGCGGCGCGACTGTTGTCGATTCTGCAGGTTCCCTCCCTTATATCTCATTCGACGTGCGCGGGACAGCTGCGCATTTCGCATCATTTACATAACTCGGTGATCTGCGACGACTCTGCAATTTGTATATTTTTCTGCCCACTCTTTCTTAATGTCTCATTTTCACTCTCAAGTAGTGTATTTCAAATGAAACATTAATAATATGAAATATAATTTTGTGTTTTATCATTTAATTTTATATTAATACATTCAAAGGGCATAAGTTCCATAAAAATTTAGAACAACTGAAAATACATTTGAATAATATTTAACAATTACTAAGAATTCCTTTCTGATTAATCCTTAAAGAAACATACACTCTCTCTCAAATTATTGTAAATGCATTCAGAAATTCCGCTGTCATTTTTACCATATTTATTATTTGTTTACTAAAAGTTCACTTGATATTCGTTTTTGAAATAAAATATTTCTCGAAATAAATTTCTCTATATGTATACAAATATACTTCGTATAAGATTCCTAAATATACAGGCCGCAACAGTAGCCCATCTTTATCCCCAGTCGAAGCGATGGCTGTACATGAAAAACGGGGCCTTATTCATACTACTTTTTCCGGAAAAAGCAAGGAAAACTCAACATGCTAGTTTTATTTCCTAAGTTATTGGTATATATGTTTTGACAGCAGAAGTTATTGGTATATATGTTTTGACAGCAGATATGTTTTGACCCATTCTATAGTTGAATTGCGTATAAATTATCAGCCATGCGACAAGCGCCTGCCATTGAAATAGCACAGACAGACGACAACTTACTGGACCAGTTGGAGTCAAAATGGCTGTAGTGTCGGACTGTATATTTAAGAGACTTATGTCTAGCTATTATCTCCAATTTTCGCTATTCACTTTATTAATGTCTTGCTAGACTAAAACGTTGCAAGAATCAGAGAAGCAAAGGAAAACCAGTCCATCTAATACAGATTTCCAATGAACATCAAGATGCATAAATGAATATTATTAAACCGTCAGACTTTGATTAGATAGAAAATAACGCATAATATAAAGTTAACTATATTTCAAATTTCTTGATTTTTGCTATAATAACTATATAATATATTTATAACTATATTTTAAATTGCTTTGAGAAATTTCTTCTTTAATTTGTTTTGTTCATTGCAAATCACAACGATCATAAGAACGAAATCCTATGCATATATTGATTGTGATTATGCATTTCCGGTGTGACGCAATTTTCGATTCCTTAATATTTATAAAGCAATTCATATATTACTGCTACGAATTCCTACAGTATCCTCATGGTGTATTGACGCTCTTCTAGGAGAAACAACATTTACAGGCCAGTGTTCTTTTCTTATTTGAAGATACGGATCACTTAAGCTTGGCGACAAGTTTGACGATATATCGCAAGCTAGCCGACTTTTGGAAACTTCTCAAATTTTGTATTTTGATTAATAACTTTCCGAGATATTTGGTTTTCCTCCAGAACTTTCGCCAGAGGGTATATTGATTGATTATCATTCAGTTTAAATAAGTTGGTATAATACGGGTAAAAGAGAATTCTCAATACGTCAGTATCTTGAGAGTATAATATTACTTACCTTATATACAATAATATATAAGGAAAGTATTGTGACGGGGTCGAAAATTCGAATTCGAGTTTTCGACGGGTGAGCACGTTTCAAGCATCCCTCATCACGAATCCCACATTTTTAAAGTGATGTCTGTGTGTGTGTGTGTGTATGTGTGTCAGTGAGTCTGTTGAGACGATAACTGACGAACGAATGGACCGATTCGAGCGAAATTTGGTACAAAAATTGCAATCCGTAAACACTGGAAGCTTATTGATTTTTATAAGCAATCAAATGTTCAGAACCCCCTAAATTTTCGAGAGAAATGTTGAAAAAATCGGAAAAAATCAAAACCTCTAACCCACACAACCACAGACTTCCAGTGGACAGCCAATAAAGCTCCCGTAAATCGTACAACTGTCATATCCTAAGCACGACGTCCACAGACGTCTTACTCAAGACCATCTTGCAATGTGTTCCAATCGTACTCCATTTGAAGTGTTTTATGACGTCTTCTGGAACTTCCGTTAACCTAGAGGGCGCACTATGCGTCTTTCGTCAGTCAACCGCTCTGTGCAGAACGACTTCCGGCGTCCATCTTGATTTTTCGATAACAAACTACTCTCACGTGCGTGCAACGGTAAGAAATTTTGTTTGTCTTTTAATATGTGAACTGCTGATATAAAATTTTTATAGTTAATCAAAACCTAGTCCGACATCAATATATTGATGTCCGCCTAGGCAAAACTTAAAGATTTCCGACAGAAATCGGTAGATTGCGATTATTCAGTTTTTACGAAATTGCACTTGTATAGCAAAATATTTCAATTTT
Organism: Amaurobius ferox; assembly: GCA_951213105.1. Classification (NCBI taxonomy): domain Eukaryota; kingdom Metazoa; phylum Arthropoda; class Arachnida; order Araneae; family Amaurobiidae; genus Amaurobius; species Amaurobius ferox. The sequence goes on along the minus strand of OX578139.1, from coordinate 57,032,703 downwards.
TCTGAAGTGTAATTGAATAGGTTTGAATCTTTTTAATACTCGGAACACAAAAATAAAGTTTAGAATGTTATACATTTCTTAATTTGCTTTAATTTTAATTATGTAAACATCTCTATAAGCATGTGATTTATTACCATGTTTCAAGTTTTCTAATCATGCATGGACGAAATGTTTCAAATCTTTCTGTTTTATAATTTTGTTTTTACCATTGGGGGCGGGGGGGGGGGGGGGTAAGTTTTTTTTAACCTTATATTGTACAAAGGTACAATATAAGTTTTTTTTTAACCTTGTACAAGGGTACAATATGGGAAAAAAATGTCATTTCATCTAGTGCAGAATATTTAATTTTGGGAGCTTTAGCCCTCTAGCCCCCCCCCCCCCTCCCGAATCTGTTAGTGTTGCCGTGCATTAATCGTCTTGGATGATGACTATTAACAAACTCACGAATACTTTATCCAATTCTAATAAGTGATACCTGTCAAGAATTGTTAGCTCTCAAGAAGTGTAGTTATCTAAATTTTATTATCCTTGTTTCGGCAAACAGTATTCAAAATTTTCCACTGCATTGTACTAATAAACATACCATTCATAACCTCTAATTAATTCACCCAATAAAAAAAATATTTGAAGCAGAAATGCTGATTGTATTGTAAAAAGAGCTTGTTTAAAAAACAAACGGGAAAAGTACATCTATGAAACTTTGCTTATGTTTAAAGTTTAAGGATATAAACTCACAAATTATGACATTATTATATAATATATTTGCTGTCATAGTTACCTCAATCACTTCTTTCATATAAAATGAATCTCGAAGATACATGTTAGGATGACACATACTATATTTCAAAATTTAATATTACCTTAATCAGCTTATATTTTACTTATTATATAATACTATAAATAAAGATAAACACAAAAGTGTCATATCTGTATATTTCCTGTTTGGTTTTATAAGAAAATATAAATCTGTTTTTTATAATGCAATCAGCAGTTTTGTTTATAATTTTTCTTTCATTAGTTAAAGTAATTAAAGATTTTAAAAGGTTTACTTGTGTTGTAAAATGCGGTATTGATATTTATTATTTACTTGGTTATTGGTTAAATTTAGCTGATCATCAGAAAATAATGAACGGTTATATTTGAATTTTTGTGTGTAATCATCAAATATGACATAAATATTAAGTTTTCTGCTATAATATTGAATGGAGACGTTGGAAATGCCAATGTAACAAGTTTTAATATGTTAAGTCTATCTTAATATGTTGTTATACAAGTCAGAGGTATGAAACGTAGATGTACATGCATAGTCTGTATGTGAAAATTTCCAAAATTGTAACTAATTTTGCAGACAAAATAAAAATTATCTTTTCAGTTTAACATATGCAACAATCACATGCTTATTTTGTCATATTTGGAACCTATTTGCAATTAATTACATATTTAAACATTTTTATTTTATAAGTTACCTAATAGTCTTATGCACTTCAAAAGTTTGTGATATATTTTTTGTCATTTATCATTTTGTTTTGGTGGTTCTGTAAACAGATACGATTTTATTTACAGTTAGATACTATTTTATATTACTCTATGTTATAGTTTTCATAAAAAGCTTTTTGTTTTAATTTTTAATTTGATTCTTATGTCTCCATTCTCAAAGTTATACTTTGCATTTTTTGTGCTTTGTATCGCAATTTCATTATTTATTTACAAAATGAAATTTTTTGAAAACAAGTAGCGGTTATACAGGAAAGTCATAAGTATTTTATGTTTCTCCGGGATTTACTTAAATTTATAAGTTCTTATTACAAAGTTAAATTTAATTGTACAGTTAAAATTGTATTTTATACTTATTCAGCACACTTATAATAATGTAACATTTCCAATATGTTTCAGAAATGTTAGCTCCCAGTTATTTGCAATTTCATTTTGTTTACTAGTAAGGTTTTTTATACAGCACAAATAGCTTGGGTGGTATAAATTCACTCTACATGGAACAAAATTCAAACCTGAAGAACCCTTTTAGTTTCGAGTTTTGTTCCGCATCTAGCTGCATTTATACATTTTAAACATACGTGAATGTCCTTCCATATGTGATGGAAAATCTTGTGGACATGTGCCTATAAACACTTTATTTAAAAAAAAAAACTGATTTTTATATTTGGTAGGATTATTTACAACATATTATATGTTAAATATTGATAGTTTTCTAATTTCTTAACTGAACAGGTAGGAACTCTTGTCACCTTCTAATCCTGATCTCAATTACCAGATTCCCATGCTCTAATGAAATACAGGTAAGCTAATGTATACAATTTTTTTCTTTTTCTATAGGGAACCTTTCTGTTGAAAGGTCCACTATACTGCTTTTTTCTGTTAAGAAAATACACTGTTGCAAAAAAAAATTCAGCTACAGTCGTTAAACTTGGCATGCATGTTGCTTTATTAAGTTTTGCAAATGATCAAACTGTCAGTGCCAATGATGTTATAGGGCTCATTAAAAAGACGCAAAATGCAGCATTTTAAACGACCAGTGTTCTCACTCACAGGCAAATTAAACTTTATTTTCTGCTTTCATACTGCAAATTGTGTACAAAGATGCTGTTGAGACATACTCTATGGCTCTAGAAACAGTTGTTGGGTTTTGAGAGGAATCGCATCATAGGCCTAATGAAAACTGTTTGAACTAACAGACGTATTAGTCACAAAACTATAACTGACATTTTGGTAAACTGACAAATTAAAAATCATCATCAACAATTTTAATTTAGCTGTTTAACCCTTTGCGGACGGTAGGCGCATCCATGCGTCAACTGTGAAACTGCATTCAAGGACGACAGTCATGCATTCGCGTCCAGGAGAAATTTACCCTAAAGGGCGACTGATACCAATGTGCGCTTTCATGTGGAGCATATTCGTTTGAATTTATTTGAATACTAGATAGTGCTAAATATCCATTCTAACATTTACAACATATTTTGCAAATATTTAACCTTGGTATAAGAGGTCCCTATGAATCCTCACTTCATCTAAAGCGGTAAAATATGGTTTTGTAATGTAAACAAACAAATCATTTCTGCCAAACTCTTGCTATGCTGTTATTGAGTATGTTGTTGTTGTTGAAACCCAGACCGTCCGACCGACCAGAAAGGTGTAAGGTAACTGTTTGGATGGTCGGGAAGTGCAACCCAATTTAGACCGGAACCCAGGATTTGAGTTTAATGATTACATTGGTGAATTATTAGAATGTAAGAGAGTATTTTCTTTCAAGTTTGGGTTTTAGCAGAATGTTCGGTAGTGAATTTATTAGGTTATTTCGGATAAGGGAATGGCTATGTCAAGACATTTTTATGTATAGAAGAATATACTAGCATGGTAATCGAACAAAATAGTCATAAAAGTAATGCAGATAGTGAAGATTCGTGGATATTTGGTATTTCTGATGAGCACACTGACATTTTTTATTAATGCAAATTTTGCAATGTTTGTGTTTGAATCCATGTTTGAAATAGGGGTTTGCTAGGGTTAGAAATTAGGAGCCGGGTATCAATAGTACCTAATTATTTTTATTCAGGTACCAAAATGTTCTACTTGAATGCAATTTTGAAGTTACTTATTATACGGCCAATAAAATAAATTAATTTTTATTAGCAGCGCTCACTGCGCAGACACATGTAATCCATGACGTGCATTGGTTAGGTTGTTGGAAAGAAGATATGTCAGAATTTCTGCTGTACATATGCATACTGAACATATGCAAGTACATATGCTTACTGATACATGGGGGGAAAAGCAGAAAAGTTAGACAGAGAAAATGATGATTGGGTCTAAAATCTTGATTGTCAAAATAAAATTTGTAGATCTAAAATACTCATTTCAACCTAGAGTGGAGCTTGCTAGCTCGGATGTTGTAGCAAACTATTGGTTATTGCGAATTTTTTTTTCTGTCACCTTGAATCTTCTACTCTTTTATAATGTAAACATAATCAAAACATATTTCTTATAGCGAACAATTAAATGCATGTATGTTGGATATTGTGAAGTTTTTAGTTTGGGAAAGGTAAAAAATGTGTTTTTTTTTTGTTTGTTTTTTCCAGATTACTTCTTTAAGTAAAAGCAAAATCTCAGGAGCAACAATAAGTTTGGTGACAAAGATTCATCCCCAAAAACATTAAGCCCAAACATGTAAAGATTGCCTGTGGATGTTTAAATTATAACAGACGTGATGCTCATCTGAAAACAGTAAAGAGAACCAACAATCTATTTCTGATTCTGCTTATGAAGATACTTCAATGTAAAATAGTTTACAAGAAAAAGGAGTTTTGCTAGGTCTTATTTTTGACGATTATGCTGCAAGTGATGATTGTGTTGAAATAGAATCATAAGAGGTTAGTATTGCTATAGTTGCAGAAAATATGTTTAATGAATTAAAAAATAAATTGATTTAAAAATAGATAGGTCAACCTTACTATTATATTCTATATTGATTTTTTGTTTTACAATACGAAGTCGGATAAGTCATTCTTATAATATCGCTTATCACCTAATTTTTTTATCATTTATTTGAATTGATTGACAGCCATTTGGGCTATTCTGACTTGACTATGAGGATGTATTGGGAGCAATGTAAAAATGTTTATCTATGAGTGTAATTAAGGAAATTAATTGTTTTGTATATTATGTCATATAAATTTTTGTCTAGCTAAGAAACCTTAGCTTTATAACATTAACGTTCTGGTGGTAATACAGTTGGCCCCACTTACGTAGGTATTGAATAATAGCATAATTATGTGCAAAGAATATTGCAAAATAAAAAGAAATCCCATTGTAGTAGTAATACTAAATACGCTGCTTTATTGCTAGTCAGAGGCAGCTCTTCATTAATTGTATAAAAAGTGACTCTCTCTGTCTTCGCTAATTTCTGATATTGAATCCTATTTACCTCAATTTATCAAATGAACTGTGAGGAGTTATGATTTTAGTCTGCAATTTACTGCATATGTAAATTTTTAGATTTCATAGTATGCAATTAAAATGAATTAACAGTAAGTGATTGCAGTGATGGGGAAATTCCTGTATATTGTCAAAACAAATCTACTCCCAATAACGAAAGCTATGGTGAAAATTGGAATCCTTATCTATCTATATTAAATGTAAAATAAATGCTGAACTGTTATTTGTCGTAACTTTGAGAGAAGTGGGGGTGAGTATAATCTATTTTATGTCTTGCAAAAAAAAATTTTTAAATGTAATACTAAAACTTACAAAGTAAACAACATTAAAAAATTACTTATAGGTACACCATGAGTGATGTAAATAAATTACTATATAGTATTATGTAATATGTCTAATAGTATAGTAACTTTTAATTTGTAAAACAAAATATTTCTTTACATGAGCATTTAAATGCCTGTTGTTGTTGAGACCCAGACCGTCCGACCTACCAGAAAGGTGTAAGGTATTTAAATGCCTGTGGTATATGTTAAGTATTTTTGTTGTTTTTACTTAATTCACATTTTTTCTGGAAAAAAAAATAGAGAGAGAAGGGGGGGGGGGGTTATATTATTGTACAGTAAGAAGTTATCATAATTTATTTCATCGCATATTCTAAAAGAGTGTATGTGTTTCAGAGCAGACTCAGCCGGTCAACCTAAAGTTTATCATCATTGTTTTTCATACTGATGGTGTACTCCTTATAAATAATATCTACAAAAACTACTAGCTTGTTTATAGTTTAACTGCTGGAATTTATTTGTCAAATTGCAATATAAATTCCATGAACATCATTTTGCTTTGGGGGAATGTCAGGTTTGGAAACTGGCATCAACACATTTACTTGTTGTTGTTTTTTGCACACGGAATCACAGCATGTGAAGAAGAAAATATAGTGAAATGAATTAAAGATATAGAATGCCAATATAACTTTAATTTATAATTGATTTAAGTCAAATATGTTTTGGATCAAAGATGGAGTTGTGATTTCATTGTGTTTTAAATTGGAATTGTCATTTAAAATGAACTCGCCTTTCATCGAGTATCCCTATTGGAATGAACTCAAATATAGAATCCCTATACTGTTTTTTGAAGTGTGGAACATAATCGTTACGCTTACTTGTATATACACTTATCGTTATTACCTGTATCGTTACCTGTATGTAAATTCTATGGACATAATTTTGCTTTGAGGGAAATTATGAAAACGTCATTGAAACCTACATTATTTCTTTAATTTATATTTATAATGCAAATATTTTTGGAAAACCAATTATGCTAAGTACTTTTCTGATTTTATCTAATGTATATGATTATTGTTTTTCTAGATATATTGCCACGAAGACAATGGATAAACGGAACATTCATGTACCGCTGAAGATTGGAAATTTTGTAGAACTATAATATAAATCGAATTGTGTATATTAGGTTTTTATTTATTCTATAATAAAAAAAATGTTTTTATGTATGTATGTATGTCTTAATGTATCATACCAAAAATTGGTCCATCTAATAAAGTAAGTATAAAATAATTTAAGTAAATTCCTTAAAATGTGCATGTCTCTAGGGCAGTATTTCATAAATTATGGTCCATAACTTATACAGATGGACTGTGAATAAATCAAATTGTTAGAATTCTCTATAGTATATCACTTGAATTTTGCATATTTGTTTTTAGATTAAACAGATTATATCACTAATGAAATATCACGGTAGTGGAGGTGATATTAATTCGACCAATAAATAACATTCTTTTATGATCTAAATTACTTTTACATTTATTGAAATACACAGAATGTGATGGAGTTTTTTTTATTTGTAAATGACAAAATTTTATATTCATAAGAATATTTTATCACTAAAGGAAATTGATAATAGGTGATAGATGAGTCAGAATTTTTGTGTTATAAAGTGGGAAGATTTCATAATTTTCTCAGTAAATAGTTATTTATTATTCATGGCAAATGAATTTTTGCCAGTAAATCTTATGAAAAAAGATATATAAATCAATGATTTAGAGAAGTATTTAAATACACTCAATGTTATAGAGTCAGTGCACTTTACAAATAAATGAATACCATTGTTTTCATGAGTTATTCGTCAGATATTAAAAGCCATTACTTTTCAACATGCAGCTATATTTCAAATATGAATAAATCAAAATAATTTATAGAAAGCATATGAAAATTTTACTTTCTATGCACATGTTTTTATTTAAAATTGAATTGCATCATTTATGACACTTAAGATATTGATATATTGCTTTTTTTTAATTTAAAACTGAAAAAAGTCAGAAAATGTAATCCTATAAGAGATTCATTCACATGACACATATTTGGATCAAAATGGACTAAAATATGAGGAAATAGCAGTATATCTGTATTCCAAGGTTTAACTGAAAAAATATTAGTAGACAGAAGGCGACAAATGTCTTCCCTAGTAACAAGAAAACATTGACTATTAACACTGCAAATAAGTTGATTACTTTTAAATGAATACTAGTTTTTGTCTTCAAATAAATGAAATTTGGATGTCATAAATATAAACTATATTGACTACTGGATTTCTTTCATGATAATTCGAATGTTGTAATCTTAAATGATCTATTAAGATGATATTCTTTTTCTAACTGCTTGTTTCTTTTTTTTTCTCCCCATGTTAGCCTATGGGAAATAGTCTCTAGCTTGCCTGTTGTCTACCAATTGTAGATTTAGAAAAGAGAAAGGTTTATGCTTTTCTTAAAAAATCTGCAAAATTAAAGTATTCTCTAGTATGTTTATAAAAGTGATGTGCATTCATTTTACAAAAATATTAGAAATACTTCTATTTTAACAATTTTTTAAAAACACATTTCTATTCTCATCTATGTTTAATAAAAACATGGAAAGAAATTAAAAAAAATAAATTAATTAGTGATTTAGGAACTGTTTAACATGGGGAAAATAAAACAAGCAGCTAGAGGAAAAGCATCCTGAAAAATCCAAATTCCTCCTATAATGTGCTAGGACACATCCCATAATATCCCTGAAGAAACCTATAGAAAGCCTAGAACCATTGTCAATCCTCCTAAAAGTAGCTCCAAAAGCCTCCAATGATATGCATAACACATCCCATAAGTCCCAAAAGCCTTCAATGGTATTCCACAAAGCATCCCGAAAGTCTCCTGTGATATGCTGCAATACGTCCCACAAGTTCCTGAATATTCCACTAAAAGCCTAAACACGTACTGAATAGGATCTCCATAGGCTCCAGTTACGTGCCGTAAGACATCCCGTACGTCCAAAAAGCCTCCTGTGGTATGTCCTAAAGAATCCACTAAAAACCTAAACACATCCTGAAAAGTCATTAAATCATCCTAAAATGGATCTCCAGAGGACGTAAAAAAAAGACATTTGTATGTCCTATGGACCTCCTTAAGACGTCTTTAGGAAAATATAGGACTTCCTTTGGAAGTCCTGAAATCCTGCATTGGACTTATTGTGGACGTACTTGTGTTGTGTGGGTAATAAAGTTACGCAAATAGACATTTCTTATGTAAATTTTCATTAGAAAACGATTGACATAAATTTTAGAACGTTAACATGCACCGTTTTGCAGATATTGCACACTATCAAAAAGTCATATGAAATAAGAAAAAATATTTCCTATTGAGAAACATGTTCACTTTTCATATGTAATACCGTGCGATAAATTGGGTGACATCATTCTCGTGGATCTAGCTCGTTCCATTTATAAAAAAAGATACTTTGAGTAATGCTTTTGTATTTGAATGCCAATAGTCATTTATCTGCAGTAAGAATAACTAATTCTGCCGTCCATAACGCTTGGCGAGATTTTGACGATGAATTTGGTGGAATGTTGCCAACTTGGCGACTGTTTCAAATGTTGCTAAATTAACGAAAAACTCGCCAAATGGATACAAATGACGCTAAATCAATGAAAATGACGATTCATTGATGAAAATTCAATATCTTGGAAATAATATAAGTATCTACTATAAGAGTAATATCTGTTTAACTATAGAAGTAGTAAATCCATTGCATTATATAAGGAAAGTCACGTGCTGCCCACATCAGATTTTTTTGTTTTGTGAATTAATTGAGCATTTAATTGTGTTTGTTCTGTATCTGGCGGATTTTTGTGAACTTGTGAGATAGCTATAGTGTTATTAGCTGTATATTGTGCCAGTTTGCGTTTATTGGTGCTGTTCCATAAATTCGAGCTCGTCCTTGTACCCAGAAAATACAGCCAAGATACAGGTTTACATCAGTTATACTAAAAATCTTATACAAGCAACAATGGACTTGTAGCTGGACTAATCATAGAATAATGAAATCAATTAACTTCGTTCACAATTGCTGAGCCTTCACTCCAATATAAAACTAGTATGTAAAATGCAGAGATAGTCTTTAAATGCAAAGATAGTAAGGCAGAGAAAAATATGCAGTTAACAAACATAACGAAATGCAACTTAAAGTACTTGAAAAAAATTAGTGAGAATGATCTTTGCTCCAATATCTAAAAACGGAATGCATCGTAAATTATATAATAATGAAATGTATAGACTTGACAATGAAATACATATTATGAAAGGGAGAATGTCTAGAAGGATTTGGATCTAATAACACACACATACGTCACTCTAAAATAGATTTAGTTCCAATACTTCCTCTATACTTTACCATATATTGCAGAGAGAGTAAAATGAACAAAAGAAAAATAGGCACCTAGCAGATGGATAGGTAGTGTTGAGAATCACTTAAAAATCATTGGTGCCAGATGTGGCAGTCAAAAGCTCTGGAAAGGGAGTCACAACGATCCTTAAATCGAGATGCCTGCATATTTACAGAGGAAACTAAAATCATATTTTAGCAGTCTTGACATCAAATATTGAAGCAAATGCAGTCATTTTCTGATCCTGTAATAATCCCTCCTCTATTAATGCATCACTTAATTATCAGAGTAAGGCGAATTCTATATAACACTTATTTACTTCTAGTACAACAATATTTTAATTACAGCTAGTACAACAATATTTTGATTACAACTAGTACAACAATATTTTGATTACAACTAGTACAACATTCCTCTATTAATGCATCACTTAATTATCAGAAGTGATGCATTAATAGAGGAACATTAATAGAGGATGCATTAATTGAGGTGATGCATTAATTGAGGTGGTGCATTAATTGAGGTGATGCATTAATTGAGGTGATGCATTAATAGAGGATGCATTAATAGGTGATGCATTAATAGATTAGCAGTACAATGTTCCTCTATTAACGCATCACCTAATTATCAGAGTAGGGCGAATTCTATATAACACTTATTTACTTCTAGTACAACAATATTTTAATTACAGCTAGTGCAACAATATTTTGATTACAACTAGTACAACAATATTTTGATTACAACTAGTACAACATTCCTCTATTAATGCATCACTTAATTATCAGAAGTGATGCATTAATAGAGGAACATTAAGAGAGGATGCATTAATAGAGGATGCATTAATAGAGGATGCATTAATAGGTGATGCATTAATAGATTAGCAGTACAATGTTCCTCTATTAATGCATCACCTAATTATCAGAGCAGGGCGAATTCTATATAACACTTATTTACTTCTAGTACAACAATATTTTAATTACAGCTAGTACAACAATATTTTGATTACAACTAGTACAACAATATTTTGATTACAACTAGTACAACATTCCTCTATTAATGCATCACTTAATTATCAGAAGTGATGCATTAATAGAGGAACATTAAGAGAGGATGCATTAATAGAGGATGCATTAATTGAGGTGATGCATTAATAGAGGATGCATTAATAGGTGATGCATTAATAGATTAGCAGTACAATGTTCCTCTATTAATGCATCACCTAATTATCAGAGCAGGGCGAATTCTATATAACACTTATTTACTTCTAGTACAACAATATTTTAATTACAGCTAGTACAACAATATTTTGATTACAACTAGTACAACAATATTTTGATTACAACTAGTACAACATTCCTCTATTAATGCATCACTTAATTATCAGAAGTGATGCATTAATAGAGGAACATTAAGAGAGGATGCATTAATAGAGGATGCATTAATTGAGGTGATGCATTAATTGAGGTGATGCATTAATAGGTGATGCATTAATAGATTAGCAGTACAATGTTCCTCTATTAATGCATCACCTAATTATCAGAGCAGGGCGAATTCTATATAACACTTATTTACTTCTAGTACAACAATATTTTAATTACAGCTAGTACAACAATATTTTGATTACAACTAGTACAACAATATTTTGATTACAACTAGTACAACAATAGATTGATTACAACTAGTACAACAATAGATTGATTACAACAAGTACAACAATATTTTGACTGCATCAAAATATAAAAGAATTAAATTCCCATATGACTTGTATAAACAAAATTATATTATTTGTATAATTTGGTAAATACAAGGACAAGAGGCATTCTTGACACCGGTTAAGATTTTCAAAATACAACTAGACAAGAAACCCGAAGATATGTATTATTTCAATTATAAATACGGTGCAATCGATATATAATTATTCTTCTGAAGGTCTTCAGGTAATCCCTCTACCATAATTGAAAAAAAAGTATAAAAATAAGTATTTTCCTAATTGGAGTATGTTTCATATAAAATGTTTTTGTCATTATCTGAGAGGAGAATTTGTTAGGCAGCATCGACGAAATAATTAATACAAGAAAAGAAAATTGGAAATTTCCAGTAATACAATTTCCTCCTGAAGAGTTGTGTTCTATAAACAGAAAGATGCGTGAATGAACATTATTAAGAGGTTATATTTTATAGATTAATTGCATGTGATATCTCCCATTGTAACGTCACAGACTAAGACACCTTTTTACTTTAAAAAATATAAATTAATTCCTGTTTGTATTACAAATTTTAGATAAGCATTTTTGTATTGCATAATCATTTTTTGTATTTCCACAGCCATGCCTACAAATGCCATCAAATTATTAGTATATTCTTTTAAAAACTTTAATCGTTCGAAAGGATAGCCTTTTAAACGATTACGAGACGTATCGGTGTTAGTAAAATTGTGAAAATATTTTTCATACATAAGTGATGCGTGGATTTCTACCACACGTTCAGTCAGAACGCAAAAAATCATTATTATTCTCTCCCATTAAAGTGATCTCCGACACTGGCCGTGTCGAATAAAATATATATAATCAATCAAATAAGCTATTAATTAGAAATGAGGACAGCGAATCAAACTTAAAACAATAACACATTTATTTACAAAAGAAATTAAAATAATAAGAACATATTTAATTAACACTCTCACTAAATCATAATTATTTTCCATCTCATACTCATATTGACATTTACGTCTATTCCCATTATAACAATAATTGCTCCGTGTCATACGCACGCTTCTCGTTATTATTCATATTTGGGAAATATAATTAAATTCCTTCATTAAAATTCCAGTTAAAGTCAAACTAGTAATAACTTTATGCATCTATCAAAATATATTTAAAACAATTTACACACTGATTAATTTCCTCAAGTTTATCAAAATATAATTGAAACAATTTACACACTGATTAATTTCCTCAAGTTTAGAAGCTAGTATATGTCGAGTCGAGAGAAAGAGTAGTGACATAGTGTGTCACCAAACTGAATGTAAAGGACATGCATTGCGTACCTTCGATACTCTGTTGGACCGTCATTGGTTGCGGGGTACTCGGGCGAGGAGACATCGGATGTCCATCATCTCTGCAGTCGTTTTTAGGAGACTCTTCTCTCCAAAATCAGAAAATCAACTGACGCTTCTTTTCTCAAAATCTGACTCTCTCTCTAATGTTCGAAAAGTGTCACATCCAACACAATTACGCCCCAGGTTATCATTGATTCCCCCACAGAAGCCCCTGGTAGTTTCATTGGATATTAAAGGGTTACATCCAGCTATTGGATGCTGACATCACAGAGGGTTGGTTAGCACTCCAGAATTAATGAGTGGCATCTCGGCCAACATTCCCACGTACCCGGGCGCACGTGCGGCCGGAAACGGTCAAGGGTCAGCGTTCCCCAATGGCGTCCTGCTGTAAGCCCCTCTGAAACTGAGACTTCTCTGTCTATTTTTCGAAGAAGCGTTGTTTCTTCACACTTTGCAGGTGACAGTTACCTTACACCTTTCTGGTAGGTCGGACGGTCTGGGTTTCAACAACAACAACAACAACAACACTTTGCAGGTGTTCTCCTAGGGAATCTATTGTGGAAGTAATATAGGGACCATCTTTATCGATTGCAATCCCTCCACAACTCACAATGTTACATATTTGCCATGTAACAATAAGAATCTAACAGTTTCTAGTTAAAATATTTCAGCAATGATTTATTATATCATCAGATATCAAATCATGCCTACCCGGTAGCTGAGAGGTATAAGGCAATAATTTATCCGTGCTCTCTCGACTGCCGGGATATGGGTTCGAATCCTCGTTGCTGGCATAGATGTTGTGGTGTCCGTTTAGGGTGTAATGTGATCTGCTATCCGTGGTGTGTCAGGTCAATGTCATGTGACGTCTCAAAATAGCATAAGATCCGCCCTCTAAAAATGGAGAAATGAGTAGGTAATGAAGCGCCCGACTAGGAATTTTCGCCGTAATAGGAATTGTGCCGTAATAGGAATTTTCGCCCATCTCTGTCTCATCACTTGCATGCGCCGTTTAATTCTACTACTAGATTTCCTATCAAAGCAAATTCATTATAAAACTTTTTTGTCATCGAAAACAATTCGTTTATAATCAATCTCAAATGATGAATGGCAGTATTTGTCTATCTGGTATCTGTAGCAGAAATGAAGGGAACACACATCTAGGACATTTATTATATTGACCCCTTTGATAAGTGCTATGACACATCTGCGCGATGTTTTAAATTAAATTAATTTATTTATTCATTTATTTACTATTTCAGAGGAATTTTTCTCAATTTTTACAAGACTATGTGATTCTTAACTTTCAAAATATATTACTCAGAATTGAATCGTAAAACCATCGTTAAGTTCAAAGAGTAAACTTGATTGAAATTCGTAATATTTCTTTTTATCAATGATTTAAAAACATCTGATGTGGGCAGCACATGACTTTTCTTATATAATGCAATGGATTTACTACTTTTACAGTAAAAGAAATAGTATATATCTATATTCTTTCCAAGATATTGAATTTTCGTCAATGAGTCGTCATTTTCATTGTTTTAGCGTCATTTTTATCCATTTAGCGAGTTTTTCGTTAATTTAGCAACATTTAAAAAAGCCGCCAAGATGGCGACATTCCCCCAAATTCGTCGCCAAAATCTCGCCAAGCGTTATGGAAGGAAGTTATTCTTACAGCAGATAAATGACTATTGGCGTTCAAATACAAAAGTGTTACTCAAAGTATATTTTTTCATGAATGGAACGAACTAGATCCATGAGAATGATGTCACCAAATTCATCGCATAATATTGTATATGACAAGTAAACATGATTCTCAATAGGAAATATTTTATTTTTATTTTATATGATTTTTTGATAATTTTTTGAAAAATTTGCAATATCTCAAGAATGGTTCATGCTAGCATTCTAAAATTTATGTCAATCGTTTTCTAATAAAAAATTACATAAGAAATGTCTATTTGCGTAACCTTATTACAGTTTTTGATTTTTTGATGATTTTTTTAAAACATTCACTCGAAAATTTAGGGGGGGTTCTGAACATTCTATTGTGTATAAAAACAATAGACTTACAGTATTCACGGATTTTTTTTTGTACCAAATTTCGTTCGAATCGGTCCATTCGTTCGTTAGTTATCGTCTCCACAGACTCACTGACACACACACACACACAGACATCACCTCAAAAATGTTCGATTCGTGATCAGGGATGTTTGAAAGTGCTCTTCCGTCGAAAACTCGAATCCAAATTTTCGACCCCGTTACAATATTTTCCTTATTATTGTATATAAGAAAAGTAAAAATTGAGTTTTTACAATGAAATACGGAAAATATATTTTTGCATTCGGCCATCGCCGAATTTACCCTGTGTGCTATCATTCAATATGAATAGAATTAAATTATATGTAATATAATTAATACGTTAATTATACGTTATATTTATTAAGTGTTATTTGTTGATTCTCAGGGATTTTTACAGCACAACGTGTGTTATCTACAATTAATTCCATTTAGTCATCATATTTCCGTAAATACATACCGAAAATATGTGTCCGTAACATTGGTGTTGCTCAAAGCATCTACCGACAGGCAAATAACGATATCAAGGGAAACGGAAAAAATATGAATAAGTGGAAATATTTCTTCTTAGAAAAATTTTATACGAAGAATTTTTAATAAATTTTTTAAATACGAAGAATTTAATAAAAGAGGTGAAGCGCAAAAATGTGAGGGAGAAATTCGCAGTGAGATGATTATAGGGAGAAAAATCAAAGTGAGATAATTATAGGGAAAAAGTTAAAGTGGGATAATTATAGGGAGTAAGTCGAATAATTATAGCCGCCTGAGAACCAGTGTTTTGAATCATTGCATACTATTCTTCTAGTTATACAGACGTAGATTTTTCTGCCCATGTAGCCTTGGTCTGGTATATACTGAGGGTTAGTTGGCCGAGGACGTGCTACTGGGATGTAATAAGCAGCAATCTAAGGGCCCGATACGCTGGCTACAGTTATTAAGCGGCAGAGTAGCAGGCCTACCGAAGATATTCCTTTCAAAAATCGACAGTGCTAATCCCCAAAACTGGCTAATATGAAATAAATGTCCCTTTAGGAATATTTTCATTGTTCTCAAAATCTTTCAGCTATTTTTTTTCCCAATTTACCAATGATTTAATCTCGGAATAATGCAATATCCATAATTGAATTATGCCTTGGGATAGAATGTTCCACTGATTATCTGTTCCGCATACTTGTTAACTGACACGAGAAAAGTAATCAAAGCTGCGGAAGATTAGAATTATCTGGTGATGCTATTCTGAGACTAAGTTTCTAGAAAAAATAAATTGGGTAAATTAATTCCATAAGGAAGCTTCCTATGGGGAGTTAATTCGTAACATGTTCGGTCGCGTTGTAATTAAAGTTGAGTTGGAGTTTTATGCCTTTCATAAGCAAAAATTTACCTCTGATTTAACTCCTAGTCATGAACTCCTCAAATATAAAAACGATGTAGACAACATATTAATTTGCCGACATGCAGGCATTTCTTCTGATAAATTTAGAAAACCTATAGAAAAAATTGATGTATAAACATCAAAAACATTTTGTTCTGTTCTTCCGCATATAAATCCGCAGTTTTGACTGGATTGTTTGATATATAAAATCGCTAGACATTATTTTAAGTTGGGTAATTTTGTCTTTTTTTTTACCTAAAAACTAAAACAGAGATTGACTGAATTAAATTCATTCAAGTTTTCAAAAGGCGTAGTCACGCTTCATCCTTTATTTGGCAATCAGGGAATCATTCAAGCAAATGAACAAAAGATGCGTGTGCACCTTTAATGAGCACCTTTATTGAGCACCTTTGTGCCGCTGCACCAGCCTAACAGGTGTAGCGGCTCAAAAGTACTCCTAAATTACATCTAAATCCGAACCTCTATTTTATAAAGAAAATCTAATATATGCATTGAAAATTATGTTTCTAAAGACATTCTAAAACTAATATCTAAAAACAGGCTGCCAGTACCTCATTATCCAATCACAACTCCCTGATAAAATATTCTTCAGGAAAGAAGAAACAGTCTCTTTACCCAGAGAAGTAAAAATGATATTTTTATATGCTACTTTCAAAACTTTGTTTTATTTTAATTAACTTTTCCAGAACTTTTCCATATAATATTGAAATAAATCCATATTTCAATTTTTGAAAATGTAACTGTAAAATCCAGGAAATTAGAAAATTGTGAATTTTACAGCAGTCAAACTCTAGATCGAAGGTCTGAAATATCGTTTGCAAGAAACTTGCCTAAGAAAGTGCTCACATTCGAGCAGGATCATATCTTTGATAAACTGAATTTTGAATGGAGAAATTTAAGCCAAATTTCGACTTTCAGATTTTAACTTATAAACTCAGTTAAATTTAAAAAAAATTCTTCCAGGTCTATGAAAAGAATCCAGCTGTGCACTGAATGCGCTACTGCACTAAAGTTCGATTTTTCACTACAGAAGAGAAATACATTCAAACAGACAGACAAATATATCCTTTTCTACGTAAGATATTTAAGCTCAGGGTAAAATATAATCCAGAACAGAAAATAACATTAATTAATGGAATTAATTCAAAATTTGTGAAATCTCATTTGCAAAGTATTGACCTCTTTCGTGAGTCGCTCATCTGGTCAGTTAATTCAGTCGTATTCTGAGATAGCTGTAATTACCGTCCCAGTTTGTCCCAGACGCGTTCCATTGGTGATAGATCTGGGGACGAGGATGGCCATGGGAAGGTATAAAAGCTGGAAGACATTATTGAAAATGCTGTGCAGTATGTGGTCGATCATTGCCTTGATGATAAATGGAACCTGGGCTGCGTGACAGCATAGGCAGAATAAACGGCTGCAAAATATCGTCGATGTACAAGCAAGCTGTCAGATTGCTTGCTTTACAACTAAAAATCCAAAGACAGTCACATCACATGTTATGGCTGTCTGCTGCTCGACAACAATCGCAGGATCAGGACGCTAGCCACTCCTCCCCCCCACACATATACGACAATCATCAGCGCTAAAAAAAAGCGGGACTCTTATTTAAAGGCAACAATGCTTTCAATGGGACACTCTTTAGGCTGACCGAGCTCGGCACGAATCCAGACGGCTCCGCTTATTCTGAGTGGTCGGTAGCGCCTTAATGGACGTCGACACCTAATGCGCTCTTCTGTCGCTCCGAATAGTATCCCTTGATACAGAATGCATGGAGGTTGGCAAATGCCTCCGAATGATTGATATCACGTCATTTTTATGGACGTGGCTCCTCTCCTGACTGCACGATCCTCTCTAGCAGTTGTCTGTCTGGGGTGTCATAAGCCTCTGCGACTGTTGCATCTACTTTCTCTGTTCCAGTATTGTCAACAGCGAGCAACTACCATATAGCGTCGACCAAGATGCCGACTGGTACGTTGGAAAAACCAGCTTCCATTAGGCCTATGATGCGATCTCTCTCTACATCCTACAATTGTTCGTAACGTCGTCGATTACATCAGAAAGGCATCGTTGTACACAACTTATTAGAGCAGAAATGCAGTTCCAATTGCTAGTGAGGGAGAACACCGGCTGTTTTAAGTGCTGCACCATAAGTTGTTCTCATACATATTGCATGAGCCCTATAACATCATTGGCGCGGACAGTTTGAATACTTGCATAACTCTTAAAATGATATTTGCATAACTCTTTGAACGACATTTGCATAACTCTTTGACCGACATTTGCATAACTCTTTGAACGACATTTGCATTCCAAGTTTTGCGACTGTAGCTCAATTTTTATGGATGCATATATTTTTTGCAACAAAGTGCGTATGTGCGACAAGGTGTCCCACAAAAACTGAACAGTGAAGATTTTTTGAGCCGTTAGTTGTAGACGCACAATTCCAGTTGCAAAAATGCTCAAAATAAGGTAGGAAGTTTTGATATAGCAATTTAAATGCTGTATTATATTTTTATAGAAAGTTAAGGGTACAATTTTTATACAACTCCTCTATCTAAAAAATCAAATTACATAAAAGGTTACCTATACCGTATTTAGTGTAACTGAAAAAAAAATTGTCTCTAATACGATCCAATTTAACACAGTTATTACTAATTAAAATATTCATTGGGGAATATATATATATATATATATATATATATATATATATATATATATATGTAGGAGGGCTTATACAAATCAACTTCCATTGTCAATAGTTTCTAAAAATTGTACCGCTTTCTTCTTATTTACTATATGTACTAGGGGGATTCGCCCCTTGTTCGCTGACTCTCACCAACCTCATTCCTATTCGCTAGTACTCGCCAACCCCAAATCTCGCTTTACGAAGTATACGTTTTGCCGCGTGTTCTTTGTAGTGACAGAACATCGCTTTTCGTTTGTTTAAATTATTAATTTAACTATTACTTATTTTGAAATAACAACAGCGTTATTCTCGAAAACTCCTGAAACTCGAGAACTTCGCTTCCTGTTCGCTCAATAATTGCCAGATTTCGCATAAAGAGCATTTCCTTCAAGACAGCTACGCTTGTGTAATAGTCTAGGGGCTAATAGTGTAATAGTCTAGCCCCCCCCCCCTTGCTAACTGACGCCCACCAACCTCCATAACTCAATTCGTGAGTCGGGAGGCTTTGCCTCATTTTCGTTGGCAGTCAATGAGCTCGCTTCGCGAGCTCTTTGTAGCCGACTACTGCGAAAGACGTAATACGCCCGTTGGGACTGGCCACTAATCGCTGACGCTCACTAACTCCGGAGATTGCATTGCGAGCTCGACCGTCGCCCACTCAACCCGGTCCGCGACTGCAAGCTACTACTCACCAAGCAACTGAATCTTCACCCCTGTCAAATGCCGCTCATTTATCGCCGGTGCTCGCTTTGCAAGCGCTTTCATTACACCTGCATATCAGCTTCACAAACAAACAGAGCGTTTTGCAAGCATTATTGCCATGAACAAATAAGATCCATTGTTGAAAATGCTGTTGCCATCTCAAAAGAAGTAATATTTTAATGAAACTCTATTAACTAATGTATTTCTAATTGTTGGAATCAATAATTTAAATATTACTGTCTTTATAATGGCAACAGCGCTTGTAATAGTGAAATATTAGATTTGGAAGATACATCAAAGAAAATAAAATTTTGATACAGATGTAATGTAAAAACATTTTTAATTCAAAATTGTATAACATGTAAATTTCTATTCGATTACAACCAAAATTGGAGTCGACACATAGCAACATATTCTACATCGCCATGCCAATTTGCAGATCAGTTGATGCCATAGGTCGGACGCTAGTCTTGTCAGAAAATATCTCTATTTTGAAAGGATTTGGCCAGCTGCTACACCGAATTTTTTTTTTAATATACAGATAAATAAGCTATTATGTTATTATTATCTCGATTCACAGTTTGTATTTAAGCACTCAAGTAACTCCACTACCTAACTAGAGTTTAAATGTTAGGTCTGTTCTGTAATGCCGAACTGCGTGAGATGATTTTGATTTACGGCGAATGCAACCGATGACCTAGTGATACAATCAGTGGCGTGGCGTCCATACAGACTAAGCGAAGCATCCCTAGTTTAAAATCTAATTTAAAGATATTTTATTTATTATAATTTTTAAAATAACTTAGCGAATATATATGGTGTTTTTTTTTAGAAAACTGTTACACTTACCTAAAATGACCGGCCGTCCAAATAGCTGCTCTTAGTCCTCAGGACGAGTCGGACGGTCTGGGTCTTCAACTTACCTAAAATGAGACGTGACGTTTCAAAGTGTTTTTCCCATTAAAACACATATCTAGAAGCTGAAATCATCTAGCTTCTACGTATTTTGAAAGAAGCATACTGTCTTACAGCACAGAATAATATGGTATTCTGTGGTCTTACAGCATGCTGTCTGACATTTTGGTGGCGGTCGCTATGGAAACAGGTTATTCCACCGCATTTTAGGTGTAACGGAAAACTTTTTTTTTCGATTTGGCGCAGATAGAACCGCCGAAAGTCACATTTCGCTTTGTACTTGGGTCAATGCCAGCCGCTCTCATTCTGTGAGTTTTTAAGCTGTGAAGTAACTTGCACATTTTGTAGATTTTGTCGAGTTGGAAAATGACTACATATAAAAGTGGAAGGACTTTGCATTCACAAGCACGTACAATAGTCCACAATGTTATAGCCTATATTGAAGAGGAAAAAACCGCAAATTCTCTAAAAATACCAATTTCAAATGCAATGAAGAGAACTGCGGAAACGACAGGGGTTTTAGCGTCGTCAGTTAAAAAGATAAAACGTGAGGTGAAATTGCTTAATGACACTGAGACAAGTATTTTTATCTACCCCCGGGAAACATAGAAAAAGGCCATTATATCGAAACTGCAATATTGATAATTTAGACAAATGTGTAATAAGACGAACTATTAAGGACTTTTACATAAAAGAGAAATGTGTTCTTTCTATCGGGAAACTGCTCTCAGTGTTAAAAGAAAAAATTAATTTTGTATGGAAAAAAGGGTCCAACAGACGAATCCTGCATTCACTGAATTTTTGATGGAAGAAATGTATCAGAGCTCACGAAATATTTTAATTGAGAAGTCGGGTATTGTGTTTTGGGGGCATAAGTATTTGAGAGCATTGAAAATATTCAGAGGGGAGCAACGTTGAGTGCTTTACACGGGCGAAACTTGGGTAGACGGAAATTTAACGTATGACGAACGTTGGCAGGATGACTTTATTGAAGGTATTCATACGAATACCAGTTCTAAAAACCATCTCATTATCGTACAGGCAGGTTCATCTGATGGATTTATTGACGGAGCTGAGCTAATTTCCAAAGCTTCTTCAAGCAGTGGCGACTACCATAAACAGATGCATTGCGAACAATGGATTATTGAAAAACTGTTGCCTAATTCGCGATCTCATAGTGTGATCTGCTTGGACAATGGTCCCTACCATTAAGTAAGAGGCGATCGCGTTCCTACAAAATGTTTGACTAAAGGAGCTATGCTTGAATGGTTGGAAAAAAAGAAAATTTCCCATGACTCAACAATGCGAAAAGCAGAACTATTGCATATTATTTCAAAACATGAGCCTAAATCCACCTCCTACAGGGAGAACCGAATTTTAAAAGAAGCAAGGCACAGGAAGCAAATTGCAAGATTACCTCCTTATCATTGTAATCTCAGCATCATTGAATACATATGGTCGTCCGTCAAACGCTGCATCCGAGAAAAAAATATAGCAGGTGACTTAAGTTTGAACAAATTACTATTGTTTAAGAATATTTTTTTTAAAGTAATACACAATGAATGGAAAAAACACTGTGAACGCATTGAAAAAATAGAGAATATTTATTGGAAGGAAGACGGACTGTTGGAAGATATTGTTGTTGTTGAGACCCAGACCGTCCGACCTACCAGAAAGGTGTTGAAAACCCAGGCCGTCCGGCTCGTCAACAAGGACTTGAGCATCCATTTGGACGGCCGGCTACCAGAAAGGTGTAAGGTAACTGTTTGGACGACCGGGAAGCGCCACCCAATTTAGACCGGAACCCAGTGGGGGAGGCATCCACCGGGACCGTACACTCCTACCCCTACCACCAACCTCTCGAAAGGACTTAAGGACCCACATGTTTAACGTGATCGTACACCGCATGAACACGGCGGCAGTTGTGGCAGCGTGCAAATCCAGCGCGCAAACCACCGGGCTACCGCGCCCGAAATGTGCCAACAGCACGCGGTGTTCCCAGGTGGTCACCCACCCAAGTACTAACCGCGCCCGATGCTGCGTGACTTGATGGAAGATATTGCTGACGAATTAGTGATATATCTGTCGGACAGCGATTCCGACTCTTCTTCAAGCAAAGACATTTCAAGTGATTCGGACATAGTAGATAATAGTTATTCTAATGAATGTGAATGAATATTTTGTAATTAATTGAAAAAACATGAAAAGAATGAATATTTTAAAGTCATAATTTTGCCTATTTATTATTTATTTATTTTTTCTTTTTTGCTGACTAATAATTGTGTACCTTGCCGATATCTTGCTTATTGAAAACAGTAATACTTTTCATCTAATTCGAAATTTCGTTTTAAACAAAATTATATAAATTCTAGTTTTAAATCGTGAGTTTTTCTCTTCCAAACCGCCCGAATATAAAAGAGAATATCTGAAACTACTTTCTTCTAATAGATTGACGGCTACCCGTAGCCGTTGTCGCCTATAATAACAAATTATTTTCTGAGTTTATATGACGAGGAATCTTGAAGTTAATCTATAATTTAAAGCCATTTAATACAATTTTTCGTTTAACTGTTGGATAAAAAACATCTACTACTTCTGTTTTTACATCATGATAGACGAAACGGATTCCGCGCTTAACAAAGTGCAATTGATTCGCCAAATGTTGCAGTCGATTTCAAACCTTTCTTCGACTAGTCTACTTGCTGCAACCCTGTTAAGAGACTTTCTAGTGGCGGTATGTCAGTAGTAGTACAAGGTACTCAGCCCTCATTGATAAGCTAGAACTAAAGGCTAACTTTCAGAAAGGTGTGACACGTGATCCCCCCATTTTCAACCCTTTCAACCGGTCGTGAAGTTGTGAAGTTTCATCAATGACAGATAGGTGAGGGGATGAGGCTGGGATTAAAATTCCTTGGACAAGGCTAATAGATCCGGCATTTTGGGTCAAATCATAGTTCTATTAAATAATATTCGCAGAAAAAAGTCCTATGTAATACTAAAAAATATGAGGCATTTTCCATGAATAACATTACATTCACCTAAATTTAAACAATATCAAGACGAAAAAACGTCCAAATAATGACTACCATTAAACTTGAGTAATTTGCGAAGTAGACTTAGCTCTTTGTCACAGCAACAATACGGCAAAGCATCCTTTTGCGTATTTGGGAGTTTTAGAAAAAATAAATCTCATGTCCCTTTAAAAATCACGTTACACGAGAATCTCAGTTAGACAAAAGCGATTGATGATTTTCTAACAGATTTTTAGCATATTGTGGTCAAGATATTTTGAAGTTTTCAAAGTATGTTATTTGTAAGTAATTAATATACAAAATTGTTTAAGGACATTGTTGACAATAGTAATTTTCAACTAAGTTCCAGATATATTTCTCGCCAATTTTCAGTCAACTCTTTTGATCTGTTTTATTTCGTTAGTTCTAGCTGTTTATATTTACAAAACTGATATATTTTTTCTATCACTTGCTGATAACATTCTAATATATTTCTACTTCATACATAGGTGCCCGTAAAACTTTTTTCAGGGTGGTGGTGTGGTGTGGGGGGGGAGGGGGCTCAAACGCATGACGTACAACATTGACTGGTTTGATGATTGCCTTTGTTATATTGAATGTCTAAGGGAGAGTGTAGCCCCCTTCCCTTGACATCCCCCTGTGGGCGACCATGACTTCATATTTTATGAAATGATTGTAGATGTTCATCTAATTTAGAAATTAAAAAATATTTAAAATCTTACATCTTGCATGTATCCATCTCGCATAGTTAACATATTTTTAAATCTTATGCATTTCACCCGCTCATTGCATTTTTACGTAAAATTATTTTGTTATTTTACTAATCAACAATTAAATCTTATTGAAAACTTGCATTCCAATATAAATTTCACTTGTGATACTAATTTTTTTTGCGAATACCTCAGCCTCCTTGGTTTTGCCAATCGCTCAGTCAAAAATCACACGCTACGCATACAGTGAGGGAATACTATCGTCGTTTCCGTAAAGCAGACATATTTCTAGAGTTTTAATTCTGCGGCTGGTATGTCAATTGTAATCAACAGGCTCGTTTCATCGTCGATATGGTTCAGGACGAAAACTAGTACTAACGATAAATGGTGAAATATGTATTTTAGCATATTTCTCGTCCTATTCACATACGAGTGTCCGGACCGTAAGTACTGAACGACTTCCTCGGTCTACCTGAACATGCCACCAGACTGGTCGAACCCGATTCGTCCAGATGGGCTCTAATTCTGGTGGAAAAGATCAGTGACAGAAAAGTGTTGGGACAGAATGAAACTTATTGAGTCTAGTGAAAACAATGGTTTTAAATGATTCAAATTGTTATCAAAACCAGGAAAATATCTGACATGCTGGGAAAACCACAATAATATGTTTTATTTACCTTATTTAAGTGTTAAAATAACTTTTAATTACCATCGTCTACCTGTTTTTAATAGTTTAAAAATCAAACCATGTAAAAATTATTCTGAAACCCAGCTAAATGACCTTCTGTGTATCAACTCAATTTGTGAACAGCTCTTGATTACATGAATTTTAATGATTTAAAGAGTATCGAAAGTTCACGAGAAAGTGATTTAAGTCAGGAATTTTGATAATTTATTTCGTCCTAAATTTGAATTTTTAAGAACCAAATTTTTCTTTAGTTTAACTAAATGAAATACTGACAATATTTTTCGAATTCGACTTTATTCAATAGAGGGCGGACTGTATAAAAAGCTAATTTCCTTAACTTTTTATCAAAATGTGGTACATCATTTACATTGCTATTTCATAATTTCCTACTTTAATTAAAGCATTTTTACAATTGGTACTATGGGTCTACAAGTAACGGTTAAAAAAAACTTACCCCTTTCAGTTTTTGTGGAGCACCCTATATATTTACATACACACACAAAACATTTTGCTCAAGTTATTTTAAGCTACGGAGGCCTTCTATGGCGTAGCTTTCTGGAGTAAGAGAGGCCTATTGAATCACTTAAAATTAACAGAAATCATTTTATATATATTACTTACTTTTAAAATATTATCGACATATACTTGAAGTTCAAAACTATTACAGCTTTTAAATTTTCGTAATATCATACACGATGGAAAATAGGTGGGTCAGTCGGGTGGTTTGGGTTTTCGGCGATGAACAATAGAATAATATTTTCCAATGTTATCCACTTTGTACTTAATTAAGGGCTGTGCAAATAGAGTCGTCAAAAAAATTTACAAATGATCTGTTGGGGCTATAAATAAATTAAACACTTTATATTGTAGAACTACCCCTTCTATTTCATATTTATTGCAAATAAACATTACTTCAATATCTCAATACAACTAACTCAGAATGAAAAACTGGGCGTGGTCGAATGTGGGCGTGGCCAAATGCACTATTGGTACATCGCACAGCCGATGACATAACTCAAAAAATTCAATTTGGCAAAAAATAAAGAAAAATATTTCAAAAGTCAATATGCCATGTAAATGAAGAAGTTCTTTATTAATTTAAGTAATAGAAAATTAATTTATATTCTCGTAAAGACAAAGAAATTAAATACACATTTTGGAGAAGATATGGGGAGAACTGGGAGAGCCCCTGTAGAATAATAGTACTTAAAATGCGTTTCTTACATTTGTCTCACAATTCAAAGTTCAATCACTTTTTATTTTCTCCTGATAATGCAGAAAAAAAATATTTTGCGACATAATACTTAAGCATGTTATACATAATTAAACTATTGGGAATTTTTGAGGATGTTGAGAATATAATAAAAAATCGAAACCATTAACGTATTTACCAGTAAATCCATAGATGGTTCCTCAAATGAAAATGTACAACATCGCCAAAGGATGCACGTCATATATATTAATTTGGATTAATTCTTTAGAACAACTTCGGTATAAAGAATTTGGCGCAATCCGCCATTTTTTTGGCGCCAAGGAAGACTGTATTTATTTACATAGATGCATGGCTGGGATAACATTGAAGATTTGGAAAGAACTGTGTGCAACTTTTTGCAATCGCTGGCTGCAGATTGCTAGGAGGGGGTTGGGGGATGGTGCTATCGTCTCAAAGAAACCGAGCCACATCCAATAATTTTAGACTCTCCTAACAATTGCCAAAGCGATGTTTCAGTCGCAGAACTTTGACACGTGTTTCTCTATTCTTAATCTTTACTCTGTTCTCTCAAAACGCTCAATAGAATGCAACACCATTGCATCCTTGACTCCAGTGGTACCTCGTCAGCTAACAGTTGGCTCAAGAAACTGCAAGATTAATCTTTTAACGATTGAAAGCTTAAGTTGCCCTGCAAGATTAACCTCTTAATTTTTTTTTCAGTTATACTATACAAAATTTGAAACATTAGTAGTGTATGGGGGTGACTCTCGGACAAAATGACTATGTCATTTTGTATCCAGAGTCACCCCCATACACTACACGTTCCTCCATTTTTTTTAAAAACAAGGACAACCTCTTAAGACCAAAAATGTATAAAATCATTCAGAAATGTATAAAAATCATACAAATATGCGTATTTTTAAGAAAAATCAAAATTCAAGAGAGTTTTAAGACTCTAAAATTACATGCATTTTAACCTTAAAAATGAGTTATATGAACATTATAGAGACCAAATCTATAAAAAACACTTTTCTCCATTTTTTTAAAACCTGGACAATCTCTTACGATTAAAAATGCATAAAATCATACAAATATGCGTATTTTTAAAAAAAATCACGAGAGTTTTAAGACTCTCATACATTTTAACTTAAAAAATAAGACATTATAGAGACCAAATATATCAAAAATTGGAGATTTTTTTCTAAATGCCCTGTTTTTAAAGGGTGGGGTTGAGACACCCCCCCCATATATTTAATAGAAAATGTTTAACTAAACCTAAACATTTTATATAAAATTAAAAAGAATTATAAAAAATATGAACCGTCTAATATATTAAACAAGAAAGATCAATCATGCATAAGCATTGATTATGAAACACTTTCCAACTGAAATGTAATTTCATTTAAAAATTTCTAAAATGTGATTCATTCAGTGGTAATATCTTTTACATTATCACAGAACTACAGTAATTTATTATACTTAAATATTTAAAACTGTATCGAAATATAAATCATCTGATTCTTTATGCAAAATCAATGAATATTTCATTCATATAACTTGTATTCCAGACTCCAGAGCTAAATAATTTTGTGTGAAAAAAATTCAGCAATTCTTATGTAATTCATCTTACAATCGCTTGAGATATTTGCATTCTGCATATGTTAAAATTAGGCTTCCTTGAAGAAATAATAAAAGTTTAGGGATCATTTAAAATCACAACTATTGTAATTGCATAGGCACGGAATTTAGATACACAGATAATACACAGATAATATATATGTGTATGTGTATGTACTCAAAGTATTGGAATCGTGCCGAAGATCGGAACTCGAATTTTCAAAGTATCTACACGTTTTGGGACTTCTAGAACACGAAAAAACTACTTTTAGGAAGACGTCTGTGTGTGTAAGGGTGTATCTGTGTATGTTTCTGTGTGTCTGTGTGGATATTACATCCACTCTAATTGAAAAACTAATGGACCGAATTTCATACAATTTGGTAGGTATGTTTTTTGTGGGAAATCCTGATGTTCATTAGATTATAGTACGATTCGTAATAAAAGAATCTGCCTTCTTTGCGAAATGGCCGCAGAAATTGCCTTTATCCACTCTAGCTAAAAACTAATGAACCAAATTTAACAAAATTTAGAGTATAATATTTTAATAACCTACAAGTGATTTATATACCAAATTTAACAAAATTTTGTATATAAATCATTTGTAGGTTATTCTACTACGATTCGGGAAAAAGGAACGGGCTATTTTTGCGAAATGGCCAGCAAAAATCGTTATATATAAAAATAAAAGACTACGTGTGCTCAATTATATCAATTAAATTCCTATTTTATATGTGATTTTTGACAACAAAAAGAATAAGACTAACCCCATTACTCTAGGACTAGCCGTTCTTGAGATATTCTAGTTTTTTCGCGTTTTCGCTACGCCACCTTTGACAATAAGTCCAGTTATCAAATGAGAACCAAATTTAAGTTTAACGTGTAAATTCAATGTCATTTAAAATACTTATGTTGTGCAGATAAACTCAAATTATCATTGAATAAATAAAGAGAACGAATATGAGTCTGCAGAGAAAGACATGTGCTGTCCACATCAGAATTTTTAACAATATTACACCAATGATTTATAGAAGTGAACGGGGATTATTTTCAGGCCATTTCGAAAAAAATGTATAATCTATATTTAAAGATCCATCAAATTTTTGTCGAATAAAATGTTCAACAAATTTAAGCTGTGTACCAAATTTTAACTCTCTAGGACGTAGGAAAGTGCATTTAAAATGCCATCAATTAAATTTATCATGAAGAGTTATATAAAATTTAAAAAAAATGAAAAATTGTTATCTACCAAATTTATCTTAAAATATGAAGCCACTCCCATATGCAAAACGTTTAAACAAATGGAGAGATATTTATTATATAATATCTCTTTCTTTTCTTTCTGGAAGATATCCCAAAGTCAGAATTTAATTGAATTTGTTTTTTTCCCTATATTAAATAATTTTTTTAATTAAAAAACTACTTAACATATTTTACTGAATTTTTTTTTATATATTCTATGGGATAATGTGAATATTTCCTAAAAATTTCGAAGCAATCCGTGAATTTTAAATTTACTTAAAAAATGTTTGAAAAATTAGGTCCCATAGGGTTCAATGTATTTCATTTTTTCAACCCGGGTTCAATAAAAAACTAATTGGGTGATATTATTTATTTATATTCCCATAGGTCCTACAGACCGTCTGAACAACATACTAAAATTTCATTTTGATAAACTCATTTTTACGGCAGTTATCGTGCTAACGGACAGACAGACAGACAGACAGACAGACAGACAGACAGACAGACAGACAGACAGACAGACAGAATGAACAAAGTCATAAACACTTTTCAACTTTGTTGTAAAGTGTTAAAAATGAAATCATTATCAAAACATATGTATAATAAGATGATAATTATAGTGGGGTGTGACTCACCCCCACTGAAAAATGATTAAGCTTTCTCTAATTCATATTCGTATTTATCATCTATCATACCCGAATACTTAAATATATATCTACCAACTCTTCCATTTAAGAAGCGATAATAAAGCGACTTTGTTATCATTAAGATTTGTAGCTTCACGGCGAGTCGAAAAGGAAGTGTATTCAACCTTGAGTAGAAGTAGTCTTGATTACGCTCTATGACGTAAGCGTTACGAATGAAGAGAAAATAATATTTATTTAACTTGTTGGAGATTTGTTTCGCTAGATGGCAGCATCAAACGGATAGTATTTTTAAGTCTCATTTTAAAAGTATTTATAACGTTTTATAAATATTATTTTCGCTTTTTTTAGATCAGATAAATTAAAACTCTTGATCTTTTAAAGTATTCTCGCATACTGCTTGAAAAATGACTCGTTTAAAATTTTTTTTAGTTATCAATGTAAAGGTTATGTAAATGAATTGCTCTACATATTTCGAGTACCCATGGCTCAACGGCTAGCGCACGGGGCTATAAACATCGAGGCCCCAGGTTCAAATCCAGACCTCTCCCAAGTTGTTAATCAATTAGGGTTGATGGTTTATTGAACCGGAGCCATAAAATGACGTCAGCTGCTCTCGCCGTTGTTCCAGTAGAGCAGCACTCATCGATTTATAGTAAGTGGTGGGTTGAATATTGTGGATTCTATGTCCTGTATGTTATATGTTCGCACAGTCCTTCTCCTAGGCCTGTGGGCCTGGTTCATGGGGTGATCTGAATTCTAAAACATAATTCTAGAATTCTAAAACAGCTGTTGGAATCAGACTTCCCGATCACCCCTTGGGCCAGGTGGGCCATTTTGCTATTTTTTTTAAATAAATAGAAATATTAATAACCATATGGTACAGTATCAAAATTATCTAAAATTCGTCTTTTATCATATCCAAACATGTATCTTTTATACGTTTTATTTACTTTAATATTTCTATCTTTTTTGTATTTGAAACTGATTTATTTCTACATCTATATGCTCAGTTTCACCTGTTATTGTTTTCATTCTTTCATCGAAACTGAGCTTAGTTTCACTCTCATAATTCATTTTAAAACTTTTTACTTTACCTTTTACAGATCCATCATTAAGAATATAGCCATAATCTTTACTGGCCCCAGAAATCCACGATGGCATATAATTATCTTCTCGTAATTCATCTGTCCATTCTCCTAACATACAACCTGTTTTAACTTTATTAGTACCTTCATCAATATAAACAATACTATCTGTATCATAATACGTTACTTTATCTCCTAGTTTATCAAGAATTTTATATAATCTTATTCTAGCGGAACTAGTTGTAGAAGCTGCTATATAAATATTCGTATTAAAGTTATTCTTGGTATAAGCATCTTTTATCTTATAATCCATTTGTACACAATCATCATTTAAAAATATCATATTCAAATCTTTAATTTTATCATTCAATGTAATACTATAAAAATCTTCCAGCTCTATTACCAGCTCAATTTGTTTCATATTGTTTCTCTGTCCAAACTTACCCCATAATTAATTTAAACATATTTTGGCAATAAATCTCATACCAGGATTTTCTTTTATTTCACCTAAATTAATATCTAATTTTTCTTTGACAATCTTTTTATAATTATTAATGTATGTTTCATAATCTTTTTTATTTTTAAAATCTTTTGGGTTTTTTAATTTATCATCTGTTTCTAATTTAATTTTTAAAAAACATTTTGACATACTCTTTGAATAGTTTATCTGTTTTCTTTTCGAAATGCCAAACTTCATATATATTTAAAATTTTATATCCTTTTTCTATAGCTAAATTGACTTCATCCGTAGTCCAAGTACCAATAAAGCTTCTTTCATCATCTGTATGATTACATAATTTATTTCTTATTTCATAACACTTTTTACATTTTTTCTTTTCAGTATCTGTTTTATAATGGTAGCATTTAAATGTTTTTGAACATGATTTACACAAGCTAAATATCAATTTTTCTTCTTTATAGGGCAATACAGAATGATATAATTTTCTAGGAGGAAGTACTTTACATTTTATCATCCCAAACCAATTTTCATCATATTTTTTAGGATTATAGATCTTTTTAGGATGCCCAATTGGATAATAATCAAAATAATTTACAGTTGGATAGAGTGAACATACATCAACATATCGACCTTTCTCTTTATTTTTCATTTCATATTTTAATTTAGTAGGTTCACATCTACCCCCATAGAAGGCATCTCTGGAATTAAAAGGTGCTATAAAATCTCTTTTCCATTCTTTTTTCATATATTTTTAATTTCTTTATCATTATCAACATCACATTCCCATATCTCAATTAACTCATATCCTGCATCTTTTATCTTATTATTTATCTTTTTTGTTTTTTCATATAAATCTGTCATACATATTTGATTTTGTTCATTTAAAGTAGATTTTCTGTAACAACAATAACATCCATGCCAATGACACCCCTGAAATTGAGATACAGTATTATTGTAAAAACCATCTACTTTATAAGTTTTATTGTCTAATTTTATTTTTTTCTCTCCACCATTTAAAGCATGTTGTATATTTATTTTATGTTTTTGAGATAAAAAATCTAATCAAGCAATTGATTTTTTACTGTATTGAACTCGTTTGATGATCTCTTTATCTATAGCTATTGTACCCTCAAGTACAAATTTATCTATATATATAGCCATACAAACACTTGCTAAAGTGATATATTTAAAAGGTTCTATATTAGCTATTTCTAAAAATAATCTTCTCAATTCTAAACATCCTTTTCTTAAAATATCTACATCAGACCTACAGTATTTTATAATTTCTTTTTGAAAATCAAAGATTTCATTTTTTACAGATTTGTACCATTTATTAAACAATTCTCTATCTTCTAAAGTCATAGTATCATATCCATAATAGTATTTTTCAGGATATTTTCTTATATAAGTTTGATTTTTAATAGTGTTAAACAAATGAGGAAAATATCCTTTTGCTAATTCTGTTAATCCAAACGTTTTAGGAAATTTTCTTAATGGTATCAATGTAAAATTAATAGAATCTATAAACCTTATATTATATTTGATTGCATTCATATAAATGAGTTTATTTCCTTGATAGATTGTAAAAACTTTAATTTTATTTTGAAAACAGTATTTAGATATAAAATTGAAAGTCAAAACCTTTCCCATAATGAGCTAATACGGTATAACCTGCATGTTTCTTATCAAATAGCCACTTACAATAGTCGTTGTCATTCTTAAATATGTTTTCTTCTCCATTAAATTCTTGATTTATAATTAAATTGACTTCATGATTTCCAGTCTCTTGATTCGTTTCAACGTCAAAAACATATATTTTTGTGTAAATCCTGAATATTTACATGCATCACAACAACTATATCTGTCATTACTAATGTAATTACATTTGTTTTCACACATACTACCATACATATAATTTTCAGGAAATCTGTGTTTTTGACATATATTACACCATTCTTGAGTAGAACAAATATATTTACAGGTACCACTCTTAGCTTTTTTTGTTTTCATATAACACCTATCATCTTTTAAGACCCATTGTCTACAATTTTTATATTCTCTCTCTCCACATTTATGATCTTCAGGTGTTCCTTTATCTTTGTTGATATTTCTCTTACGTTTTAAACATTTCCATAGTCTTTCACAAACAGACAATTTTTTTAATTTATTTTTATGATTTTCAAAACAGTTTTCACCTTTAAAACTTCGAAAACATTCATTACACTGGATATCATCACCTTCACAATTACTTTCTTTTCTAAAACATCTATCATATTTTAATAAACATTTATGCTGATCGCTTCTTTTATAACTCACCTTACAGTAATCACAATAATTGTTTTTACCTAAAAATCCTGTAACAGATGTAATGGTATTAAAATGATTTCTATATATTTTAAAATGTAAATACAAGTAGTTTTATAAGTACCACTGTATATTCTTTCATTAAAATTTTCTCTACAAAATATAGTAATTTGAATATTTAATAATTCTTCAATTTTTTTAACATGTTCTAAATTACAAATATCTAAAGGAATTTCACACATTTCATGTAATTTTTCAGCTAACGTTTTTTGTAATATTCTTCCTTTTTTAATATATAGAATGTCATTTTTAGTTAGTTTTTTATAGTTTAATTTTTCACATAAAAGTTCAGGATTTTGAATAGATAGAGCAAATACAATAGGTCTAGATAAACATATATTATCGTTATTTTTAATTTAACAAATACTCTTTTTGTTTACAATATCATCATCTTTGAGAATTTTTAGATGTTTTCCTCCGTGTGGTAATTCTATGACATGAAAATCGAATGTACAGTCTTTAATATCTAATCATTTGTATTCAATTTTATGTGTTAAAACATCTAAATAGGTATCATAAGCCTCTCTAGTTGACATCATTTTAGGATGAAAAGGCAGGATTGTGTACTATAATATCTACTTTTCCTTCTATTTTTCCAATAGCTTTTCTAAATAAATCCTTTAAAATATTATGATATTGTACAGGTCTAAGTTCATTGATTTCTACAATTTTATAAATATACCTATATGTGTTATATTTTTTAATATATTTTTGACTAATTTGAACAATTTCATAATCAGGTTTAAATAAATCTTCAAAATAAACTTCTATTTCTACTTTCTTTTCTTTCTTTTTTACCAATTCTCCATCTTAATATTTCAAACCAAAATAATCAAATATGTTCTTAAGTTTACGCCTATTTTTAGGTTCATTAATAAATTGTTTCAATTGTTCTGTAAGATCAGGAGTAAATAATTTTTTAAGATTCACTACTGTTTTAATCTTTTTTTTCTTCTTTTGGTTTAAATTCCTTATTATCAAATTGCAAATTAAAAGAATCAAAAAACTGTTTAATTTTATTACGTTTTTCAGGTTTTTCAATAAATATTTTCTTCTTTTTTTCCATGTATTTTGATATAACTAAAACAAATGTACTTAGCTTCCCTGTGATAAGAATTCATATACAAGATCATCCCTATATGTATAATGTGTATATATAAAGTATGCATGTGATTATTTAACTATTTAATAATATAATAGAAAACATTTAACATAACTTTGATATTTAGTATTATTTATGTAACCACTGTTTTGTTGGTCGACTTTTATTTTCCGAAGCAAAAAAGTCCATTTCTCTCAGAAACGCGTGCTTTGAAGCGGAAACGATCGATGGAAATGATGTATTTTTCATTTTTTTTCTGGCATCAAATATGTCACCTTCGACAAATGCAAGATTTGTAAATTCGTATTTTTCTTGTACAAAGCTAACGAATGGCATATGTTTAATCCATGTACTCGGTAAACCGATTAAACAAAAAGTACAAAATGACTTGAGTAAAAATTATAGTTTTGTACATAAATCGATTTGCATGTAGAAAAAAGTATATTTTTTTAGTGTAGGGAACTTTTCTAACAGTTGGCAACAAAAGTTTGTAATTTTCAATGTCAATTTATCCCAAGAAATTTGATATCGTTTCTACTTGTAACTATGTGGTAGAATAGCCTAAATGAATTTCTTTATTACAAGTTTTGCATTTTGATATCTTCAATTTTAAAAAAACATGTATAATTTTAAGCGGGAAAAAAGTGCATTATAACATACTAAGTTTTTTACATAATGTTCATATGAATATTTTTAAACCTCTATTAAATTTTGTTGTATTTTCTGCACGTGAATTTTTAAAATATAGATGTTGAAAGCTTCAAAATTTTGACTTTTCTTTAATTCCATCTACGAACTCAATGAAGTAAGTAGATGGCAATTTTTGCCTATTTCAAAAATATGCTCAAGACGAAGTCCACCTGAGGGGAATGCCAGACTCAAGATTCTCCGTTAACACTGCGAAAATCCACTACATGCATTGCTCAAACATTTTGTCATTGCTGGTTCTCCGACTGTTAGGACGTACTATCCTTAATTATAATTATGTTTCTAAACCTTTGACGGCAGCTGAATATTAGGATTTTGATAATTCTAAATGTAACTTCCCTAAATGTGCTCCTTTTGGAAATACCCATTATGGGCATATAATCACTGGAGATTTAAATATAAATGATGAACCCTTATTAAGAAAATACTTATCCAGTGGAACTAAATTTAGATTATAAAATAAGGTATACCTTATATTCCACAATTAACTAACTGCATCTCTTTAGATATCGTTGATAACTCTGGCTGTAAAGTAATATACTGTACATATATATATACAAAATTGAGACCCAGACCGTTCGACGTACCCGAAGGTGTTAGGTACCTGTTTGGACGACCGGAAAGTGCCACCCAATTTAAACCGGAACCCAGTGAGGTAGGCATCAACGGAGACCGTACCATCCTTCCCCTACCACCAACCTCTCGGAAGGACTTACGGAGACACATTGTTACATTGGTTTCCCTCATGTAATGCAACATCGCAAGAGTGATTTCACATACCTACAAAGATGGTCCCTGTGTTTCCACACAATTTTTATAAAGTTCCCCTTTGACCACCTGCAACGGAAAGGGTCAGTGGATTCTGGACTTCATGCCTGTGGGTGGTCTCGTTCAAGATGGAGGAAGACGGAGGTAAGCGGTCGTTGGGGGCGCAGTTAAGCCCAGATGTTCACGCAGGAGCGTGGGACCCCAGGCACCTGCAAATAATAACTCAGGGGCTAATGACCAAGCCTTCCTGTCATGGACTGGCCACTGAAAGTGAGGGTCCAAGTGTCCTCCAATAATATTAAGGGGGCGTAAACCTTGCAACGAATAAAATTTAAGAGGGAGAAGAGAGCGACATGGGCGATTTTCGAGAGAGTGAATTTTTGGTGGAGAAGTCGTGAGTGCCCCTTGAGTTTTGATGGTGTAAAGTGGTACAGTTATTGCCGGAGCGAGATGCTCCCCTGGTCCCCTGCCCAAGAGCAGAGGCCTTTGACTTCGCACAGCACTCAGATTTTGACTATCTCTCCTCCCCGCTCTTATAAATACCTCTATGCGAGGAGCAATGTAATGAATTTTTGAAAGTAACGAGTCTCTTAAGTGTGTGACTTTAGTAGAGTCCGAGAATTGTAATTTTGAGTGTATTAGAAATTATGAGTATATTAGAACTTAAGAATGGTGAGAATGGTAATAATGATTTCATTCGAATTTGAGAATAATGAGAATTTGTAGGAGCAATCTTCTATAAGCTCATGATTTAAGGCTTAATCTTGTCATGTTTTTAAATGTTATTTGTTTAAATAAACTTATTTTTTGTTATTTTTAAAACCTAATTGGTGTCCTCATTTCCTAACATTTTAATTATTTCTTAACTTTTCAGAGTAAAGTCTTTAAGACCATACGACACGGTCACCGTTTACGTAATGTTTCAATGAAATTTATTAATGTATTTTGCGCCCAAACCGGACGTGTGGGATTTCCCACGCAGCACACATGTTTAATGCGCAAAACAACTAAAGATCCACAATCACACCACATGTGGCGGCCTTCTGCCGCTGGACAACAAACGCAGCATCAGGACGTTGACCAGTCCTTCTTGACACACGTACGCGGCGATCATCAGCACTAAGGAACAGCATGCCTTCAATCGAACACCGTCTACGCTGACCGAGTTTGGCACCTATCCAGACGGATCTGCAGAAGGCCTAATCTGCAGCAGGTCATCACTGCCTAAATTGAATCTCGATTCACCTCTGAAGACGACCTGGTTCCCTTCGGTTGCGGTCTAATCCCGTCGAGCGCGACACCACTCCAAACGGAAGCGACGGTAGGTGGATGTCATTGACAGCACACGTAATAGGCACCGCGATATCAAATGTCCTTCAGCCAGGCGACTCGTGAAGGTACGGACAGACACAGGGGCCCTTAGTGAAGGTGCTGTCTGTGTACGGGTAATGAAGCAGTTGGCGCTGTGCGTGCGTGTCGGGTGATATGACGGTCTTCTCAGCTGTTGGTCTGACGAGGGCATCCTGAGCCTGGCCGACATGTATGCGTCCTCTCTCACGTCCACTGGTCCCAACACCTCCTCACAGTAAAGTCAGAGCGGCCTAGGTGGGGGTCTGCTGGCCGAGCTGACCTCCCGGCTTCCATCATTCCGATGATTATTCCCCTCTCGCCTCTGACAGCTATTCTTATTGTCTTCGATGGCGGCGTAACAGCATCCCTAATGAAAAAGCGTCACTCTTCAACAGATTAAGTACAGGCGGCATAAAGCCTCTGCGTACCCTTTTTTACGCCTGGTAGAAACGAAGTTTAACCCTCTGGTGGCATTACGCAATAACACTGTATTTCTGATCATTAGCATATCTGCCTGATACGTACCTTCATGCCAGGTTTCGTTACGGTCCCATAATTACTTCTTGGTGCGCAAATTTTTATGGCTATGAGTGTATATATATCCTTATATATAGATAGAGAGAGATATACCTACGTACAAAGCATTTTGCTCAAAGTATTTTAAACTACTGAAGTGCTTTCTTTGGCGCAACTTTCTGTATTTACTACTATATTTAAAGGATGTTTAAGATCAAGAGAAATCTTTTTTTATATAATATTCACTTTTAGAATATTATCGACGCATATGAATCATGCCCAAAATTATTTCGCTTTTACCTTTTCGTAATATACTCTATGGACGGTGGAATGATGTTATTCAATGTTATTCACATTGGGCTTAGTTAAGGGCTGTCCAAATAGATGTCGTCAAAAAAATTTACAAATGATCTGCTAGGCTATAAATACAACAAAACACATTTTACCGTTGAACTAATGCTAATACGAAATCCATACCAAAATGTGTTTTCACTTTTTGTATTTACTTTGGACACGTTAGCAGTTGTCGAAATAGTGATCTGAAATGAAAACACCTTTTTTAGAATTTACATCCACTTTTCTTTCATATTTATTGCAAATAAACACTATTTCAATAACGCAATACAACTAACTCGGAATGCAAAAACTGGGCGTGGTCGACAGTGAGTTTGGCCAAATACACTATTGATGCATCGCACAACAGATAACACAACACAAAAAGTTTAATGTGTCAGAGAATAAAGGAAAATTTACCATGTTAATGCAAAAATGTTTTAAATTAATTAAAATAAAAGAAATTTAACTGATAGTTGCCTAAAAACAAAGCAATTAAATACAAACGTAGGCGAAGATATGGGGAGGGCTGGGAGAGTTCTTTCAGATTTTAATGCTTAAAATGTTTTTTTTTACATTTGTCTCATAATTCAAAATTCTAGTACTATATTTTACTAATTCTAGTACAAAATTCTAGTACTATATTTTAACTCGATCGAGTGCAGTTTCAACCACCTCGATCGACATGTTCGATGACTGGATCCGTCACCACACACCTGTCAGCAAATGTCGGACGTACTGTAGTCTGCCTGGCTCCAAATACCCCTACTAGCCATTCAACACCTTATCAAGTAACCCCCACGACGTCTGGCTATCGCGCTTCTGACAGATGCAGATATTCTGAACATTAGTAGGTGGTCATAATAATGTGACTCAACTAATTATATATTTTATATATATAAACGCATGTTTGTATAAATAGAGAGCTATTGTGGGACTTTGAAAATAGTCTATGGCTGTCTGCCAGCCATAAACGTTGCATGAGAAGTCGCTATGCATCTACGATAACATGGGGCGCCATATGAGCGAGTTACGCAGTTTGAACGGGGACGAATGAACGGCCTTCTTGAAGGGGGTTTTCTTATCGTGCAATAGCAAATCGTATGGAGCGCAATTCCATAACAGTGATGCGAGTGTGGGGCCAGTGGACTGAAGAGAACCGAACGAATCGCTAACCTGGCAGAGGAAGACGAAATGTTACTTCAGCACAGGATGATAGACACTTCATCCTCATGGCAGTGATGGACCGTACAACTTCCACTCGACAGTTGGCAGAACGTTTGATTACTGCTATAGTTGTGTCATTGTCTGATATAACAACTCGTTGACGTCTACTACACCGTGGACTGCAAGAAAGAATTCCTTTGCACGGGATTCCCCTGACACAAAACCACCTACGCCTGCAGCTACAATGGGCTCATCAACATAGACTCTGGCGTGGCGATTGGCAACATGCCGCCTTTTCCGATGAATCCCGTTTTAATTTGGGGTACAGTGATGGCTACATCCACGTCAGACGCTATAGCGAAGAACGCCACCTTCGGGAGTGAGTTATCCAACGCCATACTGTACGAACGCCGAACGTGATGGTCTGGGGCACCATTGGGTGTCTTGGACGATCTCAGCTGCTAAGAATTGTGGGTAATTTTAACAGAAACCGGTACATGAAAGAAGTTCTGGAGCCCAAACTCGTACCCATTTTTCAACGCTTTCCTAGAGCTATATTTCAACTGGACAATTCCCGCCCACAAGTTGCTAAAAATGTTCAAGACTTATTTTCAGGACAACAGATACAGCTTTTTCCATAACCTGCTTATTCACCGGATATGTCGTCTGTTGAACATGTCTGGGATTTCGTCGGTTGGCGCCGAGATCGTGACGCTCGCCCTATAGCTAATACAACTGAATTTTGGGTTCGGATAGAAGCAATCTGGTATGTTCCTCGTCAGGTACAGATTCAAAATCTATTTGTTTCGATGCCACTTCGTATAGAAGCATTTATTGTCACGGATGGTAGCTTCCCCCAAATTCTGATTTTCGACATGTAATATTGTTTTTATGCTTTATAAATTGTATTGCATATTTGTATCAATACAGGTCGTTTGGGAACTAAATTACTTTCAATTCTTATCATTCCTTAATGGTGTTGCAATTTTTACAATCAGAAGTGTATAATAAGTTTTGCATTTTTTGTATCTAATCTGAGAAATTTCAAAGAGATGTAGTGTTACATCCTTCATTCTTCGAAGTGAATTAACTTATTTTGTGAATTAAACAATTTTTTTAAAGCTGTAACATTTAAAATATTAAGTCAATTGAAAACGTGATGGTAATTGAATAAATGAATAAAATGTGGATTGTCAGAGATTCATTGAAAGAAATGGACCATCAGAAGGTGCAATAGAAAAAATACAGAATCATGTTGTACATTTGAATGAAATGGACAGATAAACGATGCGATAGGGAAAATGGTCTGCAATTCTTATAACAGAAAAAGATGGGTAGTTTGGCACTGAGAAATATGGATAGTAAGAGGGTACAAGAGAGAATATCGACAGTCAGTGTACAATTGACGGAAATGTCAAGTCAAGGGGTACAATGGAAAAATAGACAATAAGGGATACAGTTTAAAAATCTGGGTCAGTCGGAGACTTTATTTGGAAGATATGCAAAGTCAGATAGCATAATTGACGGAAATGGAATGCCATTAGTACACATGAAATAAATGAAAAGTCAATGAGTAAAATTGGGAAAACGAGAGATCCATTTAAGTTAGGTGAATAAAGGTTGATAATCGCTAAGATAACTCATGAGATTATCTTTCTGATCCCAAAAATTCTCCTTTAAGACGTATGTTTTTTTTTTATTATACGCAAATTAAATGGTTTTTGCAATCTGCAGTTTGAAAAGTAGCAATATTACATAGCTTCCCTTTTAATGCATAGTTACTTAAAACTTTATAATAGAAAATAAATTGTATACGCATAGCTGAGTTGATATTGAAGATTTGACAAGAACTTTGCGCCACTTTTTGCAATCGCTGGCTGCGGAATGTTTGGAAGGGGTTGGAAAATGGTGTCATCATTACAAAAAAGCCATGTCCCATCCAAAAAACTTTTTTACTTTTCTCGCGATTACCAAACGACACTTGTCTGTCTATTCTTAAGCGTTACATATTTCTCAAAACGCTGTATAGAATACAACACCATTTCATCCTTTTCTCAAGTGGTACCTCGTCAGTTAACAGTTTGCTCAAAAACCCGGAAAATTAACCCTTTAACGGTCGGTATTTTTCTTAATCCAAATCCCATAGAAGTTATCCGGCTAACCTTGAAGAAATCAAGTCTGGCAAGAATCTCTGCTAATTGCATAATTCGACGTTTTTGCAAACGAAATTTAATATTTTGCATTCATTATCTGCACTTGTGTATAAAAGACGTTTAAAAGCCATTGATCAATTTACCTTAATCTAGACTCAAAGACATCTATTTTCGGACATACCAGACATACATAAATAGTTGATTTTGCAAACATAAGAATATTTGCGTTCCATACTGATGTATATACATATTTTTATTTGAGATTTTTAAACCTTTTAAAAATATTTTACCACTCACTTTGTACTATAATTCTGACTTTCTAATATCCCAAAACTAAAATTCTAGTACTGCAAAAATAAGAAGTTCAACAAAATGCCATCCACATGCCCACGTTCCATATAAAAGCGATTTGAAGTGGATTTATCTTAGAAAAAAAAGTTGTTTTAGTTTCAATTTTTTTTTACCAGTACATAGGTATGTATGAAAAATGTTAATCACCAGAAAATAAAATAAATGAAATAAAAATATCATACCAAAAAATCATATTAAAATTTGTTTCAAGGATTTTGTGTTATCTGCATGTTTGAAAACTGGGGAATTACTTTATCTAGAAAAAGTCAATTTTTACTTTCTTACGTAGTGTTGAGGAATTACTGTTTTCAAGAAAATTTTCTATTTCAAGATTTTGATGCCAATATATGTTTTAGGACCTCCTGAACACGTTTTGCCTATTTTTGGCGTGATATCCGTTTGTCTGTATGTCGTTGGTCGTCTGTATGTGATCGAATACTTGCGTACATGATAGCTACTGCAAATATTAATGGATTTTAGCGAAACTTTATATCCGGGTTTGGTATCATAAAATCTAGAAGAAGATAGAATTTTTGAAATTCCAGCTCAATTATCATGAAATATAATAGTTTCAATCATTTTACTGGTGTATCCTGGTCTCACACTTAGTATCAATCGAAGTTCTTCAAAACATTTAAATGAATGGCAACATGCTATAAGTGTGATCATTTGTAATCACAATACAAATTTTTCAACTTTATCTTATGAAATATTCAAAAACCTAATCAAACAACACAAGCTGCTTATAAATGGATTCTGGTATGAGAAGTTGAATCAAATCACAATCCGATTAAATAGAACTGGCAACACTGCTAGAAAACCAGCATGACATTTGTTATTATAGCATGGAGTTGTATTTTGTAGTTTTCAAAGATTTTGTGATTAGCTAAAGACTTGTAATTCACCATTGCTAATTCACCATTACCGTACTTATAAAATGTGGGAAGGAATGCTCATATAAAGGCATTTTTATAAATCTTCTACTTGAAGGTACTTGATTGACGTTAAGCATAAAATAATTCAGAAATGGTTTGTTGAGGACCAATCCTTAAACTTATATCCACATGCCCATTTTTAACACTTTACAACAAATGTTGAAAAGTGTTTATGACTTTGTTCATTCTGTCTGTCTGTCTGTCTGTCTGTCTGACCGTTAGCACGATAACTGCCGTAAAAATGACTTAATCAAAATGAAATTTTAGTATGTTGTTCAGACGGTCTGTAGGACCTATGGCAATATAAATGAATAATATCACCCAATTAGTTTTGGATTGAACCTGGGTTGAAAAAATGAAATACTTTTCGCCCTATGGGACCTAATTCTTCAAACAGTTTTTAAGCGGATTTAAAATTCACAAATTGCTTCGAAAATTTTAGGTAATATTCAAATTGTTCCATAAAATATATATATATAAAAAATTCAGCGGAATATATTCAGAAGTTTTTTAAATAAAAATTAAAATAATAATTACACCTCTTATATGAAGCGATCACGTGACCATGATATGAAAAGATCACATGACCCACTTCAAAATGATATGTGGCATCCATCTTGTCTCAAAATCGTGATTTTTTAAGTTCTTTTTAATTCATATTGAGTGTTGTATCCGTCCTAAAACCACTTTATTTTTGCTTAAATTCTGTGCATCTACATACTGAAACAACGCAATTACAATATATTTGTGTTTAAATGCTCATCCAAATTTGATTATTTCTACAACGAAGCCTATTTTTCACTTATGTAAAATGTAAACAGCAAAATGCGTAGAATGAGTTGTATTAGAATTGCTGTATTTCTTTAACACAAAATTATTTAGCCCATGGAGTCTGCATAGCTGATATGAATGAAATATTCATTGATTTTACAAAGAGAAGAAAGATTTTTTCGATGAAGTTTTAAGCATAGAGTTTAATTACTTGTAGCTCCATG
This sequence comes from Amaurobius ferox, assembly GCA_951213105.1. Taxonomy (NCBI): domain Eukaryota; kingdom Metazoa; phylum Arthropoda; class Arachnida; order Araneae; family Amaurobiidae; genus Amaurobius; species Amaurobius ferox. The sequence continues at coordinate 56,988,767 of OX578139.1, read as the reverse complement.
GTCTTAATTTTTAAGTAAAATTAATTATCATAGTATTATGATGAATGAAATGAATGGGAAAAAGTTATGAATGAAATGCTGTTTTTATAGAGAGATCCAGCGGTGTTATTTTTTCTATGACGTCATTTGAATGAATTTCTGTTGTTTTCGATGAAGTTTTCAAATATAATAAATTATCGTAGTATTATGATAATTTTAAAAATATTACCGAGGAATGTATCGAATTTTAGAGATGTTTAAACCAGGCAATTTGCATTTCAATGCCGTCATTTGAATGAAGTTCATTTTTTTCAATGAAGGTTTAAGTCCTCAAATATAATAAATTAATGTAGTATTGTGATAAGTTTCAAAATATTACCGAGGAATGTATTGCATTTTAGACTTGTATAAATAAAATTGCATTGAAGTTGGAAAGTGTTTCATAATCAATACTTTAAGCATGATTAATCTTTCTTGATTATGTAATCCACATGCCCATTTTTTATGTAATCCACATGCCCATTTTTTACATAATCCAGATGCCCATTTTTTATGTAATCCACATGCCATCAAAATGGATTTGTGATGTGTAAAATAGTGTGAAGGAGTAAGATTCCAATTGTTAAGCATCTGTATCAACCTGTTGCTATGGTTAGTGTAATAATTGTGATTGTAAATCATGTCATTAAGATTAAGTCATTCCGTCATTCAAATGACTCCCCCAAAATGTAAGAACAAAATTACAATAAAATACAAGCGTTTAAAGTATGCTGATGTTTTATTATAATTAAGTAGCATCTGATGAAGTATTTTAAAGATTTTTTGTTTTAGATTTTTAAAACAAACTTAAAATTTTGAATTTTATAGATATTCCAAATATTCCCGTATTTGTGTCAAATCACTCATGTCCCCTTAAAAAAGAACTTGAAGACAAAATGGATAATTTCTCAAAAACACTGTTCAAAGTCATGTAAGCAAAGTCATGTAAGTCACGTCCATGTAAGCAAAATGTCAAAATATTTTATTTCGCGAATGTATTCAATGAGCGCGTCATAATGAAAATCGTTTTTGTTTTTAGAAATATCTTTGAAAATGTACGCATTTTATTACTTCAAATTTAATCATCTCTTGTCAAAACTCCAGAGAAAGTAATATTTCAAGGTGTCGAATACATTATTCATTGAAGACTGATGGCGACAAATAATCTATTCAAAATTAAATTTATTTCCAGGATCAAAGCAATGTTTTCCAGCTTTTGAATATTATAAAATGACTAGCAGCATACCCGTTCTTCGTACGGAGTATGTAATATAAAGAAACTTAAAATTCGCAATCATGTGCAAATTCTGTTAAAATATTAAATTTATTACTCCTAAAGAGAAGTTTAAGAATATATGTTCTCACTATGCAAAATTATCTTCAAGGGCAGATCTGAAGAGTAAAACATCCTGGCCCCTTTTGTAAGCAAATTTACAAAGAAAAGGAATTGAATCAATATATGCAACCCCGTACTACTTATATTGTCGCAGATTAGAAAATATGCCAGTGTGTTAGTAGAAGATTACCCGTATTACAATATAAGTGTCAAAAATATTTGCCAAAATAAAAGAGATAACGTAATAAATTGAAAATATCAATAATCCCCGTACTCTTTATACCAGAAGGTCGTAATTAATTCCAATATATGCCAATATATATCAAAACATATGCCAATATACCTGTACTACTTATATTCTCGTAGATTAAGAGATATACCCGTGTATTTGTAGAAGATGACTCGTACAACGTACATTATATGAGTTTAAACAATTTTTGTCATAATAAAACAATTGCATAATAACTTGAAAATATCAATATTCCCTGAATCAATAATCCCAGAAAATAACAATAATAATAATGTTTAAACCTGAAGACCGTAATTGATATTATCCAGTCAAAAATGCTATAAGAAAAATCAAATCGTTCTTTTCTAAAATATATTTTTATATCCATTTATTTATTATTCAAATCGAAAAAATAATTATTTAATTTAACAGACATATTTAATTTAATTGTATTTCTGAGTAACATGATATAAGATAGAATCTTCCTCATAAACTGCGAAATTAAATAACCAATTTGATTTCTTTATACATTTCATTGTTCAGTAAAAGCTTGTTTAAAATAAACCATAAAGATAGATTTCCCATTTAAATCATGTTTCAAACAATTCATGTTTTCATAAAGTGACTAATTAGCGCAACCATCAAACTCAGAGATTAAATTTTAATTCAATTGCAAACGATTTTCAAGCTTTTCGTTTGGATAAACCACGGAGTTAGAGAGTAGAACTCCTAGGAAAAAGTTTCGTTTTTCATTAATATCTCGACTACTCCTAGTCTTATATACTCGAAACTTGGGCTAAATTTATGGGAGGCTATTTTAAGGCTATCCACAAAACTTCATCAAATTCTTTTCAGCTGTTCTCCCGTGATGATGACACAAACGAAAATTTGGTTTTTTACTAATATCTCGAGAATCACTGATTGTAGGAACTCCAAACATGGACTAAATTTTAAATGGGACTATTTTCTGGCTACCCACAAAATTTCATCAAATTCGATTCAGCCGTTCTCCCGTGATGACGAGTCAAACAGACAGAGAGACAGATTTTCAATTTTATATATATAGATACGCATTTTTACTTCCTCATACTATGGAATATAGTATAGAGATAATATTGTTTTTACGAAATTTTCTAGATTTTGACCCCTGAACACGTTTTGAATAGATTTAGAGTGATGTCCGTCTGTCTGTCTGTCGTCTGTCTATCTATCGTCTGTCTATCTGTCGTCTGTAGCCTGTTTCCGGTTTATTTCTTGTGTACAGGTTAGCTAATGTAAATATTAATGGACGTTCACGAATTTTTTTATATGACTTCGATAATGGAAAATTTAGAACTAGATATAATTTTTTCTTTTAATTCGAGCGAAACCTTCGACATTTATTTAAATATTTACATTTTCTTAATATGGTAGCATACGGCAAAGTTTGACAGTAGACATCTATCTAACTTATTGGATACTAGCAGCATACCCGTTCTTCGTACGGAGTATATAATATAAAGAAACTTGAAATTCATAATCATGCCCAAATTCTTATAGTATACTAAATGACATGTTTAATCAAAATATTCTGTTAAAATATTTAATATAATGCTCCTAAAAAGAAGTTTAAGAATCTCTGTTCTCGCTATATAAAATTATCTTCATGGACATATCTGAAGAATAAAAAATCTTGGACCCCTTATGTAAGCAAATATAAAAAAAATATGGAATTGAATCAATATATGCAAAATAAAAGCGTTAAAATTGTATGGGACCCGTACTAATTATATACGCGAATATTAGAAAATATAACCTGTATTAGTAGATTACATGTATAAATTGAAAATACCAATAAACCCGTAATCTTTAAATCTGAAGACAGTCATTTATTCCAATATATGTCAAAATTAAAGTGCTAAAATTATATGGGAAGATATACACGTACTACTTATAATGTCCGATTATTAGTAGAAGATTACCGTTTTGCAATATGAGTCTCAAATGTTTTTTGGTAAAATACAACAGACGACGTAATAAATTGAATATATAATTAATCCCCTTAATCTTCATACCAGAAGACTGTACTTGATTCCAATATATATGCCAATATATGTCAAAATATATGCCAATATACCTGTACTACTTATATTCTCGTAGGTTAGAAGATATACCCGTGCATTCCTAGAAGATTACTCGTACAACGTACAATATGCGTGTGTCAGCAATTTTTGCCGCAATAAAACAATGGCGTAATAACTTAAATATCAATAATCCCTGAATCAATAATTCCGGAAAATATCAATAATAATAATGTTTAAACCTGAAGAGTATAATTGATATTATCCAGTCCAAAATGAAATGGCAATGAAATTTATTTTATATACATATCTTCATTATTCAAATCGGAAAGGATTTAATAAAAATCGTCTGCCGCATAAACACATTGGATTTAAATCCGTTGCTAAGCGACATGATATCATTTGCTTCAAATAAATTGGTAGAAAAAAAATCGTCTAAATAGTTATATTTCTATGGAACATTTGGCGACAGTTTCGTCAAATTAGCGACATTTTAAAAAATCGCCAAATTTATCCCCAAGTGGGACTGTAGAACTGACAGTTCCACTTTGCGACAAATTGACGAAATATCATCACAATACTATCCCCTAACAAAAAACAATTAATATCATTTATGTAGCGCAATTTTATCAATTTCAAGATATTTTTATAGATTTGAAAACATTTTTATCAATTTGGTGACATTTTAAAAATTCGCTAAATGTATTACTAAGTAGGATGGTTGGTCTGACAGAGAAATGCTAACCAAACATCATTTCAGTACTCTCTTCTAACAAAACAAAACAAAATTTCATTGATATGTAGAAGACCCAAGCCACACGACCAACCCGAAGGTTTATGGCAGCTGTTTGTGTGTCGTTTATATCAATTTGGCGACATTTCCGTCAATTTGGCAAAGTTTAAGAAAAGTTGTCAAATTAGTGATATCCCTCCAAATTCGTAGCTTTGAATTTGCAGATCTGAATGAAACATTCTTATCCCGTTTCAATATACTAAATGAAAACACTACAATTGTATTAGAAGATATACCCGCTCTACTCTTTTTCTGTTTCAACAATCGGCTATATGAATTTATTGGCTAAACACAATATATGAGTTTAGTAGCTAAATACGATATAAGCTTGAAAACTCTTTGCCAAAATAAATGAAATTGATGTACGCAGTCAGCAATTAATATAATTAAAGAAAAATCAAACCGTCCATTCATAAGATATACTTTTATATCCATTTATCCATTTATTTATTATTTAAATCGAAAAAAAATAATAAAAACATTAACAAACACATTTAATTTAATTGCGATGCCGAGCAACATGATATATCCTCCTAAAATGTTAAAATTTATTAACCACTAACAGCACACCCGTTATTCGTACGGAGTGTATAATTTAAAGAAACTTAAAGTTCGCAATCATGTGCAAATTCTGTTAAAATATTAAATTTATTGCTCCTAAAGAGAAGTTTAAGAATATATGTTCTCACTATGTAAAATTATCTTCACGATCAGATCTGAAGAATAAAACATCCTGCCCCCTTTTGTAAGCAAATTTACAGAAGAAAAAATAGGAATTGAATGAATATATGCAACCCCGTACTAATTATATTGTCGCAGATCAGAAAATATGCCAATGTGTTAGTAGAAGATTACCCGTATTACAATATGCGTCTCAAAAATATTTGCCAAAATAAAAGAGATGACGTAATAAATTGAAAACATCAATAATATCCGTACTCTTTATACCAGAAGGTCGTAATTGATTCCAATATATGCCAATATATATCAAAACAGATGTCAATATACCTGTACTACTTATATTCTCGTAGATTAAAAGATATACACGTGTATTTGTAGAAGATTCGTACAACATACAATATATGAGTTTAAACAATTTTTGTCATAATAAAATAATTGCATAATAACTTGAAAATATCAATAATCCTTGAATCAATAATCCCCGAAAATATAAATAATAATAATTTTTAAACCTGAAGACCGTAATTGATATTATCCAGTCAAAAATGCTATAAGAAAAATCAAATCGTTCTTTTCTAAAATATATTTTTATATCCATTTATTTATTATTCAAATCGAAAAAATAATTATTAAAATTAACAGACAGATTTAATTTAATTGCGTTTCTGAGTAACATGATATAAGATAGAATCTTATAACATGTTAAATATGTCATGTCTTATAACATAAACTGCGAAATTAAATAACGATTTTGATTTCTCTATACTTCTCATTGTTCCGTAAAAGCTTGTTTTAAATAAACCATGAACCATGGAGATAGATTTCCCCTTTAAATCATGTTTCAAACAATTCATGTTTTCAGAAAGTGACTAATTAACGCAAAAAATCTCCCATCAAATTCAGAGATTAAATTTTAATTCACTTTCAAACGATTTTCAAGCTTTTCGTTTGGATAAACCACGGAGTTAGGGAGTAGAACTCCTAGGAAAAAGTTCCGTTTTTCATTAATATCTCGACAACTCCAGGTCTTACAAACTCGAAACTTGGACAAAATTTATGGGGGGATATTTCAAGGCTATTCACCAAATTTCATTAAATTCGGTTCAGCCGTTTTTTCGTGATGATGAGACAAACGAAAATTTCGTTTTTTAATAATATCTCGAGAACCACTGGTCGTAGAAACTCAAAACACGGATATAATTTTATGTGGGGCTATTTCTGGGCTACCCACAAAATTTCATCAAATTTGGTTCAGCCGTTCTCCCGTGATGGTGTGACAAACAGACAGACAGACAGACAGACAGATTTTCATTTTTATTTATATAGATTAAATCTTACAGATGTGCAAGTATTGATTCTGACCACTACCTTGTGATGTGAAAAATTATATACAGAATTTTAAATGCAAGAAAACCACAAGGTGAATGCTCAGAGAAGTTTAATGACTGATGAAAGAAGAACATGAAAACACATAAATGAACAAAAACTGTATTGGATAAAAATGTAACAAATGGCACCAGACATGAAATAACAATGAGTGTAGAGCAGAATTGAATACACACTCCTGTCAAGGAGAGCATATTAAATTCTGCCGATTCTGCTCTTGAAAAAAGAAAAGTTGAAATAACGTGTAGATTGGTTTGATACTGAATATTAGATGATAAATGAGGACAAAAAATATAAAATTATAAAATTATGTTACAAAGAAGACATTCGAGAAATTCAGCTGAAGAGAACAGAATGAAAATGAGAAATAAACATAAAAGAAAGAAAAATATATACAAAGCGAATTTACCCAAAGATGTTGAGCAACTTAGACGTTCCCATGAAGGCAAAGTTTTTTGTCGGTAAATAACCATGGGTCGTAAATACTTTAAACCTGGACCAACCCTTTGTAAATACAAAGCTATAATTATCTTGAGTGAGAAAAAAATATACTTGACAGATGAATTGAACATTTTGATGAATTACTGAACACTAATGCTCTAGAACATTTAATACATTCTACAGTATGTGGAACTTTGGAGCCCTCGTTTTTACCCTCTACGATTGGGGAGGTTGGGGCAACATTAAGGAAACTAAAAGTAACAATGCTGATGGTCCTGACCTAATACCATCAGAACAGTTAAAATTTGCAGGACCAAATTCTTTAAAGCAAATCCATAAAGTAATAGTATCAATCTGGACTAATGAAGAGTTACCAGAAGATTTGAAATTAAGTATCATATGTCGAGTTTATAAGAATGGAGATATTTTGAATTGCTCAAATTATAGAGAAATTGGCTTGTTGCGTGCAGCATATAAAATTTCGAAAACATTTCATTTCATAAAATGTCCCCTTTTATTGTGTCAGCTATTGGAGAATGCCAATGTGGATTTAGAATTGGAAGGTCCACCACCAAACAAATCTTTACTTACCGTCAGATTCTAGAAAAATGCAAAGAATTTAGTATTGAAAACCATTACCTTTTCATTGATTTGAAAGCTGCCAATCTGCTTCTGATGATATTGGCAGAGTTGATATTTTACAAGCCATGAAATAATTTGAAACACCTAAAAAAATAAATAGACTTATAGATCTTACTGCAACTCGTTTCATTATGCATATAAAAGGGGGAATCTCAAAACCTTTTGATGTTAAAAATACTGTTGTTTGTCTAATTTTTAACTTAGCTCTAGAGAAAGAATTAAAGATTCTAATACCGACATTAAAAGAAATATCTACCACAAATATATTAAAATTCTTCCAATTCTTACACATGCTGATGATCTTATACGTTTTTGGTAGGTCGGACGGTCTGGGTAACAACAACAACATGCTGATGACCTGGCCATCAGCATGTTGAAGACCCAGATATTTGTGCTGCAGATGCCCTTTATTTATGCTGAAGAAACCCGGCATCTCACAGGGCATGATGAAAAAGCTCTTTGCACCTTTGAGCGAAAATTTTTGCGTAGTATTTCAGTGAAATTCGAGAAAATGATATTTGGGGAAACGATGCAATTTTTAGTTGTTCAGATTCTGCAAGAATAATCAAAGACATAATTAAATACATCATTAAATGGACAATATACAGGGTGATTATAATTAAAGTTGCGATTTTAAAACGCTGTAAAGTAAGAACCACTGGTCAGAATGACCTGAAATTTGACATGAGTATACGTGAAACAATATAATTTCGTTTGGCGAAGGAAAAAAAATACTTCAAAAATGTACCGATAGACGGCGCTGTATTTTTCAAACACTGGGTCCTGTTAGCCAAAAGAAACCAATAGTCAACTAAAGAAAACGACAATTTAATCAACATCACTTAATTTTGATTGAAACATCATGAAAACATGAAATAATCACCTAATACGCAAGAAATGTTCAATATGCTGTCCACCGTACTCGGCTGCGAGTTGGAAGCGCAAAACAGCATGTTCCGCAACAGATCGGAGTGTATCAGAGGTGATGCTGTAGATGTGGCGCGTAATGCGTACTTTTAAGTCAGCTAAGTTCGTCGACCCGCCTGAGAGCAGTTAACGCACAGTCACCGTTCTGGTAGAAAAGTTTTACGAGCAAAGCACGATCCTTCAGTGACAGAGTCATGACAAGGCACTCAATGAGAATTGCATGTGCTCCTCGTTTTTATCACAACTGTAATGTGCGGTGCGCATTCCTAGTCTTAATTAGCATACCTCCAGATTAGAGGTGTGCTTCCACTCGCGACCTAGTGGATAATTTTTTCGTTCTTCGTCAAGCAAATTCAATGTTGGATTCATACATTGCCATTTTTTGGTACATTTTGGAAGTAATTTTTTTTTCGCCAAACAAAATTCTATTGCTTCACGTATACTCAGATCAAATTTCAGGTTATTCTGACCAGTAGTTCTTACTTTACAGCGCTTAAAATCGCAACTTGAATTAAAATCACCCTGTACAAGTAAATACAGTAAAAGTAACCGAATGCAATGGGCAGAGCATTTTCTGCCATTAGATAGCAGACGAACTTTAAAAAGAAAACCGATCGGGAAAATACCTAGAGGACAACTGAAGTTGAGATGGATGGATTGCGTGAACAAAGGTTTTGAGGCTTTAAATATTAAAAAGTGGAGAATCATTGCTCCCAGGGGGACAGCTCAGAAAAGTCTTCTAAGGAAGTCCAAGGCCCACACTGGGTTGTCGAGCCATTGATGATGATAATGAATTAAATTCCAGAAAGTGTATAGTGTGCTTGCTCTAAGGATTTACACTTCAAGTTCAAAAATTTTCTCATTTTGTTTGAAACACTAGGGAACTCTGTCCCTTGCTCGCTGGACTTCGCCAACCTCAGTCGGGAGCTTGCACTTCCTATTCGCTGCTCTAGCAGAGGCTTCACACCCAGCTCTTTTAAATATTCTACTTTCAAAAATTCCCCTTTTCTTCCCCCACCTATTTTCAGCAGGAGGTAAAAGTACGTATATTTCTCAGCCCAGAAAAAATTGAGTTCCTTAATCCTTGATCCAGAGCTTACTTCAATAGCAATTTCAAGCCAAACTAAAGATTAAATAGTTACACGGTTTATTTCATCGTGTTACCCTATTATTTATTTGTCTATAAATGTAACAAATTTCACATATTTGTATGCTATGGTTTTTTAGGGTACGAGACAGAGTAATCGGTGGACGTGCCGATCCGAAAGAAATTTTTTTCACTTCAGACGTGTATAAAAAGTAAAATATCTCCTAAACTACATCGAAATAAAAAAGGCTCCGTCCCACAAAAATCCAACTATGATGATACCTGCCTGCAAAAATTCGTGGACGCAAACTCGCAGCACAAATATTTTGTCTTTGACATTAAATATTTCTTAAACTACAATGTATATAGAAAAATGAAATATTTCAGAGTGTTCCCCGATGCTTTCTCTATAAGTATACCAAATTTCATATTTTTACATTATTGTTTTTGTTGTACGAAGCAGAAAAACTCGAGAAACGAAAAATTCGTCAAACAGCATTGGCGTCAGTTTATTTTTTTTAACATAGCGAGATACATTTCTTAGTATCAAATGTGGATGGCGCTTAGATTGTAGGTGATATAGATTCAATATTGAGTTAGTATTTAGTTCTTTAGAGAGTTATGGGATTCATTAAGGATTTCAATTTTGGGTTCTTTTCTACTTCCGGTACAAAATTGTCCCTTGAAAATCAGTTTATCCTTTTATTCAGAGTAGACTATAGATATAGACTGATAGTGACTGATATGTATTCAGTATCAAATTCGGCTTGGTCTAACTAAGGATTTAACTTGGTCTAACTAGGGATCTAACTACGGATGTCCATTTCCTATTCTAGAGTGGCAACTTTCGATTAAAAAAGTTACTTTTTCCTTGCAACATATATTTCTTAATACTGGCTATAAATAGAGATTAGATGATGACTAGAATGGATACAGCATCATATATTGGAGGGAATAGGGGATGTACTAAACATTCCTATTTTTGATTCTGGATATGTCACTTCAGTTTTTCGAAAATGACTGCACGAAATAAATATGCTAAAGTGCATAAAAATTTCAAAAGTTCCCTCGAAAATAAAATGTACACACTACTTTACACTAGATGAAGTCTGCTTCATAAATTTCTTGTTTTAATTATTTATTTTATTTACGAAAGAACAACTAAATAAAGAAATCAAGTTTGCTGATACATCGTACATTAATTTCATTTTTAATGCCACCCATAAGTAACACCCTAAATCACCAAACTTTGCGATTTCCTAGCATGTACTGTACAAATATTAGTACTTACTTGTTGTACCACAACCAGAAAAACGGTGGAAATACTAAGATATAATATATCTGAAATAAATGACTTTTTTACTACATACTCTAAATGTAATTACCCCCCATTCATAAAAAGTATTCCGTAATTGATATTGATTTGGCGGTAATGTGCTCTTAATTCTCTGCTCAGCTATCTCTCGGCGTAGCTGAATGCACCGCAATTTAGATAAGACAAGAACCGCGTATCAGAGGGAACTGGGGATATTTATGGAGCATAAATAATGAGTTGTCATTTTCTATCGCTGCAAAGTGAAATCTAGAATCAATATAAGTTTCAGAGAGAGCCTGTGCAATAAGGACTTATACAGTCCCAAAAATATATTTTGAGGTGTAGAGGTATGAAGTTGGTTTTTCACTTTGTAAAGATAATGACAAATATTTTACCCTTAAGTCAATTTCAGAAAAGTTGGAAATAATTTCCGAAAGTGAACTGGAGGCAGATGCATGACGTAGCTTACATGTTGTCCTTCTGTTGGTTTTGCAAAGAAGGTGCAGCGTCCACTTCGAAAATAAAAGTTTGCAATTTCGTCTCAGTTGTTTAACGGTAGAGCGTCAGCTGGCCAGTTCGGAGATCCATGGTTCGATTCCCGGTTGGGGCAGCAAGGTTTTTTACAAAGGGATAGTTACATTCCAATAAAAAGGATAGTATAGTAGGATGGAAATGAATTTCCCAATGAGTACCCAGGTATCCCGATCATTGAACAAGTGGGAAATTTTTTGGTCATTGACATAAAGGTTAAATTAGTGAAATTGCCTTTCTTTTATTTATGAACGTTTAAACACCTATCCATCAACGGCTCATCGGCATTTTATTTTTATCTCAGAGAAATTAAACCCCAGGGTAAACCGGCCGCTATGTGGACGGTTGTTTGCTGCACACCAACCCAACACATTCTGTGAAAAATGCAAGCGAGAATTTCAGCAAAAATTAATGTTCCTTGGAAACTCTCCTTTGCTGCCTTCTTCCTTGCAAATAAAATAAAATTTAAATCAAATCAAATCATAAATTTAAAATACAATGTCTAATTCAAAATATATTGTACGTAATAAGGTGGAATTTTCAGCTTTCACTTATGATAATAAAATATGAGTATGTAATATATGAGAAAAGATGAGCTAAAAGTTTACAAAAATAGGAAGATAAAATCTGGCGTCCACAACAGGGAACTATCCGAAGCATAAAAACGTATGTGACTCGTTCTGTTCAGATCTCTTGGCAACCAATGAAGTCCAGTGTTCAACATTGTGCAAATAATAAACTATATGTACGGCTTTAAATCACTTCCTATCTGGTTTAATTCGCTTCCCTGACTACAGTGCATATACTCATAAATTTTCTGATCGCACGCACGTCTCTCAATCAATATAATAAATTACTAACCGACACTTACCCAAACGTAACTACTATGCGACTCCTATCAAAACACAATTTCTAACCCTTAACAAAAAGCAATTACTATACGACTTACTTGAATTCTTACCATATTATAATGATGAATACATACTGATACTATCTGGTATATTACTTTTAAACATCGAAATATATTTAACTGAAAACATTTCCAATCTGCAGACAATTAGATTCCTCGTTACGTATACAGTTAGCAAACCACATATAACGTATTCGTTTTCTTCAAATATAATTATACTTATGGTGTCTTAAATCCATTGTGGGAAAAATTGCCTTTTAGAAGGATTGTCGCTTAATAGGTGTGAACAGTTATGTGAGGTTTTACTGTACTGTATATTATACAGAATGTAAATACATATTTCGAGCATAAAACATCAAGACATTTTTGCCAAAATGTAAACGCGTAGATAATAGGCAAAACCACATTAAAGATATGAGTACGAGAATATTTTTGTTTGTTTCTTTCTTTCAAACCAGACTGCCCGACCTAGCTGAATGTGTTGAAGACACTGATCGTCCGACTCGTCCGAGGACTTGAGCAACTATTTGGGCGACCGTTAGCTGATGGTGTAAAGAAATTGTTTGGATGACCATGGTAATGCCACCCAATTTAGACTGAAACTTGTTCTCGTCTTCCATTATTTTACAACAGCCATTTCCATGGAAGAAAAAAAAAATTATTCTTTATAATTACAATAATAACCCCTCTTTTGAATATAATCCCCTCTGAAATATTAGCCGCATTTAATATTCCAATAAACTTCGATTTTTAGCCCCTCCCACCTTTTACGCTTATTGATTTTGTATGTCCATTATTCTAACATTTGTCTCCACCTTGAGTATATATTATGTCAGTATAAGTACCCAGTGAATGATAAGTCAAACTGGTTCATAAATCTGACATTTTGTATGTATGTTATCTACAAATAATTATTTAAACGTTCTTGAGGTTCACAAATGCGAATTTCAAGCTAATGGTTTTTTGGGCGAACTGACGACTTTATTTGAATTTATTTAACTACCTTAAATACCGTAATAAAACTCAACATGATCGTAAATACCGATACACATTTACATATCATATGCACATGATTAAAGAAGCATGTATTGTTTAATGAATCTCTCATTAAATAGCGCCTCGGAACTTTTAATATAACTTTGAAGTATTTTGTCTACTATTCCCGAAATGTAACTACTTCATGAAAGTTACTCGTAATTGAAAGTAAATTTACTTTAATGTGCGTTTAATTTTAAGCACAATTATCTATCAGACACGTTAAATGCCCAACCATTTAGATAAGATCGAAACGTGCATTATAGTGAACGGAAGTTATTTATGGCGGATATAATTAACGAGAAAATAATGAGTTTTGTATTAAATGGTATCAGTATTCAATTTAATGAGAAAACAATTGTTGGAAAAAAGGTAAAAATGGATAATTTAGTAAATCACATTTCAGAAGTTTAGAGTCATAAATTAGTTTTAAATATATAGACGAATAATAATATCATGTACAATAAGGTTATTACATATATGTTTATAAAGAGGAATTTTCTCTTAACGACGAAACATATTTCCTAGTTCTGTAATGCTGTTGTTGTTTCATGCATATAATTTTGAAACTTTAAACATTATATTAATATCCAAATATGCACATATTGAAGTTGACTTTTAGAATTTTATTTTTCTGCTATCAAAATATCCCGTGTCATATACCACAATCATCTACAACCACTCTTCCATATCTACTACCACTATTTCATAACTATACCACTATGTCATTTCTACTACCACTCTTGCATATCTACTGCTACTCTTTCATATCTACTGCAATCATCTACTACCACCCTTTCATACGTACTACTATCATCTACTACCATTCTTCCATATTCATGACCACTCTTTCATAGCTACTAAAACTCTTTCATATCTACTACCATTCTTTCATATCTACTACCATTCTTTCATATCTACTACCACTATTTCATAACTATACCACTATGTCATTCTACTACCACCATTCTTGCATACCTACTACTACTCTTTGATATCTACTGCAATCATCTACTACCACCCTTTCATACGTACTACTATCATCTACTACCATTCTTCCATATCCACGACCACTCTTTCATATCTACTAAAACTCATTCATATCTACTACCACTCTTTCATATCTACTACCACTCTTTCATATCTACTACCACTCTTTCATATCTACTACCACTCTTTCATATCTACTACCACTATTTCATAACTATACCACTATGTCATTCTACTACCACTCTTGCATACCTACTACTACTCTTTGATATCTACTGCAATCATCTACTACCACCCTTTCATACATACTACTATCATCTACTACCATTCTTCCATATCCACGACCACTCTTTCATATCTACTAAAACTCCTTCATATCTACTACCACTCTTTCATCTTTCATATCTACTACCACTCTTTCATATCTACTACCACTCTTTCATATCTACTACCACTCTTTCATATCTACTACCACTCATTAAGTCTGAATAACGATAAAGTATCTTCTTTTTTCAGCAGAATTTGAAAGTCAAGCAAAAGTGAAAGAGCTTATCTAGAAAGAAAACATCTCATTATTTGAAAGGTAAAGTGAAATAATAGAATTTCCGAAAAATATTCGATTGAGAAAAAATGCTTCATATGCTTTTTCACATTCACGAAAATATTTGCTTTTGCAATATAATAATTAGTACTGCAAAATATGGTTAATATAAATAACAAAATTAGAAGTTCCTGTAAGCCTATACTTTTCTCTTGCTAAACCCAAAAATTCAGAAAGCTAAATATTTCTATTATCTTGTAGATGAAATTTGCAATATTTTAACCATAGTAATTTCAACAAAATAATTAACTTATATAGGATTTCACAGATGTCTTGGTATTTCCCAAGTCAATAATTATTTAAAATCACTTGGATAAGCGTTTGTTACAAACATGCACATGCATATAAAACAATATCTGTACACGTTGTGGTGACACTACGCTCATTAGACACATTTCATCAGAACTTAAAATTTCACATTTTGACATGGCAATATTTTGTTCCTATTAATATGCTTTGTATATATAGACATAGTAATAGATTCACTGAAAACATGAATTAAATATTTTGACTCAACCATATAATTTATATATATTATATGTCTAAGGATATACTAATAATCCAACTGAAAATGCGAATACGATATTTTGACGTCACAGCATTATTTCTGTACATATGTCGTATGTAGTAATACTAGTTATAAATCATTGGAAATTCATATTAGAAATCATTGACATTAAAGTACCATCGCTTTTATGCTAAAGTGTAGGGATAGTAATATGTATTTTTACTTTCCTTATATACATAATGTATAAGGAAAGTATTGTGACGGGATCGAAAATTCGAAATCGAGTTCTCGACGGGAGAGCGCGTTTCAAGCATCCCTGATCACGAATCAAACATTTTTGAAGTGATGTCTGTGTGTGTGTGTGTGTGTCAGTGAGCCTGTGGAAATGATAACTGACGAACAAATGGACCGATTCGAACGAAATTCGGTACAAAAATCATAATCCATAAACACTGGAAGCCTATTGTTTTTAAACGCAATCGAATGTTCAGAACTCCCCTAAATTTTCGAGTGAAATTTTGAAAAAATCGTCAAAAATTCAAAACCTCTAATAAAGTTACTCAAATAGACATTCCTTATGTAAATTTTCATTAGAAAACGATTAACATAAATTTTAGAACGCTAACATGAACCGTTATCGAGACATTGCACATTTAAAAAAAAATGTCAAAAAGTCATATGAAATAAAAAAAAAATTCCTATTGAGAAACATGCTCACTTTTCATATGTAATACCATGCGATAAATTTAGTGATATATTCTCGTGGATCTAGCTTTGAGTAATATTTTTGTATTTGAACGCCAATAGTTATTTATCTGCTGTAAGAATAACTTATTTCTTCGTCCATAACGCTTGGCGAAATTTTGGCGACGAATTTGGTGGAATGTCCCCAACTTGGCGAATTTTTGAAATGTAGCCAAAATAACGAAAAACTCCCCAAGTGTAAAAAAATGACGATAAATCAATGACGACTCATTGATGAAGACGACATGGAAAATGACGACTCACTGACGAAAATTCAATATCTTGGAAAGAATGTAAATAACTACTATAAAAATAATCTATTTTTACTTTCCTTATATACATAATGTATAAGGGAAGTATTGTGACGGGGTCGAAAATTCGAATTCGAGTTTTCGACGGGAGAGCACGTTTCAGGCAACCCTGATCACGAATAAAACATTTTTGAAGTGATGGCTGTATGTGTGTGAAAGTATGTGTGTGTATGTGTGGGTGTCAGTGAGTCTGTGGAGAAGATAACTGACGAACGAATAGACCGATTCGAACGAAATTTGGTACAAAAATCACAATCCGTAAACACTGGAAGCCTATTGTTTTTATACGCAATTGAATGTTCAGAACCATCCCAAATTTTCGAGGGAAATTTTGAAAAAATCGTAAAAAAATCAAAACCACTAATGAAGCTGCGCAAATAGATATTTCTTATGTAATTTTTTATTAGAAAACGATTGACATACATTTTAAAACGCTAACATGAACTGTTCTCGAGATATTGAACTTATTTCAAAAAAATTATCAAAAAGTCATATAAAATAAAAAAAAATATTCTCTATTGAGAAACATGTTCACTTTTCATATTTAATACCATGCGATAAATTTGGTGACATCATTTTCCAGGAACTAGCTCGTTCCATTCATGAAAAAAGATACTTTGAATAATACTTTTGTATTTGAATGCCAATAGTCATTTATCTGCTGTAAGAATAACTTATTTCTCCGTCAATAACGCTTGGCGATATTTTAGCGACGGATTATTTGGCGGAATGTTGCCAACTTGGCGACATTTTTAATTGCTGCCAAATTAACAAAAATCTCGCCAAATGGATAAAAATGACGCCAAATCAATGAAAATGACGACTCATTGAAGTAAATTCAATGTCTTGGAAAGAATATAAGTATCTACTATAAGAATTACATTTTTACTTTCCTTATATACATAATGTATAAGGAAAGTATTGTGAAGGGGTCGAAAATTCGAATTCGAGTTTTCGACAGGAGAGCACGTTTCATGCATCCCTGATCACGAATCACGAATGAATGACTGACGAACGAATGGACCGATTCGAACCAAATTTGGTACAAAAATCACAATCCATAAACACTGGAAGCCTATTGTTTTTATACGTAATCGAATGTTCAGAACCTCTCTAAATTTTCGAATGAAATTTTGATAAAATCGTCAAAAAATCAAAACCGCTAATAAAGTTACGCAAATAGACATTTCTTATGTAATTTTTCATTAGAAAACGATTGGCATAAATTTTAGAACGCCAACATGAACCGTTCTCGAGATATTGTACATTTTTCAAAAAAATTATGAAAAAGTCACATAAAAAAAATTCCTATTGAGAAACATGTTCACTTTTCATATGTAATACCATGCAATAAATTGAGTGACATCATTCTCGTGGATCTAGCTCTTTCCATTCATGAAAAAATATACTTTGAATAATACTTTTGTATTTCAACGCCAGTAGTCATTTATCTGCTGTAAGAATAAACTATTTCTTAGTGCATAGCACTTGGCGAGATTTTGGCGACGAATTTGGCGGAATGTAGCCAAATTGGGGACTTTTTGAAATGTTGCCATATTAATGAAAATCTCGCCAAATGGATAAAAATGATGCTAAATCAATGAAAATGACGACTAATTGTCGAAAATTCAATATCTTGGAAAGAATATTAGTATCTACTATAAGAAAAACCTATATTTTTACTGTAAAAGTAGTAAATTCATTACATTATATAAGGAAAGTCATGTGTTGCCTTCATCAGATTTTTTTAACTGTAAAAGTAGTAAATTCATTACATTATATAAGGAAAATCATGTGCTGCCCACATCAGATTTTTTAATTCGATTCTACGTCGATGACTTGTGGTAATTTTGAAAATAAACTGATTGACGTACCCGATATGCAATTGCCCTTTGAGAAAAACGCCTCAGAAATTGAAAATTATTTGGCTTCGTTGACTCCTTAATTCTCTTTACAAATTACCGCTCCTGGAAGTTAGTCAATTTACAGTTATGCAGGTGAGGGATTCCGATGTCTTAAGAGACCTGGATGTATTTATGGAGCATAACTTACGAGGAAATCTTCGAAAATCGATGCAAAGGAACACTTAAATTAACACTCAGGGTTCTCAGTAAAGCCTTTAAGCACCCCAACACCTTTATAGGGAAAGGTTTATGAATGCATACGCTAAGTATGTCTGTTTCCTTAGCTGGATCTATTTCTACTAATATATTTTTGCTAATTAGACAATGCTATATAACATTCAATTGGCTCTTTTATTCTATCTCTCTTTGTTGACGAATCCGTTAACATAACTCATTTATTTCTTCACTAGAGGCGCTGTAATCACTTTCATACAATTGGACATGTTCACTTTACTACAGATAGACCTAACGAATACACTCATGGAACCTCCCTACAAAGTTATTGGAGTGCTTAACCATTTGTTTACGGGTGGGAAAGCGTCAATCCGAAACGAAGAACCTCTCAAAAAGGCAGGTATTTAACATACCCCATCCCAAACAGTTCAATCCCCCTTTGCAGATATTGGAGTCCATGGACGCCAATGTCTGCAAAGGGGGATCGAACTGTTTGGGATGGGGTATGTCAAATACCTGTCTTTTTGAGAGGTTCTTTGTTTCGGATTGACGTTTTCCCACTCGTAAGCAACAGGTTAAATACTTTTCCAGGTTCCCGGTATTTTAATGAAAAATAAATTTCCCTAAAATAGCTGGGTCCAATAGATAAAATTTCCCAGACAGACTGCTCTTCTAAGCATAAGGAGAATATGTCTCTTGAGTTGTAATTGTGTATTAACAAGGACATATACAAACTTCATTTTTGGAGTAAAAACTTTTCTTCTTAACTCCGTATGATAATCATAAATGGAGGCAAATCAAAAGAAATATCCATTAATTAGAAACTTGTCAGTGTTTAACTTTTCATGATTACGTGTTAAAATTTTTATCTTTTATATAGGCATAGCAGCTGAATTTTAGACTTTTTTTTAGCTATCGCACAACAATGGGATTTTTGCAATGCCATTTCACAAAATCATACTAGTTTTTCTTTTCAAGGATCCGCCAAATTTTAGTGCATTAAAATGGTTTACTAGACTAAGCAGTATACCAAATTTCAGCTTTTTTGGATGTAGGAAAATATGGTAAAAACGGCACCTAAAAAGTTAAAATGGACAGACACCTACACATATGTCATGACAAGTTAAATAACTGTTTTTAAAAGAATATTCAAGAAGACAAGAAGACAAAAATATACTTCACTAAAATCACACAAATAACACTTAGAACTTAGAAACACTTAGAAGGTATTCAAAGTTAAGACATAGAAATAATTAAATAAACCTGTATAGTCCTAACTTTAGCAGATTTTAAAATAGAAATTAGTTACACCTAAAACTCATTCATTTCTGTAAAAGCAAATTTCTGCATTGCCTGTTTAAAAATATTAATTAAAGATTTGAACGTTCTTGTTTATGTGCTCATATACAGCTATTTATCTTTTCAAAACTAAAAGTTTTCATATATTCCCACAAATTGCTTTCCACGATATGCATATAGTAAATTATGAAGAGAGCTTTTCAAAAATATGTCGAGATTATTTTTAGTTTTGATGAAAATTTCTTGATAATTACAGGAAAAGGATTATAAAAACTTCAGCTCAACTACTTTTGCAGTTTTGAAAATTATAAAAATGGCTTTTAGTATTACTTTTACCAACTCATTTATTAGCGCACAGTTTATGATTAAAAACATCAAGTAGACTTAATGAACAACTGCTTATGGAAGGGATGAAACTGCTCCAAATATTTAAAATATAAAATGGAAAATTGAAGCAGAAGCGTTGAATTAAATATAACTTAAAGTTCGAAATCGATACTAATTAATTTTTTTTCAGGCAATGACGCTGTATATAAAGATTATTCTTATTAAGTTTTAACACTGATTCGTGTTTCGGTCTATCTGTATGTTTATCTTTCTACGGATGTTGCTAATAACTGAAGGACCAATAAGCAAATCCATATAAATTTTTTTATTTGTTAAAGTTGCTAACTGTTGTAATGAAGAAAAGGTTTATGACAAGAACATTTCTGATTTCGTACATTAACAAAAGTGAGTTGCTAATACCTGAAGGACCAATAAGCAAGTCCATATACATTTTTTTTATTTGTTAAAATTGCTAACTGTTGTAATAAAGAAACGGTTTATGACAAGAACATTTCTGATTTCGTACATTAACAAAAGTGAGTTGCTAATACCTGAAGGTCCAATGAGCAAGTCCATATACATTTTTTTATTTGTTAAAATTGCTAACTGTTGTAATGAAGAAAAGGTTTATAACAAGAATATTTCTGATTTCGTACATTAACAAAAGTGAGTTGATAATACCTGAAGAACCAAAAAGCAAATCCATATATATTTTTTTATTTGCTAAAATTGCTTACTGTTGTACTGAAGAAAAGGTTTATGACAAGAACATTTCTGATTTCGTACATTAACAATTTTTTTTATTTGTTAAAATTGCTAACTGTTGTAATGAAGACAAATGTAAAAATTAAGACCATGGAGCTACAAGTAATTAAACTCTATGTGTAAAACTTCATCGAAAAAAATCGGCCTTCTCTTTTCAAATTCAGTGAATATTTCATACATATCATCTATGCAGACTCCATGAACTAAATGATTTTGTGTTAAAGAAATATAGCAATTGTAATACAACTCATTCTACATATTTTGTTGTTTACATTTAACATAGGTAAAAAATAGGCTTCGTTGTAGAATTTGGATGAGCATTTAAACTCAAAGATATTGTAATTGCGTAGTTTCAGTATGTAGATGCATAGACTTTAAGCAAAAATAAAGTAGTTTTAGGACGGATGCAACACTCAATATGAATGAAAAAGAACTTTAAAAATCACGATTTTGAGACAAGATGGATGCCATATATCATTTTGAAGTGGGTCATGTGATCGTTTCATATCATGGTCACGTGATCGCTTCATATAAGAGATGTAATTATTATTTTAATTTTTATTTAAAAAACTACTGAATATATTTCGCTGATTTTTTTTATATATTTTATGGAACAATTTGAATATTACCTAAAATTTTCGAAGCAATTTGTGAATTTTAAATACGCTTAAAAAATGTTTGAAAAATTAGGTCCCATAGAGTTCATTGCATTTCATTTTTTCAACCCGGGTTCAATCCAAAACTAATTGCATTATATTATTCATTTATACTCTCATAGGTCCTACAGACCGTCTGAACAACAAACTAAAATTTCATTTTGGTTAAGTCATTTTTACGGCAGTTATCGTGCTAACGGACAGACAGACAGACAGACAGAATGAACAAAGTCATAAACACTTTCCTACTTTGTTGTAAAATGTTAAAAAGGGCAAAATGAGGCAATAAATCAAAAGCGAAGTGTAAACAACAATGATGAAGCTACAATTTCAAACTCATGAAGTCAGCGTTTTTAACACTTTACAACAAAGTTGAAAAGTGTTTATGACTTTGTTCATTCTGTCTGTCTGTCTGTCCGTTAGCACGATAACTGCCGTAAAAATGGCTTAATCAAAATGAAATTTTAGTATGTTGTTCAGACGATCTGTAGGACCTATGGGAATATAAATGAATAATATCACCCAATTTGTTTTGGATTAAACCCGGGTTAAAAAAATGAATTGCATTGAGCTCTATGGGACCTAATTTTTCAAACATTTTTTAAGCGGATTTAAAATTCACAAATTGCTTCGAAAATTTTAGATAATATTCAAATTTTTCCATAAAATATATAAAAAAAAAATTCAGCGAAATATATTCAGTAGTTTTTTAAATAAAAATTAAAATAATAATTACACCACTTATATGAAACGATCACGTGACCATGATATGAAAGGATCACATGACCCACTTCAAAATGATATATGGCAACCATCTTGTCTCAAAATCGTGATTTTTTACTTTCTTTTTAATTCATATTGAGTGTTGTATCCGTCCTAAAACTACTTTATTTTCGCTTAAATTCTGTGCATCTACATGCTGAAAAAACGCAAATACAATATATTTGAGTTTAAATGATTATCCAAATTTGATTATTTCTACAACGAAGCTTATTTTTCACTTATGTAAAATGTAAACAGCAAAATATGTAGAATGAGTTGTATTAGAATTGCTGTATTTCTTTAACACAAAATAATTTAGCCCATGGAGTCTGCATGGCTGATATAAATGAAATATTAATTGATTTTATAAAGAGAAGGACGATTTTTTTTCGATGAAGTTTTACGCATAGAGTTTAATTACTTGTAGCTCCATGGTCTTAATTTTTGAATAAAATAAATTATTATACTATTGTGGGGAATGAAATGAATGGGAGAAAGTTATGAATGAAATGCTGTTTTTATAGAGAGATCCAGGCTTGTTATTTTTTCTATGACGTCATTTGAATTAATTTCAGTTGTTTTCAATGAAGTTTTCAAATATAATAAATTATCCTAGTATTATGATAGTTTTAAAAATATTACCGTGGAATGTATCGCATTTTAGAGATATTTAAACCAGGCAATTTATATTTCAATGCCGTCATTTGAATGAAGTTCATTTTTTTCAATGAAGGTTTAAGTTTTCAAATATAATAAATTAATGTAGTATTGTGATAAGTTCTGAAATATTACCAAGGAATGTATTGCATTTTAGACTCTTTTAAATAAAATTGCATTGAAGTTGGAAAGTGTTTCATAATCAATGCTTTAAGCATGATTGATCTTTCTTGTTTCTTTTTTGCTCTTCTTTTAAAATTGCTAAGAAATCCATATGAAAGTACGAAAAATTATTTTATGACAATTAACGAAAATCATAACACATTGCATTCTTATTAGTCATTAGTTCCGTTAAAAGTGAATGTAACTGTAACGAAGTTTTAGTTTATTGCAGTGTCGCTGTAAAATAGTTTCTCACACATATATTCATATAACTGTTATTGTAACTATTGTTATAATTTAAAAGTAACTTGCGTAACGATTGTCAACAATGTATTTAATCGGAGAGTGGGGATAATAATAGTAACTTTATCTTCTGTTAATTAAATAAATATTAAATAGTATCTATCAGAAAAATTTTGTACTTTAATGCTTGAATAAACTTTTGGGTACAGCAGGCAGACTATCTTTAAATAGTATGTTTAACTATTTTGCTGCTTTAAGAATTATGGTGTCCCGCTGATTTGCTTAGTAAAAACAGCGATTTTTGAAAAAAAATGTGTTTACGTGACATATGCTCATTGAGTTTATTAATTGAAATATTTGTTCTACATTGAATTAGATTCTTCTATATGTTTAATAGATTTGGCAACTGTGAGGCCAGAATATGTCCTCACATGAGGCATTTTTATTGCAGTATTTATGGGGCATAGAACGGCCATGTTTTCAAAAATTAATAAACAATTAATATTAATAATATTTTAAAAATCAACTCTTTCTAAATTTGTCTTTTCCACGTCCCACATTTGGTTACCGTGACACTTTTGTGTAAGTCATAAATTTAAAGGAAAATTTTAATGAATAATATTGTGGTGAATAAAAATAATTTCAATAAAGAAATGAATGAAAATTTTAGAGGAGCATATGTTGACCAGATATTTTGCATTGGTAAAAAAAAAATATGCACAATCACTTTGAAAATGAAAAAATCTTTTGAATATATTATAATTGAAAATAATGTGTGAAAAATTTATGATTAGTTAAGAATATTGTGTTGCATGAAGTATTTTATATGCAGTATATTTTTAAGTGTAATAATGTGTTTAGATTAAGTTAGAAAATTTTGGAAGGGATAATTTTGTGTTAAATGCCTCAAAGGAATACTAGAAATTCGAGACGTCAAATGTCTCCCGGTAGGTCACAAATTGGAAGAAGTGAAAATCAGAGAGTAAAAATGGATAACTTTGGATTAATTAATTTATTGCCAAATTTTTATGGAAGGGAAGGAGAGAACATTGAATTTTTTATCGGACAATTTGAAAACGTCGCAAAAATGGCCGAATGATCGGAAGAGAATAAAGTCATAATTTTAAAAACTAGATTGAATGAAAAAGCTTTAGAATTTCTGACAAGAAAAAGGGAATTGCAGAATGCAAACAACATGGGAGAAGTTAAACAAATTTTGATTAAACAATTTAAGCCATCTGTAACTATGCTTCAAAATCAAATAAATTTAAATAAAATTAGAATGACGCCAGGCATGAAAGTTGCTGAGCTAGCGTTAAATATTTCTAATGCAACAAATGATTTTGTAGGAAATAACTCAACTAATGAAATGTTTGAAATTAAAAATAATATAATGTTAGTTAAATTTTTAGAAACTTTAAGAGGAGATATTGCATTTGAAATAAAAAAAATAAATATTACTAATTTTGATAAAGCAGTTGAATTCGCAGAAAATTTGGAGAAAATTATGGAGGAGGAGTGTGACCGTTCGGAAATCAATGCAGTGTATCGCAAGGAGAATATAAGTAGAGAAGTTAATGGTAATCAACGAGGAATACAGGAAAAATCACAAAATGGAAATGTATATTGCATAGGATGCGGGAAAAGAGGTCATTATTTTTCTACGTGTTGGCATAATCAAAACGGACAAAATTATTATGGGGAAAATAAATATGGGAGTCAAAATTTAATAAATAGACCAAAGTCCCAATCTAGAAGAGATAATACAAACGCAAATAAAATGCAAAATGATAAAAGGGAGGGTCTCACGCGAAGCCCAGGTCCCAATTTACAGTTAAATATAGTTGAAGCAAATCAACATAATGAAAATGAAAGTAAAAATCACAATAAAAATATAAATAATATTGAAAGCATGCAAAAATTCACCCATGTTTCTTGCCCGAGAGATATCATTCTTGATTCTATTGTAGAGTCGTTGGCACGGCCCGGATGGGTCCGCTTCGATGCCAATTTTGTCAAAAGTCTAAAAAGTGAGGCAAATATCAATAAAAATAAAATTAAGGAAACTAGTTGTAAAGTTTCGCAAATTGATTCACAAAATATTAAAGGTAGCCATGTTTATGACTATACTTGTTCAAATAATGAAAATAATAAAAATATTGATACAGAAAATAATTTTAAAATTGTTACGAAGTCGAAAAATCCAATTGTCACACATGATGAAGTTAAAAGCATATTTGAATTTAATGGAAATAATAAAAATGAGTATTATGACAGTAAAAAAATTTCACAGGTCGATGAGGCCAATTTTCCTAAAAATGGAAAGGTTAGTGATTTTGCTAAAAAAAAATGTGGTAATGAAGAGTCAAATCTTGACGACGAAGTCTATGTCACGCTCACACGCAGGATAGGTTTGCAACAAGGTCAGTTGAGTGCAGAACAATTCGACATAAGTCAGGAAATTCCGGATAAGGAGGTTATCTTTATCCCCAAAAAACACGCAAAATTACTCTTTCCATTTGGTGCAATTCGAACTGAAATAAAAAATAACAAAATTCATATTGTAATTAGTAATCAAAAGAAGGTTAAAATTACGTTAAATCAAAATATGCGAGTAGGAGTGATTAAAAATTTCAAAACAATTACTAATGAAGAGATGCAAATCGGAGATACCGTATTTTTGAAAGAGGAAAATAAACCAAATATGTTTCAAGATAGATTTCAAGGACCGTTTCGAATAATTGAAATTGGAAAAGCAAATATATTGACCATTAGAAATAAATATAACATGAAAGATGAACCAATTAAAATTCACGCTACCCAATGTTATATCGAACAAAATGTACAAAGTGCGGAAGAATTGATGGGAAAATATGATATGGACAGTGAAATCGATGAGATTCACGCAAAAAAATGTCATATAGCACAAAAAGTACAAAGTGAAAGTAAATATAACGGTAACGGTGAAATAATTGAGATTCAATCAAAAAAATGTTATACTGTACAAAGTGTACATATTGAAAATGTTCAAAATATGAATGAAAATATTCAGCATGGAAGTGAAAATACGGATATCAAAATTATGCAAAATCAAAAAGGTGATAAAAATTTTGAAAATATTGATCATGAAATTATGCAAAATGAAAATGTTAGAATTCAAAGGGTTCATAATGCAAATGAAAGTAAAAGGTTTGAAGAAATGAAAAGTCAAAATCAAAATCATAATGATAAAAATACTCAATTGCTAATTTTCAAGAAAATCAGAATGAAATTCTTAATTATCAGGAAATACAAAATGTAAATTTTCAAGAAAATGTAAACAAAAATCATGATAATGATAAGCAAAATTCACTTGAAAATAAAATAATGGAGGATTTGATTGATGAAAATAATAATTTTCAACAAATACAAAATTTAAATGTTTGTAAAAATGTTCAAAATGAAAAGAATAAAATAATAAGGGATGTTAATCACAATGATAATGAAAGTAATGATATTCTAAAAGTAGATTCAGAAATAATTGAAAGTCAAAGCAAATATAAAGAGTATGTTAGGCAGAAATTAAAGTTACTAAATGAAATACATATTTATAGCGCAAATGAAATTGAAAACATTCATGAACAAAGGGAGAGAAAGCTTGGTTAAAATTGTTTCAAGAAATCAAGAAATTTTAAAATTCAAATTTTGCTGATGATTGGTACCTGAAGAATTGCAAAATGAGAAAGAGATAAGAATAACAAATCAAAAATAAATTAAAGGAAAAATGATCTGGAATGGAAAAAATTTTCAAAAATGAAAAAAATGGGTAATGATATGATTTAAAAAAAAAAAAAAAAAGCAATAATGAAAGAAATGTTTAAGAATGAAAATGGCAGGAATTTCAAAGGAAAAAATGAATAATCATGGAATTGTTTAAAAATGAACATGGTATGAAGGTTACAAAAGTTGATAATAAGTGTACAAATGGTTCTTTTTCAAAAAATAATATTATATATAATTTATAATGATAACTCAAATGTACATGTGATCAGAAAATTATGCAGAGATTAATTTATGCAAATCAATCTACAAAATGAAAGGTAAAATCAAAATATGTTACCTAAGTGGGTAGATGTAAGGTCTGTAAACAAATCCAGGCAAGGGCAATGTTGTGCAGGCAGTCCAGTCAAATACTTCATTGTCAGGACAAGATAGGGTGGAAGGCAAGTCCATTCACTTCATTTTGTCTTCAGGTTGTTTTCAAAGGCAATCAAAAATCTTAAGTCTTCGGAGGGATGATAGGTCTCTTGAGGGAGAGTCTTGAAGCTTAAAAATTGAATGACAGATTTAAGTAAAATGAAAAAATAAGTAATGAGCTGAAAGTGAGAATGTTAGAGATTAGTCATAGATGATAAATTTTATGTCAAAAAAGTAAATAAAGGCATAAATAAATAAAAATTTTAAATCAATTTGAATTTAAAATGTTAATTTATGAACAGTAAAAATAACTGTAAATTGCCCGTTGCAATAAGGCAACCGAGGACACGATATCTCGTGTAGGAATGTTCAAATGTGAAAAATGCATTGAAAATGATTAGGTAATTAAATGTTTGAGGAAGAATATAATTGTATAGGCAATTTAAATAACTAAATTAATCCTAGAGTGATAGGATAAATGAATTAAATTTAGTTAAAATTTTGTTTACGGAATAAATTTTTCATAAATATATAAATTATACAGGCAATTTAAGTAACTAAATAGCAACAATCTGATAAATAGACAACAACAACAATCTGATAAATAGACAATAGGAGGACAAAAACATCATTGAATAACGGCTTTAAATTATTCAGAGATGCTCGAAACGAGCAAATCCATCAAAAATTGCATCATATTTTTCACTTTATAGCAATGCGTTCGTTTTTTTCTTATAGGAAGAATGAAAATATACTGTTATCTTTTACCCTCAATATGCCATCTACAGCGGTGCCATTTTTCACCACTTTACATTTTAAAAATTATTTTTCACACTACGGGCCTCTTGTGAGTGATGAGTATGTCCGGAGAGCTTTTAAGGGCCGTTAATAAATGAAAACACCAGTTGCGGCTGTGATGAATGAGAAAACTCCTGTTAAAATAATAGGGTGATTTTGATTTTCGTGAGAAGCGATGAAGGAACAATGCTAAACAATGAAATTTCCAGAATTGGAAGAATTTTCAGCCACGGAATCTGTGACTATTGCTATTGGGTAATTTATATAACAACATAAATATGGAATTTTAATTTATTTTCAATAATTTTCGATCCTTGTATAATGTCCGAATTATTATTTTCAAGAAGAGATAACTTTTGATAATGTCCTTCCTTCCCAAGTCCAGTAAGGTCTAACGATAGAACATTAGTCGCAAGAAAAATAGTTTTGAATTTAATTATGTCTAGGTATAACTTTTAGCAGACGGCTAAAGGATGAGACCTTAGGCGTCAGTTGGCCTCGTCCGGATTCGGCCTTAGAGATCGAAATAAAACATATAATAGTTAAAAGTAATAAAATGCATGAGAAGGATCCGTTAAGACTATAATATTTTCACCTCAAACTGAGGGAATATAATGTGAGACCATTTTAGACTATGTACTAGCCAAGATTTTGGTATAATTTGGGATTACTAATTTTTTTTGTGCTGTGATTATATGGGTATATAAAGATGAATATGAATAATGATTGCCATCACAAAATGGTAGCTATAAAAAACGGCGTCTAATCCAAGATGGCGGATTTTGACTTTTGACAAACGGCTTTGGCAAATGTGTGAGTGCAAGATTCCTGTTTTTAACAAAAACATGCACATTTGCCTGTATTTAGGGTTCTTTTGATTTTATCGAATGTGCAACCGTTAATTAGTAAATAATGGGAAACGAACAATGATTGAAAAAATTGATAAAAATTTTATCATTTTTAATAAGTACTTCTCTGGAAATATTTTCAATCTAGGGAATTATAATATGAAACTGCTAGAATATAGTTTGAATAGCAATAAAGTTATAACAACTTAACATGTTAATTTGCAACACTAGATTACATCATTTAAAAAAATCATATAATCAGTTGTTACGAAACATATAATCTGATAATATTCCATAGTCTAGTCTTTTGATAAACGTTTTATTCAGCATTTTCATCATAATCACTTTCACAATATTTATGAAAGTTTAAATCTTCTACACATTCCTCGGACTCATTCATGTAATCACAATTTTTCATCTAAAATACATCAGTACATTTCAACAGATTTGCAACACAAGTGCATAATCAGCAGATAAAATCTTGACTAAGAACATTCCAAAAATTCAAACACGACTTCAAGTTCTGGCGCTCCTGTCATTCATTTGATTCAAATCATTGAATCGTTGTCTAGCGTCCATCCATGATCTTCTGGTTCTAAAACACCTTCCCAAATAGCTTTTTGATACATGGATAGTAGAGAATTTTGACGAAGCAAGTTTTACATGAAGGAAGCTGTGTTGGATCAACTGTACCTTGTCGACTTCGGAATATTTTGTATATCACTGCATTGATGATTTCATGACATATATCATCACAGAACTGTTGTGTGAGTTCATTAGAATATAAATTTTCGAAATAAAAATGTAATTCCAATTTAAAGTAATCAAGAAGCCGTTATCAAATTATTTACATGAATGTCTTAAATACGTATTTAGGTAAACAAATGTCAATATTATATCGCTTTCTTTGGAGAATCTTTCTTATGGAGCCTTGTGGAGTAGGCCCAATTTCCACTGCTAAATCACTAATTCCAGCTTCACTCCACAACTTACGTATCATAGAATGTCTTATATGACATTTTATATGTAATCCAGCCATCATTATGAATACGTAGCTGAATGTTTTTTGTTAACACTTAGCTACTCTACTGCTTTTGCAAAGATAACGTAATCCAATGCCATAAATATCTTTGAGTGGAAGATGACTTTATCTATGCACAATGCCTCAGATTTAAGGTTTTGATATACAGAAATATATTACATTTGACTTCAGTCCAGAAAGAATCAACTATATATTTAGATAGAGGAATAAAATATACAATATAGCAAGTAAAATCTTCACCATGCTCCTCAAACCACGAGCGTACATTGCAAGCCTTATAGCATGGAACCATGTTCTGTTGCCAGTTACAGATTGCTGTCTCAGTTCTTTGTTAGTCAAAGACGGTTCATTTGTGGAAAGTTATGAAATCGATTTCCCTTCTCTGTGATTTTCTCCAATTTCTTCCTTATGTACGTAAATTGTTGATTATGTAGACTCAAGTTGTGATTTCTCGAATATCCATTTTGGGTTGGATCCAATGAGAGATTTTACGATCTCGTTATCGAACTCTACTGGTCTTTCAGTTTGAGGGGTATCAGTCAGAAAGGTAAATGATATTAGCAGTCAACTTCAGCAAATGTTTAAACTTATGTTGATGTCTACTGACTTCCAATGTATCGCGATAGATATCATAAATTGCAACTGCTGCATTCAATCCACAATGAAAACTGAACAATATTCAGTGCTCTATTTGCTCCTCTGGAGGTAGAAATGCTGCATTTCTTCCGAAATGAGGACAATTTGGAAATTTGATATGAAAGTAGGAAATTAAGTATTGCACACTGGAAAACGATAAGTACCATATCTAGTAAATAGCCTTTTAATAATTTATGTACATTACATAATGAATTCATAACTTACATAAGCTATTACCATTTTTCTGGTAATTATAATCATCTCTTCCATAGAAAATGCTACTGCGATTTCCAATTTCGAATAATTTTTACTCTTATCATACAAATGTATCTAATTCTACACATTATATTTTCTCATAAAGATAATTACCAAAATTGAAAAACATTTATAAAATGTTTCAAGGGTGTTAAAAATTATCAATATAACGCATTAAAAAATAGAGACATGTTACAAGTTAGGAATTACGAACATTATCATACTCAGCATCGTATGAAAAATTTTTGACAAGATCTTCATTTCCATTACATATTTATGAATATATTTTAGAACCAATTTTCTAATTTGTTTGAAATGATGAAGTTGTTTCCAATTAAACTCGGGAAATGTATCGTAGTACAAAATCAATGCATTTTAATTTAACCGATATTAGCGCTTAATTTTAAATGACCACGATAACTAATTCAACATGTTCTGTATAATCCAAACTTTCTAATGTATATTTTTCAGTTTCTAAAAAATGTAATTGGTTAGTTAGTAAATGTAATTTTAATGTTCAAAAAGTTTTCAACAAAATTAATATCCCGAAAATTACACATCCTACAAATTTGGTCATACATAAGTATTAGTTTAAAAATGGAATAAAAATATCATATACAACTAAAATACATGTTCAGAGTAATACATACGTGCGTTGATTTGGGTTGTTTAGAGCTTCTCAGGAGTTGTTTGCTCCAAAGTGCTAGCCTAAACCATAAATTATCAATTGCATTTCGAAATACTAAAACACATCCATACTACAGTCCACATGAAATTAGGAGACTACACTGCAAAAATGTTCTTAAAATTTCTTTATTATAAAATACTAAGAATAATTACTGATTTTCTGTTCAGAAACAAAAAAAAATCAGCGAACCAGTAAATATTTTACCAAGATATTGTATAGTCGCAATTACCGACATCCTGTCCGTCATAGATTTTCATCCAGTATACCTGTATAATCGAACGGTTTATACTCTGACTTTCGTGTCAATAGGTGTTGGGTTTTGACAATTTTCTGAGTCATAACTGGCCAGCTGTGGAGAGGTTGAAAACGCAAAGAACTTTCCTTCCTTGTATAAGAGAACAACATGATGCACTTGAGTTTCCTTCTTCAGCTCGCTTTCCCTTTTCAGATAGTTGGTGTCCATTGAAAAACTTTAACCTTGCTGAGAAATACTTGGACCTTGTCTCTGTTATTAACAAGAAATCTTCTTTTGGCTCTGAATTGAAATTTACTGCCTTGACTACTATACATGAACGTTTGATGGATGATTCTTGGCTCCATGTCTATACTGATGGTTCAGCTGAGGGGGCCATTAAAAATGCTGGACCTGGCGCTTACTCTATAGACTTTACATTGTCTTGCGCCGTCGACATTGTCGCCATTTCTTTAAAAGGAAAATATCGCCTTTTTTGTTGATTCCAGGCGGCAATTATGACCTTAACAACTTTCAATCTCTAGGAATGTGGGATTTCCAAGAATTGTATGGAAAAAATAGGTAAGCTGCTGAACATCAAGAACCGCATTGCTCTGCAGCGGATTTCAAGCCACTGATGGATATATGGAAATGAGCGGCCAGATTTATTGGCTAAGAATGGATCTCAAATGACGCAACCGGATCCTTCCTTGCCTGTGCGGCATATAAAGCGATATATATCCCTCCCTATTAAAGCTAACCGTTTCAGTCTGTACAGGGAGAGAGCTTCTGAGAAAAAGTGGAACTCCCTGTTAAATAAGTCGGCAAGAATACCCAGTTCCTTCCGTAGAGCAGTTGGCGTGGCTTGCTTTAGACTTGTCACGGGTCATGATTACTTACAGAGTCACCTGTATCGAATGGGACTTCCAGATACAGATGTCTGCCCTCTTTCCGACCATGGCGTTCCCATGACTGGAAAGCACCTCAACTTATAACCTGCTGTTCTTGACTGTTTTCCTTTATGTGTTACTGACAGGGCTTTTAGTGACAATTTTTAGCGTTTTTCTTTGTATTGGACTGCTCGTCGACTTATGACCGAGAGGTCGGAGACGGGCATAGGATAAAAAAAAAGGTTTTGAAATTAATGTTGGGCAGCCGTGTTCATATTTATCCGTAATCCACTTCAAACTGTAGCTTCCGTTACACTATTCCTTGTTTGCCTACAAAGAACAAACAGTAGAACGTCAATTTAATCCAGTTCAGTACACTCCGAGATTTGCGCAGGATCAACTAAAGTATAATGTATTTATTTAACATGAAAATATACTTCATTTGTAAGACAGCGAGATGCATATTTTATAGTGTTGTTGTTGTTGTTGTTGAGACCCAGACCGTCCGACCTACCAGAAAGGTGTAAGGTAACTGTTTGGACGGTCGGGAAGTGCCACCCTATTTAGACCGGAATCCAGTGGGGGAAGCATCCACAGGGACCTACCCTCCTTCCCCTACCACCAACCTCTCGGAAGGACTTACGGACCCACAAGTTTAACGCGATCGTACTCCGCATGAACACGGCGGCAGTTGTGGCAGCGTGTAAACCCAGCGCGCAAATCACCGGGCTACCGCGCCCGAAATGTGCCAACAGCACGCGGTGTTCCCAGGTGGTCACGCACCCAAGTACTAACTGCGCCCGATGCTTCTTGACTTCGGTGATCTAACGAGAACTGGTGTTTTCAGCACGGTACGGCCGTTGGCTTCGCATATTTTATAGTGTCGAAAGCCCAGACCATCTGACTCATCCTAGAACATAGAGCAGTTAAATGGATGGCCAGTATATTTTATAGTGTGTACTAATTTAACGTACCGTAAATATAATTATATTTACGGTACGTTAAATTAGTACATATTTTATAGTGTGAAACCCCCAGGCCGTCCGACTCGTCCAGAGGAAAGAAAATGTGGAACGCTTCACGATTTTGCGTGTCATCCTTGCGCAGGGGCCATGCTAATCTTCTCTGTATCGTTCCAATTTTAGTATATGTACTGCCGAAGCGAGTACATATTTTATAGTGTTGAAGACCCAGACCGTCCGACTCGTCCAGAGGACTAAGAGCAACTATTTGGACGGCCGGGATATATATCTATTATTTATCCCGGCAATCTATATTTTATACAATCCGTACAATCTATATTTTATAGTGTTGAAGGCCCAGACCACACGACCAACCCAGGGGTTTATGGTAACAAATTGTGTGGCCGGTATATATATATTTTATAGTGTGTACTAATTTAACGTACCGTAAATATAATTTCAGAAAATAAACATTGAAATACTCAGAATGAATGGATACTTCAATTATCCCCTTTTTCAGAATTTCGTATTAGAAATCCATCACCCTCTGCAAATTCCATTGTTTAGCCAGCCTGCGTCTTCAGTCATAGAACGTAAAAAACATTTTCACTTTAAGGTGTTCGACATGAGTTATATAATTTGCTGCAACTTTTAGTGGCTTTTCGATTCATTAACGATCATAAAAATGGCTCTTTGAACTCATTATTCTTCACTCTCGACTGAACAGAAAAGAAGATAATGTATGGTATTTAATGTGGTGAAATGTAACACCTTGTGATGGCATATTGAGATGAAAGTCAATAAATCACATTGTAGGTAAAAATACCAGAATGGCTGAAACAATATATTTGTAAATCTAATAATATATAACTTGCAAATATATCGTGAGGATATCATAGCTGAATATTGAATTTATTAAATTTCTTATTTCTTGGATTTCAATTGCTTTA
Organism: Amaurobius ferox; assembly: GCA_951213105.1. Classification (NCBI taxonomy): domain Eukaryota; kingdom Metazoa; phylum Arthropoda; class Arachnida; order Araneae; family Amaurobiidae; genus Amaurobius; species Amaurobius ferox. Next base: position 56,953,796 of record OX578139.1, on the reverse strand, counting down.
TATTGCTTTTCGTAACATGAATGTATGTATTTTAACCTTTCTTTCCCTAATATCACTATAAATTATATAAAAAGCTGTGACAGGCCAAAGGTTGATCGGCTGTTGACAAAAAAATGGTCAAATCACCCATGACAATTCATCAAACTATAGTTACTAGGTACTCTCTTAAATCATTTCAGCACTGTCAGAAAACAAGAATAAGTCAAATTTCTGGATAGCTAAAGCTTTACTTAAAACGCTAGTAAGCGATATCAGAACAAGATAAAGCTGATAACTAACTGTCTAACTATCTAGCAAAGTTACAAAAGGGATGCTCGTTGCAATAAAACAGCAATTAAATGCTCAATTAATTCACAAAACAAACGATTATATTCTTAAAAACTGACGTAATCACAATTTAATTGTTCTTGTATCATATCAAATGTAGCTAGCTGAATGACTTATATACCCTTTGTGGTAAAATCCGAAAACTCCATGTAACTGAGGAAATTGTTAACAAAACTTCAAAATAAGGTATTTTTAAATGATACCAACTCGGTCGCATTAAAAACAAGAAAGATCAATCATGCATAAGCATTGATTATGAAACACTTTCCAACTGAAATGTAATTTCATTTAAAAATTTCTAAAATGTGATTCATTCAGTGGTAATATCTTTTACATTATCACAGTACTACAGTAATTTATTATACTTAAATATTTAAAACTGTATCGAAATATAAATCATCTGATTCTTTATGCAAAATCAATGAATATTTCATTCATATAACTTGTATTCCAGACTCCAGAGCTAAATAATTTTGTGTGAAAAAAAATTCAGCAATTCTTATGTAATTCATCTTACAATCGCTTGAGATATTTGCATTCTGCATATGTTAAAATTAGGCTTCCTTGAAGAAATAATAAAAGTTTAGGGATCATTTAAAATCACAACTATTGTAATTGCATAGGCACGGAATTTAGATACACAGATAATACACAGATAATATATATGTGTATGTGTATGTACTCAAAGTATTGGAATCGTGCCGAAGATCGGAACTCGAATTTTCAAAGTATCTACACGTTTTGGGACTTCTAGAACACGAACAAACTACTTTTAGGAAGACGTCTGTGTGTGTAAGGGTGTATCTGTGTATGTTTCTGTGTGTCTGTGTGGATATTACATCCACTCTAATTGAAAAACTAATGGACCGAATTTCATACAATTTGGTAGGTATGTTTTTTGTGGGAAATCCTGATGTTCATTAGATTATAGTACGATTCGTAATAAAAGAATCTGCCTTCTTTGCGAAATGGCCGCAGAAATTGCCTTTATCCACTCTAGCTAAAAACTAATGAACCAAATTTAACAAAATTTGGAGTGTAATATTTCAATAACCTACAAGTGATTTATATACCAAATTTAACAAAATTTTGTATATAAATCATTTGTAGGTTATTCTACTACGATTCGGGAAAAAGGAACGGGCTATTTTTGCGAAATGACCAGCAAAAATCGTTATATATAAAAATAAAAGACTACGTGTGCTCAATTATATCAATTAAATTCCTATTTTATATGTGATTTTTGACAACAAAAAGAATAAGACTAACCCCATTACTCTAGGACTAGCCGTTCTTGAGATATTCTAGTTTTTTCGCGTTTTCGCTACACCACCTTTGACAATAACTCCAGCTATCAAATGAGAACCAAATTTAAGTTTAACGTGTAAATTCAATGTCATTTAAAATACTTATGTTGTGCAGATAAACTCAAATTATCATTGAATAAATAAAGAGAACGAATATGAGTCTGCAGAGAAAGACATGTGCTGTCCACATCAGAATTTTTAACAATATTACACCAATGATTTATAGAAGTGAACGGGGATTATTTTCAGGCCATTTCAAAGAAAATGTATAATCTATATTTAAAGATCCATCAAATTTTTGTCGAATAAAATGTTCAACAAATTTAATCTGTGTACCAAATTTTAACTCTCTAGGACGTAGGAAAGTGCATTTAAAATGCCATCAATTAAATTTATCATGAAGAGTTATATAAAATTTAAAAAAAATGAAAAATTGTTATCTACCAAATTTATCTTAAAATATGAAGCCACTCCCATATGCAAAACGTTTAAACAAATGGAGAGATATTTATTATATAATATCTCTCTCTTTTCTTTCTGGAAGATATCCCAAAGTCAGAATTTAATTGAATTTGTTTTTTTCCCTATATTAAATAATTTTTTTAATTAAAAAACTACTTAACATATTTTACTGAATTTTTTTTTATATATTCTATGGGATAATGTGAATATTTCCTAAAAATTTCGAAGCAATTCGTGAATTTTAAATTTACTTAAAAAATGTTTGAAAAATTAGGTCCCATAGGGTTCAATGTATTTCATTTTTTCAACCCGGGTTCAATAAAAAACTAATTGGGGGATATTAATTATTTATATTCCCATAGGTCCTACAGACCGTCTGAACAACATACTAAAATTCCATTTTGATAAACTCATTTTTACGGCAGTTATCGTGCTAACGGACAGACAGACAGACAGACAGACAGACAGACAGACAGACAGACAGAATGAACAAAGTCATAAACACTTTTCAACTTTGTTGTAAAGTGTTAAAAATGAAAATATATTTAGTACGGCTATTCAACCTATTTTTATGGTAGTGGTTATCAATATTTTAGTATAAAAATTATGCATTAAATTATAATTATACATTTCAGTTAAGAATAATTTAAAATTTTTCAGTGTACAATCTTTCCTTTAAACGAAACTAACTCTATTTTCCCAAATCAAACCGACACTTAATCATTAACAGTGTAACTGATAAGTTACATAAAGTACTCAACTGTATGAAAATCTGTCTATATAAGTTTCTGTATAAGTTTGTGTGTATATAAGTTTCTATATATATACTATTTTGTCTATATAAGTTTCTGCGCATATGCGTTACTGTCTATATTCTATCTATGTATATAAGTGTCTGTCTATATTTTGTCTGTCTATATTTTGTCTGTCTATATTTTGTCTGTCTATATTTTGCCTATCTATACTTTGTCTGTGTATATAAGTTTCTGTCTGCATTCTGCATGTGTATATAAGTTTCTGTCCGTGTTCTGCATATGTATATAAGTTTCTGTCTGAATAAGTTTATACATACACGCAGTTAAGAATACACACACAAATACTACGTTAAAAGTGTTTATTTGTGTGTTAGGATATCGAAAGCGGCTAAATCCATCAAAATTTTGAATTTGATTTTCAAACCTACACTTTGTGTACCCCATCCATGCACTATGCATTGTAGGGAGAGTGAAAGAGGAACTTAAACTCATTTAACTGAGTGTTCGACAAGCATTTTACCATTTTCAGTTACCAAAAAACATTCCCCGATTCATTAACGCTTCTCGAAATGTCATTCACTTCATCATCAATTACGGTAGGATATACAGCATAAAAGACATATCATTAAAAGGGTGAAATATAACATCTTAATGTGGAAAAGAAAGACAGAAGTTTGCGATTTGGTGGCACAAGAGACAAATCGATATGGCTTGCAAAACCTTCAATAAAGATTAAAAAACGTACTTTAGATTATTTTCATTTTTTACTTTAAAGCAAACTATATTTTAAGAGAATACCTATATATTTTAAGAACATGTAGGAATTCTAAAAAACATGACACAAACTTTTATTTATTTATTTTATCTCCACTTGAAAACATTTTCGCTACATTTTTTTTTTGCGCTACACAATATTTTAGCCATGGTTATATTTATCTATTTTGGTGCATGTTTTGCACCAAAAATGAATAATGTGGCAATAATATGTCCGTTTGCTTCTGTTTATGCAATTTTTTGGAATTTAGCCATTTCTTATCATGATTCTTGGAATAAAGATAAATAAATCAAAGTTTTAAATCTACTAAAATATATTACTCGAACGTAAGAAAAACGCTGAAGAGATATATTAATATTAAAAATATTATACTCCCATTACCTTTTTCTTTTTCAACACTTTACAAAATAGTTAAAAAGTGTTTATTAACATTTTACAACATAGTTGAAAAGTGTTTATGACTTTGTTCATTCATTCTGTCTGTCTGACTGTCTATCTATCCGTTAGCACGATAACTGCCGTAAAAATGATTTTATCAAAATGAAATTTGAGTACGTTGTTCAGAGTGTCTGCGGAATGTATGGGAATATAAATGACTAATATCACGCAATTAATTTTGGATTGAACTCGGGTTGAAAAAATGAAATACATTGAACCCTATGGGACCTAATTTTTCAAAGATTTTTTAAGCAGATTTAAAATTCACAAATTACTTCGAAAGTTTTAGGAAATATCCAAATTATGCCATAAAATATATAAAAAAATCTCAGCAAAATATATTTAGTAGTTTTTTAAATAAAAATTAAAATAATAATTACACCTTTTATATGAATAGATCACGTGAAAATTATATGAAGACATAACGTGACCCACTTTAAAATAAAATATGGCATCCATCTTGTATTAAAATCTTGATTTTTAAAGTTCCTTTTAATTCATATTGAGTGTTGTATCCGTCCTAAAACCCCTTTATTTTTGCTTAAATTCTGTGCATCTACATAGTGAAGCAACTCAATTACAATATATTTAAGTTTAAATGATCATACAAATTTGATTATTTCTACAACGAAGCCCAATTTTCACTTATGGAGAATGTAAATACCAAAAGATGTAGAATGATTTGTATAAGAATTGCTGCATTTCCTTAACACAAAATTATTTAGCTCATGGAGTCTGCAATATAACTGATTTGAATGAAATATTATTTGATTTTACGCAGAGATGCAGACGATTTTTTCGATGAAGTTTTAAGCATAGAGTTTAATTACTTGTAACTCCATGGTCTTAAGTTTATAAATAAAATAAATTATTATAATATTGTGATGAATGAAATGAATGAAAAAAGAAAAAGTGCTCTTAGAGAGAGAACCAGGCGTGTTATATTTCGATGACGTCATTTGAAAAAAACTTCATTTGTTTTCGATGAAGTTTTCGAATACAATAAATTATTGTAATATTATGATAATTTAAAAATATTACCAAGGAATGTATCGCATTTTAGACATGTTTAAACGAGATAATTTGTATTTCAATGCCGTCATTTGTATGAAGTCAATTTTTTTTTATGAAGTTTCAAGCTCTCTCATATAATAAATTAATGTAGTATTGTGATAATTTTAAAAATATTACCGAGGAATATTTCGCATTTTTGAGATGTTTAAATAAAATTGCACTAAAGTTGGAAAGTTTTTCATAATCAATGCCTTATGCATGATTGATCTTTTTTGTTAAATTTGGACTTTCTTTTTGAACTTTTATAAAGTTTTTTACTTTTAACATTTTCTTTTTTAGCTTTTCTATTTTTCTATTTTTATACATTTATTGACGTATTTATTTTTTTAATTTTTTATATTTTATTACGCTTAAGATAATATATTTTGCCATGGCTCAATTTTAATTGTTATAACATTTAAACAACGGCAGTATCAATATCTTTTATTGAATTATGGAACATTCTTTGTTTCCATTTTTAGTAATTTAATTTAACAAGAGAAAAAAATACCCGTTTTTAACACTTTACAACATAGTTGAAAAGTGTTTATGACTTTTTTCATTCTGTCTGTCTGTCTGTCTGTCCGTTAGCACGATAACTGCTGTAAAAATGACTTTATCAAAATGAAATTTTAGTATGTTGTTTAGACTGTCTGTGGGACCTGTGGGAATATAAGTAAATAATATCACCCAATTAGTTTTGGGCTGAACCCGGGTTGAAAAAATGACATACATTGAACTCTATGGGACCTAATTTTTTAAATATTTTTAAGAGAATTTAAAATTCACAAATTGCTTCGAAAATTTTAGGAAATATTTAAATTATCCCATAAAAAATTTGAAGAAAATGTCAGCAAAATATATTCGGTAGTTTTTAAATAAAAATTAAAATAATAATTACACCCATATTATATGAAGAGATAAAGTGACCCTCTTTAAAATAAAATATGGCATCCATCTTGTGTTAAAATCGTGATTTTTAAAGTTCTTTTTAATTCATATTTGGTGTTGCATCCGTCCTAAAACCGCTTTATTTTTGCTTAAATTCTGGGCATCTATATACTGAAACAACGCAATTACAATATATTTGGGTTTAAATGATCATCAAACTTTGATTTTTCTACAACAAAGCCTAATTTTCCTTATGGAGAATGTAAACGCATAAAGATGTAGGATGAGATGTACAAGAATTGCTGAATTCCTTTAACACAAAATTATTAAGCTCTTTGAGTCTGAAATATAACTGATATGAAGGACACATTAATTGATTTTACATAGCGAACAGGCGATTTTATAGTAGACTTTTTCGATGAAGTTTTAAACATGGAGTTAAATAACGTTCACCTCCATGTTTTTAAGTTTTTAAATAAAATAAATTACTGTAGTATTGTGATGAGTGAAAGGAATGGATTAAAAGTGTATGAATGAAATATTTACAGCTGCTTTTACATAGAGAGCCTGTCTATTTATATTTCAATGACGTTATTTGAATAAAGTTCATTTTTTTCGATGAAGTTTGAAGTTTTCAAATGTAATAAAGTATTGCATTATTGTGATAATTTTTAAAATATTACAACTGAATGTATCACATTTTAGAAATGTTTAAAAATTGTATTGCATTTAGATAAAATGTTTCATAATCAATGCTTTATGCACAATTGATCTTTCTTGTTTAATTTAAAATTTTTAACAATATAAGCAATAAAAATTTTATTTTATTAGTCTACCGCAAAGGTAATACTTTAAATGAAACATCATTAAGCCCTTCTCCACCTCATAATGCTTAAGGAGATTTTATTGTTTTCTACACAAAATATCTTGCGCGAATAACAATGTTGTGAAACACACACACACACACACACAGAGAGAGAGAGAGAGAGAGGGACAGCCATCAATGTTCTATTCATGTTTAGGGATGCTTCAAATGTGCTCCCAGTCAAAACCTCGAATTCAAATTTTCGACCCCATCACAATACTTTACATTACACTAAGGATATAAATAATTACTTGATAAAAAATAGGCTCTAAAAACTAAATAAAGATATTTAGCGAGCTTTAAAATATTCAATATTTCATTTCTTACATATACAATAATAAATAGGAAATATAATTAAATCATATAAATATAAAATACGGTGCTCCATCTCATATCAGCAATTAGTTGCTGAAAACATTTTTCTTGACAATAGTTCTATACCTTTTGTTTAAGCAAATTTTGGTCGGTGAAAATTAATTATTCTGTTCCTTGGAAAGTCCAGACTGAAAACCCAAATTGTTTCTAGTATGCAAATGTCGTGTATTTTTCCAGGAAAACAAGGGAAATATGTCTGAATGTTTCTTTCTTCCTCAATAAGAAAATAAATCTTATTAACTCTAGGTTTTCGATTTTCCTTTTTTCTTTGTAAAAATGTTTAACAGATGTTAAAAGAGAAACAAATTCTTGCTAAAAGATTATCTGATGAAAATTCTTTAAGACGATAGTTCAATACTAACTTTGTGTTTTCTTGGGAAGGACACAGTTTTGAATAGATATCTGGCAGTGACCCTCTAAAAATGAGGGTTTGACTCATATTGTCTAAAAATATATTTAAGGTAGAATGTGTGCTATTTTTCTTCATATATTACTTAAATTTTATGATTAATATGCACTAAATTTTATTAAATTAGTATATATAATGCATTTTAAAATTAATAAACATTAAAATTATAAATTAAATATTACTTATTTAGTATTTAAAATCACAGTGCAATAGTAAAAAAAAAATTGTAACAGTTTATAGGCAAACAATTTATACACTTTGATGAGAGTTTGAAATCTTAACACAGCAGCTCAATAATCAGATAATCGACTGACATATTGGAAGTTTCGCTGCTCGATCTCGGTTTGATCAGTGAGATACTTACCAACAGCACACGAACAAATTAAGCCTGCAGGTCATTGATAACGGGAGTCCAAATAAGACCCAGTTACGGAATTTCAGTGAACCCTGAAAATTATGGCAACGGTTTCAACATCATGACTACACAGGATGACAGCCTTGATAAAAAAAACATAGAATACAAAGTTGATCCTCCTAAAAACGCCGAGAATACTAAGGTGGTCCTTCGGATAGGTAATTTTACGCTTTGACTTCAGAGGGAAAGTTCTTCTTTGACCAAAAGAACTTAAAATCTCGTCACAGTAGCTAAATGGTTAGATTATCGGATGGTCTGTTCTCATAGGTTTTATAAATATATATCGTTTACATCTCTTTAATTTAAGTTGCTTGAAATAAGTAATTATTTAATAAGATAGTGAGATAAAAATCATTTACCTTTATTTCAGCATTGTTTCGGTTCCTCAGTAGGTTTTTTCTCTTTGTAAATTTTGTTTATTAAAGGGAAGACATGATTTTCAGCAAGGATGACTAATGCTATAATTATTTAATTATATTTTAATTATACATAATTATTTTACATTAGTTTATATACAGAGTATAGGATATATTTACAAATGTGCTTGCAAGTTTGAGCATCCGACAGTTGGCCTCTAAAGACGTGAGAGAAGTGAAGATGAAGGGTTGCAGGAGGTTGGTGGAAAACGAGAGGGTCACAAATTGTTTGATATCGCTCAAACGGCGATTCATAACAAATATCCAACATGTTCAAACATCCCGAACACCAACTGCGATAGTGAGATCTTTACAAATTGGATTCCAGGGCGAGATGACGAAAACGATATAGCTATATAGAATAATTCACTCAAATAACTATTTGAATAAGAAAAACTTAAGCAAGGTAAATAAAAGCACAAATAAGACAGTAATGCTGAACACAGCTTTTTCGAGGATACGCTTGATCCCCTTGCAAGAGATCCAACGAACCCGAAGTCCAAACGAAAAATAGGCCCATTCATATTTTGGATTTTGTGTTTGTTGGTCCTCTTGTATTGACGAAGAGGATCCAACGTATCCCTTAAACAGCTGTATGATGCATTATTGTGTGATTTGAGCTTTTATATGTTGCTCAAATTTTTCTTATCCTTTCTTCTGCATTTCTTATCTCTTCTTATCTTTTCTTCTGCATTGTACTTATTGAGATATTTGAATAATCTGAAAATAAAAATAATTCATTGTTAATAACATAAAATATCACAAATGTATAAACCGGTTTTAGGAGCCAAAGGAAGCATAAATATTCGTAAACAAACATAAATATTTGTCTTCAGTGGTTAATTTAGAGCCATGTAGTATTCAATAAACTATATTTTTACGGTTTATGCGAGATTTCCATAGTTTATGAATGTTTAATACCACAGGGAAGTAACGGTAATTTAAAACAGCACATACATTTCATTTCAATACAAATACAAAAAAATAAATAAATAATAATAAGAAGATTACTGTTCTTTCATCTATTTACCACTCTATCACGCTTGATAATTTTAGCGACAAAGGCATCAAGTTTAATTTAATGTCATAACCAAGCGATTTTAAGAGAAATATCACAGTTACAACTGTCAAATACATTTGAAAATGCAAACCATTTTATTGATATCATATGCTGCTTTGTTGGATTGAAAGCACATTGTATGATATAGTTCATATGGTATGTAGTCACTTGTATATTATGTCTGTCACTATGTATGGTTGAAAAAAATGAAAATATATTCTCTGTGGGACTGAATATAATAACGCATGGTCTGGTAACGAGAGTAATAATAACATATGGTCTGGTAAAATCTGCTCCCGAACCTAAGTTATTTTTTTTAAATTTCTCCTTTCATTTATATAAATTATTTTGAAATATCATAATTTCGAGATGAAAATCATATGCAATAACTCGATTATGAAGATATACAGTTTTGTTTGAACGGAGGAATTCTTCAAAAGTCCTGAGAATCAAATATTTTTCATTTTCGCTATCCATTCTTGTAAGCAATAAAAATTATGAAATTAATTCGAACAAAGTATGAACTCTGATACATATTTTGATGCACATAGTTTCTGAAAAACTTTTTGCATGACTATGTAAAATCCAGCTCTCTTTCTTACAAGGAAGGTCTCCTGACCGACTCCCCAGCGATTTTAATGAAAAAATTACTGTGAATTGTATTGGTCTGTCATAACACATTGTGCAAGTAACAGCGGCCCTATAGCAATAGAAACGACACAATAAATTATTGAAAATTGGTTCTAGGTTACCAGAATCTATACGTTATCCCGATTTGGCGATTATTCATTATGATTACTGTTTTGACAATGGTGAAAGCTGAAAACCTCTGAAGGTGTAATACTATAAAAATTCGGTTAATGCCTAGATCCTAGGCATACGAGCGTCGCATTTGTAAGTAAGACCCCACTGGAAGATTTTGAGTTCTCGTGTTCGATTGATCAGACAGCACAGAGTTTTGAGTGGTTTTCTCCACATATAACGTTAATGCGAAACAAGATCTTTAGAAAGTCCCGCTTTACACCCTCTTGGGCATTTCTCCCATCAGGAGGAAAACCCTTGTGCACTTTTTAACAAAATCAATCGTAATACTAAACAGTGAACACTAACAAGACAGTACGTACTAATACAACTCATCAGCTTTTGAAGTCTCACTTTTTATAAACTTGTCTTAAATTAATCTGTAGGGCAAATCCAATCTGGTGCCACTATGACCTAAATTAATGTAATGTTAACAGGCTTATTATTTTATGGAATAAATGTATTGCAGAGGTGAGGAATAGTAAAAAAATGTTTGAAACAGAAATATGTGCAACACCAACTACATTTTGCAAACCTTTGAAAAGAACTATTGGTCAAAAAGCAATGAAAGGAATCTGATGTATGAAAAACAAAATCAACCGGATTTTGAAAATGTCCTGGGTGTGAATCTGTGTATCCCAGGAATACCAAGAATATTTCTACATTTCAATAAAACGTGGAAAAGAAAACTGATTGTGCGTAATCGCTTGCAATTTAAAAATATTGTCTCTTTTGTATAAATGAATGTTGATTTGCTTAATCATAACCACATCTGAAAAATTTCTCACGAAGTTCTTCCATAATCGAAACCCGTACTTAACTAGGGATTGAATGAGAGCTGTAGTTTTAGGAGGAATGTTAAGTAAATGCATATCTTTATCAGATGGAATACAATTATTTATTAAATCTTGGTTTCTAAATTCAGACCAAGAATCTACCAAAAGTACTGTTTCCTGTGGAGTAATTTTGAAAAAAAAACTTCCGTCAACCACGTACGCAACTCTTGCGATCCCATTTTACCTGATTTGGTTGCAATTGTATAAATATTGCTTGCCTGAAACATGTTCCTTTCCACATTGATTCCAAACTTTCTCGTTGGTTTAGGGTACACAATGAGTAGTGGAGATAACAGATTGCCACTTTTATTAATTATGGACATTATTGTGTAGGAATGGGTTGTGGAATGTATAGATTGGACAACATTTTCAATTTGTTTTTCTCCTGAAAACGCCAGAATATATTTCCTTATTGAAGCCTGATTGATCGGCGTTGGAAACCTGATCATCGCTAAAATGTGAATATTTGACAAAAGTAGTAACATCGTTTACGAAAGCTTGTGCAGAGTTTTTTATATCCATCTGTTCGACTATTTACCGAGACGACAGGATTTTTGTTATTTTCCTGCTGACAATACGGTACTTTTTCTTAAATGTGGTTATCCACTTTCGCCATGCCTAGAATTTCATTCCTGAATCAATGGCTTTAGAACAGGCCCAATGCTATAAATCACAATCATGTACAACGATGCGTTTTTGTCTTCTTTCCTGGAATTGTTCGTATACAAAATCTTGAATGGCTTTTAATTTGTCTCCGCGATCACCCAAATTTCCAATCCGTTTTTCCCAATTTTTTAACTGGCGCAGGTTTTTTACTAATTAAAAGCGATGTTGTACAGATCGTAGAGAGAGACATGATCATTTAGTTGTATTTCTCCAATATTTCACTGCAGCTTCCTTATATTCAAAACTTATCTTCGTTATCTGTGCATCACCTTTATCAGAACCCAAATTAGCATCAGCACTAATATATTCAGGATCGCTTTCGTCGTCGAGCTCGTAATCAGAGGATTCTTCCTCAATCCCCGCACTTTGCTTCAAAGTAACAAATTCATATGTGGATTTCATTGATTCTGTTTTTCAGATCTCTTTCTTCTTGGGTGAAAAGAGTTATTTGAAAACCATTTTGAGTATATTCCAGACCAAGCATCCATATTACGTTACATACGTTGATGCTAGTCATTTCGAATTAACGGAGTTCAAAATTACGAAAAAAACAAAAAAAAAAACCAATGCGAAATTGCAAATGTAAAAAATGTTCAAATAGTTTAAACACACTGTTCTATCAGCTTTTGATAGCGTAAAAAAAATCATGCAACAAGCTTGCATTCAAACAAACAGTAAAGAGAAATAAACTATAAAAAATGTCGCTGGAAATACGAAATGTGCAGTATTACCGAACAGTAAGCGAATCGAAGAGCAAAGCAAACGAGTCGATGCACTGTTTCCGTACTTTATTCGGGGAATATGACGTATACTGTACGCCAACGTTGGCGCCAACTTCTAGAGTAGGGTTACATTTGGCGATGAAAACTATTTTTTTTAATATTTTATTGTGTTGTTTCAATTGCTATAGGGCCGCCAGTACATACACAATGTGTTTTGACAGACCAATACTATCGACAGTAATTTTTTCATTAAAATCGGTGGGGGTCGGTCAGGAGACCTTCCTTGTTAGTAATTTCCTCATTCAAAAATAATTAATAAAAGTCGCAGAATTAATTTAATAGTTAGGGTGCACTATGTGATGCCGGAAGTACCCTTGTTTCAGCATTGTGAATGACTGAAGCCTTTAAAGCATTTATGGATTCAAACAATAAGTACTAGATGATGGCAATAAACTTTGCAAGAGTCAAGCAATGGACGAGGTCAGACGGTCGCCGATAGTTGACATTTAGGCCAGATAAATTTATGTAGAGTAACAAATAATCCCCACACACATCATAAGGTCACGTGATTCTTTGGCCCTCAGACTGTTACGCCCATTTTATCTGCGGGCAATAAAAACTTCCGATTTCATGCGACATACTATACTACACATTTTATAAAACATTTCATAATAACTGCAAACATAATGCCTGTTATATTAAATATAAGATACGTTTCTAAATTGTTCTTTAAAATGTGTTTCTTCTAGCTAGTCATTTCTTTTACAATTAATGGATGATCCTCCTTCTTTTGCTACAAACGAATGTTCTCCTAAATTCATCGTAATGATAAAATTTATATGTAGAGAAAAAATACCTGTAAGAAGGAACTAAATTTTAAAAGTCATAAGACCTTTATCTAAAACGATTTCTACCAAAATATATCCAGGTACTATTCATATATTTTTTCGAATATAATTTCATAATTCATACTGCATTAAAAAATATATTTTAAAAGAAAAATTACATAGATTTATTTTGGGTAATATAGAAATTGAGTGCAATAAGAAGATTATTTCAGAAGATGTGAATGAGAGTCTGGGATACCAATATAGCATTAAGATTATAAAAAAATTACACAGCAACGACTTAGAAAAAAAAAGCAACGACTGGAAAGAATGACTCGATATTTGGAGACGCCAGTTACTATTTATCGTAGATTCGAAATCTGACGTTACATTTGGGAGTTGCTATTGTAAGATTTAGAAGTTAGTGCTCATTTAGATATAAAAACGAATAAATTTTATGCATATGAATTTGTAGATGATATCGAATTATATATTCGAATTTGCTCTACTATAAACGTAACCGAATAACAAAGTAACAAAGGATGTTCCGTTTGTTTTCCCGCAGCTGTATATATTTTAATTGATAGAAAGTTGAACAAACACATTTAAATATAAATGCAAACAAGAAGATTATAAAGACGAATATAATGACGAATATAAAGACGAATATAAAGACGAACATAAAGTCGAACCTAAAGTACAGTTTATGAATATGAATTTGTAGAGGATGTTATTTTGTATCGAATGGTAAATTTGAATTTGATCTATTATGAACGCCCCTGAATAACAAAGGGTGGTTTGTTTTTATTCCCATAGTTGAACATACTTTAATTCATAGAAAGTTTAACAAAAACACACAGAAATACACTAGATGACGTTATTAAAACGAAAGGAACTTTTCACTGCTTTACCTAATGAAATTTCTCGGAATTAAAAACCATTACTCGTATGTTTCTTCCAATTTCGCAGATTAAAAATTGGACAGCCTTGTGGGAACTCCATCTCTTTACTAGCCAAAGTTAGAAAATAATGCAAACGCAAATTGCTTTATGGAAATGAAAGACCATATTTATTTTTTCACTTTAGGCTGTAAGAAATTGACGTCTTAGTTTTCTTTCAGAGGCGATGTAATACAGCACAAAAACATGTGTTCATTAAAACTGCACGCAACGAATATGTGGTAAGAGCTTGATTTTATTTATTTTTTTTAATTATAAATACTTCCTCTCATGGAAGTTTATATTTTTAAGTATTTCATTTAATTTCTATTTGATATTTTATGGGATAAATTAAAATACTTGGTCAAGACATGTTTGTATACAGAACTTGTGATTCGAGTTAAAACGCTTGCTATTTGAGGTAAAATGCTTGTTATTAGAGTTAATATCCCCGATAATCCATGGAAAATAATATGTTCAACATAAGTAAGCATGTGTTGAAATTGATCACATGATAAAATTGTCTGAAGGAAAAAGAGGAATCAACAAATCCGAAGTCTAATGAAAGGGATCCAATATATCCTGAAAACGGCTCCATTATGTGTTCTATTCCAATTGGGTCCTAATTGTATTACAGATTATGTCCTTATCCTATATTTTTCTTTCTTAATAAACTCTTTTAGCTGAGGCGCTCAACATATCGATTCCAAATAGAAAGGGAGATTGTATTTATTTAATCATATATTCATATGAACTGAAGATATCAACATATTTTTATTCAAATGAATTTAGAAGTTCTAGGTCTATACATCTATATTTTTAGGTATAAATACAGTTTTAGTGTTCAATTAAGCAATATTTCTGAGACTTGTGACTTCCACTATCCATACGATTGTGCATATACACTACTTGACAGTGAAAATGAGACACCAAGGGTGAATGGATAGAAAGTGATGAAAATCGGCAAACAGGGAGAGACAGCAATAAACAATAAGTGATGTTTATTACAAAATGATAAACTTATACGCTGAGCGATAACGCCGTCTGATCAGTAGGCTGTATGACCACAGCGAGCGGCTATACAGGCATCAACATGTCTAGGTACAGAGTCAATGAGCGTGCGGATGGTGTACTAAGGGATGGCTGCCCATTCCCTGTCAGCCATTTGCCAGAGTTCGTCCTCTTTACGCGACGGTGACAGTAGCGATGTCCAATCACGTCCGAAACGTGTTCGATTGGTGGGAGATCAGGGGGGACTGGTGGCCAGGGAAACACCTGGGTACACGCTGGCTGATGCGCGCCGTGTGTAGTAGGGCGTTATCCTGCTGGTAAATGGCATTGGGCACCCCCGGAAAGAAGGGTAGTGTCACCTGCCGCAGCACGCCATCCATGTATCATTGGGCCATCTTAGTGTCCTCAATACGTACCAGAGGTGACCTGCTATTATAGGCAATGGCGGCCAAACCATGACGCCGCGTTGTCGCGCGGTGTGACGTTCCGCAAATGCGGCGGGATTGGACCTGTCACCCCTTTAGAACCACACTCATACATGGTGACTGTCATTGTTAAAGCAGAAGCGTGACTCGTTTGAGAACAAGACTGTGTGACATTCCGCCGTCCACGGGGCCCTATCCTGACACTATTGCAAACGGAGACGACTGTGCTGTTGAGTCAATTGCAGTCTTATTAACAGACTCCATGAGTGTAGATTGACGGCGACCAATCGGCGGATAATGGTCCTGGTCGATATGGGAGCATCAAGACTGTCCTGCACATGCTGCAAAAGGGCGACGGAAGTGGCCTGCGGGGCCGCCAACGCTTGCTTGACGTCACTCTGGCAGTACCGGCACCCCTCGAATGTGCCACATTTTCTTGTTCCAACCATCTTCGCTACAGCCGGTGCCCCGTGGACGCGTATAGAAGGCTGTCCGCTGCCATTTGACGTATGGACCGACCTGCCCTGAGTCCGATCAACATACCCCTCGTGAAATTGTCTGTCTGATGGAACTGCCTCGGTCGGTGGCTTCCTAGCATTCTCTGCTACTACACGTTTCCTCTGAGACAAAAAAAAAGAAAAAATGACTTCCCTGGCAGACAGAGCTGCGCGACTACTGCCGATTCTGCAATGTTCCTTCCCTTATATCTCACTCAACGTGTGCGGGACAACTGCGCATTTCACATCATTTACATAACTCGGTGAGCTGCGTCTACGCTGCAATTTGCATATTTTTTTGCCTACTACTTCTTGGTGTCTCATTTTCACTGTCACGTAGTGTATATTTGGGATTTAAGAGGAACTGGTGGACTGAGTGCAAGAGACAAGAAGACTGCTAATGTTGTCAGGCAATGCAACGAAATTGGATTTTAATAGCAAAGCATAACAGAGTTATCGCCTGAAATTTACAATGGCTTATCCTGCATTTTAATTAATCGTGACAGACAATCATTTTTACTTTATATAGAATTTTTCAAATAATTATATATTCGATTTGAATATTTCTCCTCAGAATTGTTTAGTAATGTATAACGTTAAAATGTGTATTATATGGCAATATTATTTGGTATGAAGAAATAAACAGAGTATAATTAAATCCTAGATTAAAATAGGTAAAATACAATTTAAAACTACAATAAAAAAGTGTAATGGAAAATTAGATTGTAAATGCAAATAAACGTCACTTAATTAGAAGACATATACTAAGCGTATATCACGTAAGATTTTATTCTGTACGATAATGTCATACAGGAGATATTTTTATTGGCATGCTCGTTAATATCAAACGGTTCCAAATTTTATTCCTCACTAAAAATATTAAAATAGCAAAACAGACTAACAATAAATTCATAAAGTGACTTTCATATGGTGGCAAATGACACACTTCATTTGTGACGAATCTACTACGAATTTTGTTTTTATTTGCATACTTATTTTGTGCAGCCATGTGAATTTTCAGGAAAAAAACGGAAGTGGCATCTTCAGGATAGGAAATGTAAGTCTTTAGTGAATGCACCTGCATCCTCTGAAATTCGATACTGAATCCATATCAGTCATCATCTAAGTTCTATTTAAAGCCAATCCAGTGAAATCGGCGTATCAACTATCATCAAAGCTCTATTTTGAGAAATAGATGTTACAAGAATATTTTCAAATAAAAGAGAGGAAGAAGACGAGGGTTACTTAATGAAAGCCCCATACTCCATTGGAATTTTATTCTAATTCCATATTAGGCATCATTTAAGCTGTATCTATTACAGGTTCTGTGAAATAAATGTTTCAAAGAAAATGCACATCTTTGAATCGGTAGGAGCGTCTCCAGAACTGGACGCGGAAATCATTAGTGAATCTCTTAATCCCTTACAGAATTTAAGCTTGAATCCAAGTCATTCATTATCTCAGCTCCATGTACATCCATTACTGGGAAATAAATGTTTCAAAGAAATATTTAACTGAAAACGAAAAAGCAACCGGAAATAAAAAAGAAATTGTGAATCACCCAACCGTCTCCTGAATTTGATGCTGAAACCATATCATTTATCATTTAAGATCTATGTATATCTAACCTGGTAGAAAAAAGGATGTTTCAAGTATAATGAAATTTTTTAACCGGAAATGGAAAAGGAACCGGACATTTTTAGTGAATCATCATTCTCATACGGACTTTGATTCAACGTCCTAATCAGTCATCTAGCAAATCCTGAATGGTCATACAGCCAAAGACAGTCTTCTATTTCTATTATTTAGTTTACCATAATCGAAAATACTAGGCTGTATTTCGACCAATTTTTAATAGACTTATTTTGATTAATGTACATGAAATACAAATTAAATAATATTACAACAATTTCAAAATGTATGTATTTACTAGCATTGGTGTAAAACAGTATTTCGTGAAATCGTTGGTAAAAAAAAAACAGAAATGAACAAGTGTTGCATTCTTTTCTACGTTTCACACATTTTGCTCTTAAATTTTTGTTGTTTCTCATTTTACTTATCTCTTGTTATACTAGATGGTGTGACAGTTTGAGGTCATTTTCGACATTATTGTCAAGCCATCTGGTGGGTGAAGGTGCTTACTTTTTTTCTAATGTCTGTTGGCTTACCAAAATATAATTTTCTAGTTTGATTAGAATTTTCGAATCTGAATAAATGCCCAATCCCTCTAATACGGTGTACTTTAAGATGGAGCCACAGCTGCTATAGTTTTTATGAAGCACGTAGTTCTCATTTCATTTCAAGCATTTGGCGTTTTCGCACTAAAGAAGTAAACCGAAGCTTCTCCAAGGCGTTTAAGGTTTTCTTATTTTTAATCCATTTACTCACATTATTAACTAATAGTTTATTAAAGCGAAATTTTTTGGTTAATGGGCGATCACAAATGCAATGAGTTGAATTACCCAATACACATCCTTTGACATATAATCTGAGATGCTTTTATTGATTCTAAAAAAATCCGGAAAAGGATATGGTTTGCTAAAATCCATGATAATTGCTTTGAAGGGGTGTTGAAAGTTTTGTCAACTTTTTCTATAATTCAATTGCATGCTTTTCGTTTTCTGTATTATTCCTGTTATTTTTCCCTTTTCTTTTAAATATGTCTTTCCATGTATGTTTTTGTATATGATTTTGTTAATTCCACATTTTTTGTCTCTATTGTGGTAATATGATTGCTACTTTTACTAGAGTATCGGCATTTTCATTATTTAGGAAACATTTCATGAACAGGTGATTAAGCTTAATATTCAGTTAAAAATTAATCATCTATTTTTCAAAAACATAAAACTTAGAACAGAATCATTAAATTCTATATTCTTATTTTTTTCATATGCATTATATGACAATATTTAAGCAGCTTAGACACATGATTATTTTTTTTAATTGCTGGCTTATTTACTCTTCTTTGCTGAGAATCGTGGCCGATGTTGACGTGAGATTATGCTTCATTTACAGATTAAATATGCATATAGAATAATGTAAACAAAAAACATTTGGAAAGGAAGCTCGGCTATTTTTAATTAGCGTTAGTTAATTAAACTTTTTTTTTATTTCTATTCACTTTATTTGCATTGAAGCGGAGAGAACATTTTTTTTTACTAATTAGATTTTTCTCCATAAGATCAACAAATAATATATTGTTCAGAGAATAATAATTTACAGAAAATATATGTGGATTATTTTTTATTGAATCAAATGTATGATAATAGAAATTAATAATTTAATGCAAAACAATCAGAATTCGTCAAAGGTTGATATGTCACATATTTAAGAACCACCATGTCAGCAGGATAATGTGACAAATATAGAAATTTTTATTTTCTCAGACTGTTGTATAGGTTTCTTAAAATATTTTAAATTCGAGGCTTTGATGAAGTTTTGGAACTTATTTATCCCATGTAGAACAATCTTAAGACACTGATGTGTGCTGTTCAATTATATGTTAATTAAAAGTAATTATTCCATAAACTGAATGCAAAATAATAAAATTTATACTTATCTCAACTGCTAGTTGAGATAAGTATAAATTTTACACACTTACAACACTTACTTGCTAGTTCTGTCCGTACATTTCATTCGACACTTTTCTAGTGACCTACAGTGACTACAAAAGTAATATATTTGAGTTTTTTTACATGATCATGTATATAATTTTTTGATACCAAACTCGAATAGTTTTATGGTATTTTAATTTTCAGCCTCAACATTTTATTCGGAACGAGGCTTATAACAGTTGATAGAGTCTCTTCACAATTCTAAACACAGGCAGACAGTTTAGGGGTCTCAGGAGTTTTAAAAGTGCCAGAAACAGAGTGAATAACCACGTTTCATATTTTATTTCGTGCCTCTTTTCCTATGCATCAATAATACCTAAAAATTGTATGGCTAATAAGAGAATACCTGTTGCATGTATGATAATTTTTGTAATAAGATGAATTTGATAATTATGTTTTTAAAAATTGAATAATACCCATGAATGTATTATAATTTTATTTTGATACAGGTTGCTTGTGCGCCACAACAAAAATAATGCTTCCAGAAACAAAAATATTGCTGATTATGATGTAAAAGTATCCAGTAAAAAATGTATGCTTTAAAATAAAAACATTTGCATAATTGAAAAAAATTTCAACATTAAAATTCAAATATAATAAAGTTTTAAATTGCATTTTGGTTCAATTTTTTTCCAATTTAAAAGCCCTTGCAGAGTCCAATTTGATAATAAGAGCTTGCAATTTCGTCCTAATAGCTCAACAGTGGAACGTTGACTGGTCAGATCAAAGATCAAGGGTTCGAGTCCCTGTTGGGAAACTTTAAAATGGCGCCTAAACAAATTAACCCTATAGGTTAGTGTAAAGTTGTAGGTGGTCTGAAAGTGACCTTAGTACGACTAGCATGAATTCAGTAAAATATTGAGCATCGACTTCAAATTCAAAGGATAACAACAGCACAGAATACTGACTTGGATAAAAAGAGTAGTAGCAGGGGGCTAATTCGAGGAAAAAATAGCAGGAGGTCGTCAGTCAGATTGTCAGTTGCCCATCAATCTGACATTAGAAAGTGGAGAATGCAGAGTCCACTTCGACGATAAGAGCTTGAAATTTCATCCCAGTAGCTTAACGGTACAGCGTAGGCGGTCCAGTACGGAGATCCCGGGTTCGATTCCTGGTTGGGGCAGTAATACCCTTTCCAACCATTTTTAACACTTTACAACAAAGTTGAAAAGTGTTTATGACTTTGTTCATTCTGTATGTCTGTCTGTCTGTCCGTTAGCACAATAACTGCCGTAAAAATGACTTAATCAAAATGAAATTTTAGTATGTTGTTCAGACGGTCTATAGGACCTATGGGAATATAAATGAATAATATCACCTAATTAGTTTTGGATTGAACCCGGGTTGAAGAAATGGAATACATTGAGCCCTATGGGACCTAATTTTTCAAGCATTTTTTAAGCGGATTTAAAATTCACAAATTGCTTTGAAAATTTTAGGCAATATTCAAATTGTTCCATAAAATATATAAAAAAAATCAGCGAAATATATTCAGTTGCTTTCTAAATAAAAATTAAAATAGTAATAACACCTCTTATATGAAGCGATCACGTGTCCATGATATGAAACGATCACATGACCCACTTCAAAATGATATATGGCATCCATCTTGTCTCAAAATCGTGATTTTTAATGTTCTTTTTAATTCATATTGAGTGTTGTATCCGTCCTAAAACTACTTTATTTTTGCCTAAATTCTGTGCATCTACATACTTTAACAACGCAATGACAATATATTTCAGTTTAAATGCTCATCCAAATTTGATTATTTCTACTATTAAGCCTATTTTTCATCTATGTAAAATGTAAACAGCAAAATATGTAGAATGAGTTGTATTAGAATCTCTGTAATTCTTTAACATAAAATCATTTAGTCCATGGAGTCTGCATGGCTGATATGAATGAAATATTCATTGATTTTAGAAAGAGAAGGACGATAATTTTCGATGAAGTTTTACGCATAGAGTTTTACTTACTTGTAGCTCCATGGTCTTAATTTTTAAATAATATAAATTATTATAGTATTGTGATGAATGACATGAATGGGGGAATTATTTATGAATGAAATGTTGCTTTTATAGAGAGAGCCAGGCGTGTTATTTTTTTATGACGTCATTTGAATGAATTTCAGTTGTTTTCGATAAAGTTTTCAAATATAATAACGTAGTATTATGATAATTCTAAAATTATTAACGAGGAATGTATCACATTTTAGAGATGTTTTAACCAGGCAATTTATATTTTAATGCCGTCATTTGAATGAAGTTAATATTTTTCGATGAAGGTTTAAGGTTTCAAATATAATAAATTAATGTAGTATTGTGATAAGTTTTAAAATATTACCGAGGGATGTATTGCATTTTAGACATGTTTAAGTAAAATTGCATTGAAGTTGGAAAGTGTTTCATAATCAATGCTTTAAGCATGATTGATCTTTCTTGTTTCTTTCTTAATTCTTTCGTTTACAAAGGTATCTAACATTTGTCAAATGAATTCTTCCCATAAACTTTTCTCTTCAGAATCGTATTTTATAAATCTAATGTTTTATATTCTAGTTGAATACTTTCTTCCAATTCCTCTAAAACTCACTTCAAAACACATTTGCTTGCTTTATCTAAAAAGGACATTATTGTCGTTATCTGATAACAATAGTTAAGTACCTTAACTATTTGTTATTAAATTTTAAATTCAAGAAAAATGACAAAAATTTTTATTAGCTCCAATTCTATTCAACAACTACACTTTGAGAACTCTAATCCAATCAACTGCACTTTAAGAACTCTAATTCAATCATCTACACTTTAAAAATTCTAATTCAATCAACTACATTTTAAGAACTGTTATTAAATCAATTACACTTTAAGAACACAGGAATAAAATACAAGCAATTTCTTCAATTATAAACTTTTGGAACACGGGAATTACAATATATTTTTTTTTCATTTAAATACATTAGGAACATAAGAACACAAGCAAATTATTCCTAAAAATTATTATCTTCCAGGTTGGAACAAACAACTAATTATCATAAACAAATTGGGTTACGTTTAAATGTAAACATATGCATATCTTACTGCTGGGTTTGGATTTCTTTTTGCCACAAATATATATATATATATATATATATATATATATAAAAATAAATTATTAAATCCAAAGTTAGAATGTATGTAGTAACTCATAATACACTATTCCAAAATTTTCTACAAATACAAAGAAATTAAGACAAAAAGAGGAAATAATAAAGCATAATGCAAGTCATAAGGACAAAGACAATCAACAAATTTCAAAAATGAGGAATGCAAATAAGAAAACAAAAAAATCAAGCAAAAAAGCTTGCACATGGAGGAGATTTAGGCTTACGAGATTAGGCTTACGAAAAGTTCATTTCGAAAAAATTCTCATCGGGTCCATATATCTTTTCGAAATGAACACAAAAATGCTTGTTTCTGAAACACAAGATAGATTTTATCTATAAACTTGTGTTATATGGACGACAAGCATAAAGATTGGAACAATAAAGGAAACATAAATACCTCAAAACGCACCTCTTCAGCGCAACCATGACGAGCAAAATATGACTGGATCATCGTTGCCATATGCCAAAATGAAAAGATGTGATTTGCTGTTGCCAAAGAGAGTAATAAAAACAGTACTGCGCAATAACAATAAAATGAGTTATTCAACTGTTAAAGCTTCGAGATAAATATATATATATATATATATATAGTGCAAGCGATCCATATTAGCGTACGTTCGAGTCTCACATTGGGAGTTTCATTTATAGCTCTTCATTAGTAACTAAAAAATAAGACTTTCACAAGACGCGAATAAAATATTTGTTTCACCAGAGATGCACATTTTCTTTCAAATCCACCTCTCTCACTAAGCCCCCCAGCAATCAGCTAAACCATGGTAAATGAATAAGTAAAATACACTTTGTGCGAAGGATAATGATAATTTGAGCAACGTATATAAGTACAAATAAGATAATAATGTTTCGATTATACGCTGGACCCACTTCATCAGTGCAAGAGAACCAACCAACCCGAAGTCCAAAAGAGAATGGGTGCAAAGGAGAGAAGAAGTTTCGTACAGGACAGAGCACCAGGCGCGGAGCGCCTTTAATCTCCAATCTCAATATATGGTTCGTATCTTCATGCTGTGACATTATTTCATTGACCCATGATATGGAGGCTCGAATTTTTTTTTATTTACTATTTTATTTTTGACTTGGCTCCTAGTGTGGCAGTTTATTGCACATTTTGGTTTAGTCAGTTTGGGGGGGGGGGGGGGAGGTGATGCAGATGTGAAGGTTACCTAGCAATTTGGCAGTTTAAGGATTAAGAATATTTTTTAAATTTGAAAAATATTGATCGCGATTTTTAATTAATTTTAGTTGCTAGCGAAGGGATTTACCTAAATCTGGTTATTCAAGGTTAAGTATTGCACGGGGTCTCTTACGAGATTTGGCCTTGCGATGATCATAGTCAGGTAGACTGAATAGAGGTTCATTTGGAACTGAAGGCAGGTTGCCGTAGAATTTTAGCGCTAGCTTTTTAATTTGGGCTTTCACGGTTTTTATTTTAAAGTCTTTTCTAATCACCGAGTTCCTTAAATATCTAGGGGCTTTCCTGATACACCTTAGGATTTTATTTTGTTTTGTTTCTAAGAAGTCTATGGTAGTTTTACAGGCATATCCCCATACGGGTGCTGCATACAACATTCGCGGGCGGATGATCGATTTGTATATTAGAAGTTTGTTTTGATAATTAAAATTTCCGTTTTCTATAATTGGGTATAAAGCTCCTGTGGCATTATACGCTTTTTGATTATATCTGTTACGTGCAATTTCCAAGTTAGGTGGGAGTGTATCGTTACACCTAGGTATTTAGATGATTTTTCCGCGGGTAGTGCTTGGTTGTTTATATACAGAGACGGCAGGGGTTTATGCTTCCTAGAGAAGTAAATCCAATGACATATTTTAGGGTTTAATTTTATTCGCCATTTTTCCAGTCACGTTTGGAGTATGTCTAAGTGTTGTTGTAGCTGTCTGTGCATTACTGTGAGATAAGTGTGTTTTGCAAGTATCGCACTGTCGTCTGCATAGAGTGCCAGCTCTGTGTTTGGAGTCCTGGGGATGTCATTCAGGTATATGTTAAAAAGTGTCGGACCCAGGATGGATCCCTGCGGTACACTACTTTTTATGAGCTTGGGTTAAGAGAGAGCCAATCAGAATGCAGCGTGAAGAACAGTCCAGTCAGTGCGAAACGAAATAAAAGCGTAAGCCACGACCTAACAGTAATATCCCGCCAAGACTCATTAAGTTCGAACAAGAATAAATGAGGCTCAACAAGGTTAAAACGGCCCATAAGAGGATGACACAAAGGAATAGAACAAATAAAAGGGGAGGGGTTACATTGCACTCTGCCAGACGCCGAACAAAAATGCAGTACTGGACAAGTCCTTAAATGCATTACTAGAACTGCCCTGGGTATGGAAAACTTCAGAGAGGTCAAGATCATAGATCGACGTGAATCTGGGAAATAGTTTGCTGAGACAATATTTAACATGGTAAAAACTGTTCATGCTTAAAACAGCCGCACTTCCGAAATTTTAAAGCATCGTAACATGAATCAATAAGTTCTACAAAGTATATTCTTCTAAAATGTATTTATGCAAAATAAATAAAATACATTATCAAGCCTAAGACATGCCCAGTTATGCTCTATTTTCAACTTTCAATGCAGTATATTAAATATATATTTTTTTTCAAAAAATATTCGCAATTCGAATCCTTTTGCTGCCGTGAAATGTAAGTGGATTCAAATAAAAGCACGAAAAGCGTAGATTTATGCAAATTGGGTATATTTATGATACTAAAGCAGAAGTTTTGATCCAAATGTGTTCTTTTTTTCTCAAGGCCTGTTCCTTTTGAAGTCTGGAATTCATCAAAGAATTTAACTTTTGATGTTCACTGGTTCGGAATTCAGAATTATTAGTGTATGTTTCGAAACACATATTGGGGTATTCAGTTTTCTAAATAAAAATACATTTCCCTTGAAATCTGTATGCCGCAAATGCTGTGGTTGAAATTTGTAAATATTTTTATTGAGTAAGGCATTGATCAGTACACTTCCTTAATGGTATAAAATTATTTTTGTAAATTTAATTTATTCAATTAATCATTTAGTACCACTCAATAAAATTGTAAGAGAGAACGATGAAACACAAAACAATTACAAATATTATTATTATGCACATACAAAACTGAGTATTAGGTAGTAAAATTTAGGCCACACACAGAGAGCAGAGAGAGAGAGAGAGAGTAACATACATAAAAATCTGATGTGAGCAGCACATAAATTTCCTTATATAATGCAATGGATTTACTACTTTTACAGTTAAAAAAATGTTATTATTATAGTAAATACCTATATTCTTTCCAAGATAATGTATTTTCTTCAATTAGTCGTCATTTTCATAGATTTAGCGTCATTTATATCCATTTGGCGAAATTTTCGTTAATTTGGAAACATTTAAAAATGTCGTCAATTTGGCGACATTCTGCTAAATTCGTCGCAAAAGTCTCGGCAAGCGTTATGGACAGAGAAATAAGTTATTCTTACAGCGGCTAAATGATTATTGGCGTTCATATACAAAAGTATTACACAAAGTATATTTTTGCGTGAGTGGAACGAGTTAGATCCACGAGAATGATGTCACCAAATTTATCGTATGATATTACATATGAAAAGTGAACATGTTTCTTAATAGCTAATATATATTTTTTAATTTATAGGATTTTTTGATAAATTCATTTGAAAAATGTGCAATATCGCGAGAATGGTTCGTGCTCGCGTTCTAAAGTTTCTGGCAATCATTTTCTAAGGAAAAATTACATAAGAAATGTCTATTTGAGTAACTTTATTAAAGGTTTTGATTTTTTGATGATCTTTTCATAATTTCACTCGAAAATTTAGGAGGTTCTGAACATTCGATCGTGTTTTAAAACAATAGGCTTCCAGTATTCACGGATTGTGAATTTTGTACCAAATTTCATTCGAATCGCTCCATTCGTTCGTGAGATATCGTCTCACAGTCTCACTGATACACACACATACACACACACATATATACTTTCATACACACACACACATATATATTTTCACACACACACACACACGGGCATCACTTCAAAAATGTTCGATTCGTGATCAGGGATGCTTGAAACGTGCTCTCCCGTCGAAAACTCGAATTTGAATTTTCGACCCCGTCACAATACTTTCCTTATACATTATGTATATAAGGAAAGTAAAAATATGATACTTTCAAAACGAATTGTCCCTACAATTTAGCAAAACTTGATATTTTGAGAAAATTGTAACACAAATTGCATCTTTATATAACTTTCGCTGAAAATACATTGGTTTTCTGCTGTTTAAAAAAATACACATTCAAATGCCTTTCGGAAGGCATCGCGTTTCCTGTTTAAAAGTCAAATCTGTAATTTCTCAATAAGGTTTTTGATAAATCGTAAATAAATGTACTCCATTTTTGGTTAAAGGACAAAGTTTTAATGCTTAAAGCTTTAAATTCCAATCTTTGTTGTTCGTAATTCAATAGCGAGCGGATATAGCAGAACGATAAATGCTGCCGTGTTTGTAGCACAGTTTGTAGCCCCGCTATAAGAGCGTCCGTCCTCTATTGGTCGAGGAGGAACTACGATCGACAAGTTTAGAACAGTACCCAAGCACTTGAATGGCATGTGTTAAATCCCTATGAATGAGGTCATTCGTGCACATAAAATAACTATTTTAAATGTAAATTTTATTGACATGAAAATAGGCCACAAATGGTGCGTGAACTAGTACGTAGATATACATAGTCAGATATACATCGTCATTTTTGAAGAAAGCTTGTATGCCTTTTCTGAGGTCGTGAAATTGCTATCTCTCACAGAAATTGAAATATCCAAACAAATCGGCCACGATTTTTTATTTTGTACTGGTTAACATAAGGAGTCTACTGATTTTAATAAGTTCAGATCCGATTTAAGTTTTCAAACAAATCCTTTAAAAATTGAAAATGAAATGAAATTATTATATTTCAGAGAATTAAAAAAATAACTACTTTAGTAATATTTTTATATAAAAGAGTAATTTACGGAGAGTTATACTTTACAACAGAGATCGAGATAACGCCTCTGTGCGCATATTTCACGCTATGGAATAGGTTAATACGCTTTGAAAATTAAGTAAGGCGTTTTTTTACGCTTTGAAAAAAATTGAATTCTGAAAAAAAGAAATCGCCAATCACAATGTTTACGGAAGATCCGAAAAAGTCACAAAAACGGAAATCGGTCACGAATTTCCCGAAAATGTTACGAATTCGAAAACAGACACTAATTACTTTCCCTGCAATACATGGTAATGTATAGGGAAAGTATTGGAATCATGCCGAAAATCGCAACTCGAGTTTTCGACGGATCTACACGTTTCAAGACCTCTAGAATACGAAAAAAACATTTTTAGCGTGACGTCTGTGTGTGTGTCTGTGTGTCTGTCTGTCTGTGTGTCTGTCTGTCTGTCTGTCTGTCTGTGCAGATTTTGTATCCACTCTAACTAAAAAACTAATGGACCGAATTTCACAAAATTTTGTAAGTAAGTCACTTGTGGGCGGGGCTGGTGCTGATTAGTTTTGGGTACGATTCGGAATAAAAGAACCCGCCTTTTTTTGCGAAATGGCCCGCAAAAGCTTGTATCCACTCTAGCTGAAAAACTAATGGACCGAATTTCACAAAATTCGGTAGATGAGTCACGTATAGGTCACCCTGGTGCTGATTAGATTTTGGTATGATTCAGAAAAAAATAACCTGCCTTTTTTTGTAGAATGGCCCGCAAAAATTGCCAAAATCTAAACTAAAAAGCTACGTATGCTCAAAGATATCCATTAAATGCTTGTTTAATGCGTAATTTTTAACGAAGAAAAGAATAAGACCAACCCCATTACACTAGGACTAGCCGTTCTCGAGATATATTAGTTTTTTCGTATTTTTCCACCCCACCTTTGAAAATAAGTCCAGTTATCAAATGAGAACGAAAATTGAATTAAAAGTGAATTACATTTAATTGAAATAAATAGAACGTGGATATAAGTCTGCAGGGAAAGTCATGTGCTGCCCACATCAGATTTTACTTTCCCTGCAATACATGGTAATGTATAGGGAAAGTATTGGAATCATGCCGAAAATCACAACTCGAGTTTTCGACGGATCTACACGTTTCGAGACCTCTAGAATACGAAAAAACCCTTTTTAGCGTGACGTCTGTGTGTGTGTCTGTCTGTCTGTGTGTCTGTCTGTCTGTGCAGATTTTTTATCCACTCTAACTAAAAAACTAATGGACCGAATTTCACAAAATTTTGTAGGTAAGTCACTTGTGGGCGGGGCTGGTGCTGATTAGTTTTGGGTACGATTCGGAATAAAAAAACCCGCCTTTTTTTGCGAAATGGCCCGCAAAAGCTTGTATCCACTCTAGCTGAAAAACTAATGAACCGAATTTCACAAAATTCGGTAGATAAGTCACTTATAGGTCACCCTGGTGCTGATTAGATTTTGGTATGATTCAGAAAATAATAACCTGCCTTTTTTTGTAGAATGGCCCGCAAAAATTTCCAAAATCTAAACTAAAGAGCTACGTATGCTCAAATATATCCATTAAATGCTTGTTTAGTGCATAACTTTTAACGAAGAAAAGAATAAGACAACCCCATTACACTAGGACTAGCCGTTCTCGAGATATATTAGTTTTTGTCGTATTTTTCCACCCCACCTTTGAAAATAAGTCCAGTTTTCAAATGAGAACGAAAATTGAATTAAAAGTGAATTACATTTAATTGAAATAAATAGAACGTGGATATAAGTCTGCAGGGAAAGTCATGTGCTGCCCACATCAGATTTTTTTGAGATAAGATTTTTCTCATTCTCTTGGTAAGCCGTTTTCGTGCGATTGCGAAAATCACGCTCTCAAACGATTATTGCCACTGCTCCACGCAAGAGATGACCAATTATTATCTTTCTTGCACTTTTGAAATCTATTTAATCGACTAAAATGTTTACAATAATTTCGTCTTGTATAGAAAAAAATATTTCTCACTATCATTAATGAAATGAAAGGCTGTTTTGCAGCAGTACAACAAAAACAAACTAAAATTGTTTTCGAACCGCAGTATATTTCGTATAATTGAGAAAATATTTTTCGCTTATGCAATCCGTTTGCCTCAACTAAATTTTTATAATTATTACGCATTGTAAAATAGCCGTTTTTCAGATTTAATATTAATTACATTAAGGTATTTTTTCACTTCCGCAATATGTTTGCATCGGCTAAAATTTGTTATTTTGTGTTTCATACAGAAACTATTTCTGAAACGCATTATTGATGAAATGAACGTCAATTTTTGAATAATGGTATTAAAATAATGATGTGGGTAGAAATGCAACCATTCTAAAAACATAAATTAAAATTTGATGCATTTGCATCTGAATTTATATCTTTACAATTTAAATTAAAAATGATTATTTGTTTCATCCTTTAGTTTAAATAAAGATAGTAATCCTAATAACTTTAATTTAAATGAGTTCGAAAAATAATAACAAGAAAGATCAATCATGCATAAAGCATTGACTATGAAATACTTTCCAACTTCAATGCAATTTTATGCAATCATTTCTCAAATGCGATACATTACTCGGTAATACTTTTAAAATTATCCTAGTACTACATTAATTTATTATTTTTGAAAATTTCATCGAAAAAAATGAACATCATTCAAATGACGGAATTGAAATATAAATTGCCTGGTTTAAACATCTCTAAAATGCGATATATTCCGCGGTAATATTTTTAGAATTATCATAACACTACAATAATTTATTATATTTGTAAACTTCATCGAAACCAAATGAACTTTATTCAAATGACGTCATCGAAATATAAATCGCCTCTATATAAAAGCAGAATTTTATTCATAATCATTTTTCCAATCGTTTAATTCATCACAATACTAATAAGTTATTTTAATTAAAAATTTGAAAAATTGTTATCTACCATATTTATTTTAAAATATGAAACCTTTCTCATATATAAAAGAATTAAACTCTTGGAAAGATATTTATTATATAATATATTTATTTTTTCTTTCTGAAGGATCTAACGAGAGTCAAAATTTAATTGAATTTGTTTTCATCCCTATATCATCCATATATTAAATAATTTTTATTTAAAAAACTACCCAACATATTTTACTGAAATTTTTTTATATATTTCATGGGATAATTTGAATATATCCTAAAATTTTTGAAGCAATTAGTGAATTTTAAATTCGCTTAAAAAATGTTTGAAATATTAGGTCCCATAGGATTCAATGTATTTCAGTTTTTCAATCCGGGTTCAATAAAAAACTAATTGGGTGATATTATTCATTTATATTCCCATAGGTCCCACAGACCGTCTGAAAAACATACTAAAATTTCATTTTGATAGAGTCATTTTTACGGCAGTTGTCGTGATAACGGACAGACAGACAGACAGACAGAATGAACAAAGTCATAAACACTTTCAGCTATGTTGTAAAGTGTTAACAAAGTCATGAACACTTTCAACTATGTAAAGTTTTAAAAATGTAAGATTTTTTTTTACTCTATGTCAAATACATAATGTATTTTGCTTTTTTCCCAGAAAAGTGAACATAAAGAGAGCATTTTTAAATATTTTTAGAACAAAATGAAAGTCAAAATATTCTTCTATTGGGTAATCTTGAAATAGTCTTTATAGTATCTGAAAATTTGGGGGTAATTGCTCATTTCTTAAAAATCACTCCTCTGGAAAACAAAATACTCCTTCAAAATAAGCCAGGGCGTATTTTTACTCTTCTGGAAAAACTTTAGGGCGATCTCTGCTTTACAGGGATCGAGATAGCGCCTCTATATGCATATGTCACGTTATAAAATAGGTAAATACGCTTTTTAAATTTAAGTAAGGCGTATTTTTACTCATTGATTTATAAAAAAAAATCGCCAATCACGGTATTTACGGAAGTTTCGATAAAATCATAAAAACGGAAATCGGTCTCGAATTTCCCGAAAATGATACAAATTTGAAAACAGACACTAACTTTGAAATCGAAGATTTCTCATTCTTCTGGTAATCCATTTCCGCGCGATTGTAAAAAATCCTGCTCGCAAACGACGGTTCCCACTGCTCCACGCAAGAGCAGAAATGCCGATTACTACGGATCCTCTGTACTTTCTACGGCATACAGTCTCATACTACTGATTACGGAATTTACATAGTTTCCTACGGGAAATTGCATTTCTGCCTTGCGCAATGTAAATTTACAGCCGCATGCATAGTATTGCCAATCAAATCAACGTAATTAAAGGGATTTACGAATGCCTGTTATGTAAATTAAGATCGCGATCGCCTTTTTTCATGAAAGTAAATATGTTCCTTAAAAAGTTGTCATTCGTCATAAATCTCTGAACGGTTATATTTTAAAATTATTTTTGCATAAACAGTGCAATTGAGAAATTCAGTTTATGTTCGATTGAATAGCTGAGAACCCATTAGTATATTTTTTCATCCATCTCCATCTTCTAAATATTGGATATTAGATTGACTAAACTAGCTTATTTTCGTAAATTATTAAATTCTGGTTAATTATTAAAGTCCGCATAATACATATTTCCGTTTTTTTTGTTGGAAAATGGGTAAAACCCCTGTGAAGGGATATTTTCCAAAAAATGGTATCAAGTCACTGATTTAGGCAAATAAAATAAAGCTTTTTTGGCAACGATTCAAATTGATATATTCACATCTTTTAGCATTGCTATATTTTATTTTTTATTAAAGATCAATATTCATGATTATCCTAGTGAAAACTGTTACCAAACGTTAATGTTTGTTTTCAATACAAAGTAATTTACACTGGATAAAAATATTATGTAAATATAAATATTTATATTAATGCATAATTATACATATGGTCAAATAATTTCATGTATATGCATTTTTGAGTGATGTGACCGTATATATTTTATTTCTTTGGTGAAAAAGTGCTAAATATTCTATATTCCTAGTCTATTTTCCTTCTTCACTACTGAAATCTTTATCAACTAGTTGGCATCTCTGCACAAGAGATGACCAATGATTATTTTTTTCCCACTTTTGAAATCTATTTAATCGACTAAAGTTTCTATAATAATTTCGTGTTACATAGAAAAAAGTATTTCTCACACGTGTCATTACTGAAATGAACGACTATTTTACAGTAGTGCCGTGAAAAACGAACAAAATGTTTACTATATTCTCAGTATATTGCGTATAACTGTGAAAATATTTTTCGCTTATGCAATCCGTTTGCATCGACTAAATTTTTATAATTATAACGTATTGTCCGTGTATAATAGCCCATTTTCAAACTTATTATTAATGAAATTAAGGTATATGTTGCTTTGTAAAAAACTGCATTTGTGGACAATCCTCTACATTTCCTTTAATTGTAAAAATATTTTTCACTTTTGCAATATGTTTTGCATCGGCTAAAATTTGTTGTTTTGTGATTTGTACAGAAACTTTTTTTCAAACGTATTATTAATGAAATGAACGTCAATTTTTTTACGTTCATTTCATTTTTGAATAATGATTTTAAAATAATGATTTGGGTACTTAAAAATGCAACCATTCCAAAGACACAAACTAGAATTTGATGCATTTGCATCTAAATTTAGATATTTAAAATTTAATTTAAAAATTTATATTTATTTCATATTTCAGTTTAAATAAAGGTAGTAATAATAATAACTTTAATTTAAATGAGTTCGAAAAATATTAAAAATTTAAGAAAATCTAGCCGGTTTCACAATAAAATTCACAAAAAATTTTTAACTCTGTGAAATACATAATGCATTTTGTTTTGTTTTTTCAAGACACGTACACATAAAGAGAGTATATTTTAAATCTATTTTTTTAAACAAATAAAAGTCAATTTTCTTCTATTGGATTCCCTGAAATTGTTATATAATATCTAGAAATTTAAGAGCAATTGGTCATTTGTTAATAATGACTCCTCTGGAAAGCAAAATAATATTTCAAAATAAGATAGGGAGTATTTTTACTCTTCTGGGAAAATTCCAAGGTTATCTCTGCTTGTGCAGTTCTCTATCTTTTGCAGAGTTTTCATCTAAAATAAATTAGCAAAATATAAACAGATTAATTTCCTTACTAATAACAAGTGAGATAATGTTTTAAATTTACCTATCGTATAGGGAGACTTTTGTGAAGAAATCGATATTTGAATTCGAACGATTAATCGAATAATTCAGTTCTCGAGTTAATTCACTTCTTTTTTTTCGAATTTCGACAATTTGGCTTCTTTTTAAAATGTGCCTAATCACTAAATTGAGAGGGGAAATGATTCTTTTTAAGCTGCCTGTACTCTTTCCCTAAAATGCGAATAGTTAAGTCTTTTAAAATGCCATTTGGAAGAAAACACATCTAATACGTTTTTATTATACGACGTCCATTTTGTGTCTTATTAATTAAATTTTATAAAACGATATATATATATGTATATATATATATATATATATATATATATATATATATATATATATATATATATATATATATATATATATATATATATATATATATATATATATATATATAATATAATAATAAAGAATATAAATATAAAGAAACTTAATTCACAATGATTTACAAA
This sequence comes from Amaurobius ferox, assembly GCA_951213105.1. Taxonomy (NCBI): domain Eukaryota; kingdom Metazoa; phylum Arthropoda; class Arachnida; order Araneae; family Amaurobiidae; genus Amaurobius; species Amaurobius ferox. The sequence goes on along the minus strand of OX578139.1, from coordinate 56,919,124 downwards.
TTCCTGTAGTCTTTAGAATGGCATTGTTATTTAAAATATTCTTATAAGATATTTAATTTAAAACTCTTAAAAGTAGATATAAATATGTCTGTTCTCGCTATACAAAATTATCTTCACAGACATAACTAAAGAATAAAAAATCCTGGCCCGGTTTCACAATCTAGCCGGTTTCACAATAAAATTCACAAAAAAATTTTAACTCTGTGAAATACATAATGCATTTTGTTTTGTTTTTTCAAGACACGTACACATAAAGAGAGTATTTTTTAAATCTATTTTTTTAAACAAATAAAAGTCAATTTTCTTCTATTGGATTCCCTGAAATTGTTATATAATATCTAGAAATTTAAGAGTAATTGGTCATTTATTAATAATGACTCCTCTGGAAAACAAAATACTCGTTCAAAATAAGTTAGGGAGTATTTTTACTCTTCTGGGAAAATTCCAAGGTTATCTCTGCTTGTGCAGTTCTCTATCTTTTGCAGAGTTTTCATCTAAAATGAATTAGCAAAATATAAACAGATTAATTTCCTTACTAATAACAAGTAAGATAATGTTTTAAATTTACCTATCGTATAGGGAGACTTTTGTGAAGAAATCGATATTTGAATTCGAACGATTAATCGAATAATTCAGTTCTCGAGTTAATTCACTTCTTTTTTTTTCGAATTTCGACAATTTGGCTTCTTTTTAAAATGTGCCTAATCACTAAATTGAGAGGGAAAATGATTCTTTTTAAGCTGCCTGTACTCTTTCCCTAAAATGCGAATAGTTAAGTCTTTTAAAATGCCATTTGGAAGAAAACACATCTAATACGTATTTATTATACGACGTCCATTTTGTATCTTATTAATTAAATTTTATTAAACGATATATATATATATATATATATATAAGATATTTAATTTAATACTCTTAAAAATAGATATAAAAATGTCTGTTCTCGCTATACAAAATTATCTTCACAGACATAACTAAAGAATAAAAAATCCTGGCCCCTTTTGTAAACAAATGTACAAAAATAATAAGAAATTGGAGCAATATATGCAAAAGGAAATCGCTAAAAGGGCATTAGAAGATATTCCGTGCCATTTTTATCCTATTTCAACAATTGACTAAACACAATATATGAGTTTAAAAATTATTTGCCCAAAATAAAACGTATGACAAAAAAAAATTAAAAATATCATTAATTCCTGGAATCTTTAAACCCGAAGGCTGTGGTTGGTATAATCCAGACAAAAATGCAATACTGTTTATTTATAAAATGTGTATTTAATGCATTTCCTTTCTATTTAAATTTAAAAAAATTAAAAATCACATGCGTGTGAAGTGTACGACAATTTTATAAAATAACACTAAACTGAACATGATAGCATTCTAAAAATGCATTCTACGGCTTTTATTTCATCCTGCATCCTGCTTTAATATTCACTTTTCAACGAATTGGCACATCGATTTCACACAGCTGTTTAAACCCACTGCAAATAGAATACCTTTCAAGTACCTGCATTTAAAATTCTGAGAGATAATTGCTATTGCCAGAGTACCGTCATCTGTATTTATAATATGAGTGGTATAACATACTGGCATCTTTGATGAATTTACTGGTGAGTCCGGAATTGTTTGAATGCATATCATCGTTCTATTAATTCCCCAGTAAATATTTCATAATAAAAGAGACAGAAAATACTGGAATAAAGTTGACTGAAATGATGCATGGATTGTGTATCAAATACTTTTTCTTTGCACACCAACTTTAAATTGAATGATCACAATTGAAACCGTTATGCACAATTAAAATGTCAGGCACCGTTAACACGGTGTGAAAATTTCTTTAATGTTCGAGTATAAGCACATGTTTATCATATCCTAAAATGAGTAGAAAGCTATATTATACAGTTCAGTGAGACTGATTGACTAAGGGATGTGAGTTACACAGTCCAAACTGCTAAACGTAGAAACTTGAAACTTTTCATACAGGTAAAAATTGACATATAAGAAGTGAAAAAACTAAAATCTTATATTTTGTTAGAAAATTTCGAAATTTTTTGTTAGAATATGCATCCAGCCGCAAATGGCTAAATACACAACATTCACTTTGCCATCTCACGGAGAAATATGTATCCTAAATTTCATTAATAAACCCTGCGTACAATTAAGCTTGAGATATTAACATTGATTAATTAACCTTGAGATATTAACCTTGATTAATTTACCTTCAGATAGGTACAGAACATTATATTTTTATATTTTAGAATTCAATTTTTTATACATTCTTGATTTCATTTGTAGTAACAGAGTTAAGCTTTAAACGCCAAAATCGTCTACTGGTTATTTTTCAAATCAAACTATTGAAAATGCGTTTTGTTTATTTTTATTTGTTCTTCATTCACTTTAATATACGTGTGTCTGATTTTAAAATAACTTATACATGATTACGAATATTTATTAACTGAGCGAATATTAAAAAAGTTCACTAAATTTATATTTCCTTTTTCAGTTTAGTATAATGTACATACTTAAAAATTCCTGAGTTCAGCTCAACGAGTACAAGTAGCAAAAGGGTTAAAGTAACATAATGTGGAACGCACGACATTTACAACTCTGGAATGTTTGCATTATTAAAACTAGAATAATAAGATGATTTTCTCCATCCTAAAAGAAAATTCATCTTTCATTTGATACTCATAATCTTTGAAAAATAAATATGTCTAAAGTTTGAAATATTACATTTTGTTCAAAGGTGACATGACGTGATAAATTTCAAATTCAGAATTTATTGAATATCAGCTTCTGCGTCAACTAAATTGTTTGCATCCCGGACAATCTCTCTCTCTCTCTCTCTATCTATCTATCTATCTATATATCTATCTATGTCGTCCTTTCCTCTACTTTTTAATTTTACCTTACTAGTGTTCAATGTTATTTTACGTACACATCGAAATTGGTCACTTCAAAAAGAGCAAATGTCAAGTTTTCAAAAAATTTTCAAGAATCAATAAAAACTGAATAAATAGAAATAAAATTAAGATATCAGAAATTTTCAATAATGTGTTCAGCACCCTATTTAGTAATACATTTTGTTCTCTTGCCAAAAGTAGTTTTGTTGATTTTTTTTCTAAGTACTAGGGAGCTTGCCCCCCCCCCCAACTCGCCAAATTGCTACGTTCGCCAACTCCAAATAACTTAAAATATAATAATAATTTTGTATAATATGTAGTTCTGAATAATACATTTAAACCATCTCTTTAAAACAGATAGTCCTATTCGCCATCTGATTCCGCATCGCTTTCATTAACAACTTCCAATTTGTTAATCAGTTCAGTATTTCCTCATTTATATTTATACAGTATTACATTTACAGTATTATATTTACAGTATTATATTTACAGTATTTATTCAGTATTTCAGTATTTGTTAATCAGTTCAGTATTTCCTCATAAAAGTTGTTTTGATGTTCTGGAATGCTATTTCTGAATATTTTCAAATTCTAAATCTTCTTTTTATATATCGGTGCTTTAATACTAGCATAAACTTATTTCGATAGCAAAAATAAAGGGTCTGTATTGCACGATGAATTCAATGAGAATTTTGCTGCTATTTGCATAACATACAAAACTGCCTTCAAAGACTCGAAAACCTCAACAATTTGTTTTTCGTAAAATGTGTGATTTATGATATTTTTGAAATATCAGTTTTATTTCTATAATTTGCATTTGATCTGTTTATGCTTTTTACTAGAGCTCTGCGTAAAATGTAAATGTTCGTTCGTGTTTGCTTTAGTTCAAATTCTCTATAGTAATGGTGCTCTTCCTGAAATCATCTGATGACGAACATTTAAAGTCTGCAAGCTCAAAAGGCTTTTTATCCTGTGTGTTTACGTCTATTTTCTTTAAATAAAGATTTTAACGCTTACTAGTATTTAAATCTGTCAAAGACAGGGAAACAGACATGCTTCAAAATTAAATGGTAACTTTTTATAAGTTGTAAAGAACCTTGCTGCCCAACCGGGAATCGAACACTGGATCCTCGAACTGACCGGTCGAATATCTACCGTTGAGCTACTGGGACGAAATTGCAAGCTCTTGTTATCGGCATGGACTCTGCATGCTCCACCCTCTAATGTCAGATTGGTGGGCAACTGGCAATCTAATTGATCACCTCCTGCTATTTTTATCTCAGGTTGGCCTCCTTCTACTACTAGTTTCACCCAGGGTAGTATCCTGCTTGGTCATTATCCCCTGAATTTGAAACCGTCGCTCAATCTTCCAGAGTCCACTGAATCCTAACTAGTCGTACTAGGGTTACTTTCAGACTTCCGACATACAATTTCTACCCTCTATAATAATAAATTTAATTTTTTGAAACAAAAAATTGATTCCTTTTCATCTCCCTCCCTCGCGCCTCCCTCTGATTTTGATTTCCTTGTTCCTTTCTCTAACTTTCACCCCTCTAAATGGTCCGTAAATTTAGTTAACAGAATGGATAAAAACTCTGCCATTTATAATATATATACTGATGGTTCAAATATTGACAATAACACTGGTTTTTCAGTCTGTATTTTTAAACATGATGTTCTGGAAAAGGTTCTCTCCTATAAACTTGACAACAGGAATACAGTATTTCAAGCCGAACTTACCGCTATTTCCTTTGATATTGACTGGGCTTCCTCTAGTAATACCCCTGTTAATATTTTTCCGATAGCCTCTCTCCCATTCAAGCTCTTAACTCAATAAAAAATAAATCTAATTATCTTAACTCCATTAAGTACAAAGCTCTCCTTGCCAAAAATCTTGTCAATATTTCTTGGGTAAAAGCTCACAATAACATATCTGGAAATGAAATTGCTGATTACCATGCCAAAATTGCTGCTATCTCTGGTTCCCCTCTTACTATTCCCTTTCCTTACTCGCTCCTCTCAAAATTTTGTAAATCTCATATTCTTAATCTTTGGCAAAATTATCTTAATGATTATATTTCCACCAGGACTGGTGATCCGGCTAGAATCCTGTCTTACCTCCCTATCGTGAATCCTAATTTACAAATTTTTAATAAATATCTCATTTACTTTCTTACTGGTCATGGCCCCTTTCTTGATTACTTATACTTTTTCAAAATTAAATCCACCTCTAACTGTATTTGCAATAAATTCGGTGACGTTGACCATTACATTTTCGATTGTCCTTTTTCTAAAAAATTTCATCTCTGCAAACCTTCCTCCTCTAATAAACCAATTTGGTTCTCCAAAGTTCGTTCAAATCCCTCTTCAGTAGATAAAATTAAAAACTGTATTCTTGTTTCCATGGAAATTTCTAATAAAGTGACCTAAGCTTATGAGTAGATTCTGCTCTCATTTAATTTTGATCAATGAATCCCTTTATTTCATTCTTATTAACTTATATGAACTTATTGTGTCCCCTCTATTTTTTACTTTAAAAAAAAAAAAAAAAAAAAAAAGCTATGTTAACTGTTCTTATGCTAGCTTAACTGGTCTTATTTTTTTGGATCTTTCTTTTTCTTTTGACACATTTTATTTGTATTTTTTCTTATTTTTCTTTTCTAAATTTCATTCTAAATTTCTGATTTTGTTTTCATACGGCAATTTTTTTTTCCTTTTCATATATTTTCTTTTTATATATTTTCTAAATTTTACTTTTAAAATTTTATTATTTTCTTTCATTTTAATCTATATTTTATTATGTTATTATACCTCACTCTAAATATTAGTTTTCAATGATCTTTTTATCTATATTCGCAATAACCATTTTCCCATTTTTGTAAAATTTACGTACTTGTCAAGTTCAAATATAATGTAAAACTGTCTGTTTAATCACAATATTTATTATAAATTGTAATATTTTTAGACCTAAATAAAAGTTCGTTTGGTGGGATGGTAGACCTTGGGTGCCTCCTGAATGCAGGAGGAATCCTTTCCCGGCCGTGCAGATAGCTACTCTAATCCCAATAAGTGAGTCGCACGGTCTGGGGTCTTCAGACCTCCGACATCTTTGCACTAACCTACAAGCTTTATTTGTTCGGGATTCATGTTAAGACCACCAACCGGGAAACGAAATGTGCAAACTAGACAGCCGAAGCTCTAACGTTTAGCAGTGTTACTGGGACAAAATTGCAAGTTCTTATGTTCGAAGTGGACTTTGCAATGCTTTACTCCTTTTATATATTTTGACTTTATATTATAATGTATAGCACAAAGGGTGAAACTAGTCGTCGTACCTTCTGTTCATTGTAGGTTCAACTTCTGGTCTATACTATAAGAGCGCATGATTGCAGGTCACGTGGGCTTTGGAAGGTATGAAGAGAATTTTCGACTCCCGATTTTGTCGTCCCTGAGAAGGAAATCGATAATTAAGCTCCAGTAGGCTCTACTCCGTGAAGAATACGATAAGTGTGCAGATATATAGCCTTCTAGTTCATCAGACACTTCTGGAAGGTCTAGAAATATTTTTCGGAAAAAAACCCATTTCTTCGCCACTTTCGTTGGGACACAAAATCCAGGCTCCATAAGGTTCTGTTCTGCATTCGATATAAATTTGAGGACAATCAACCCTCTAAGTAAAGAGTTTCTTAGGGGTTTGGAAAGTCTTTTAGAAAACTCCCAATTTTATCCGCCCCCGGAGAAAATCGAAAATTCGGCTGCATTAGGTTCTGCCCAGTGGTCGATAGGCTGGGGATGGGCTTGGTGAGGTCCTTTGAAGCCGCTGGTTCTGTCCGTCTCTAGGCATGGGGTGAACCTAAATAGTCGGTAATTCTTTGGCGGAAAAGAGTGTAAACCACATTTGGATGCTCCGTCAGAGAAGCCTAGCCTGTCCGGTGGTCGATACAGAAAGTGCACAGCAACTCAATCTACTAGTCACCCGGGGGGCTTTGGGAGGGGCTGGAAAGACAAAAAACACGTAAGACAATTATTATGTATAAATAAATATTTTGTACATCATATACATGCTGAATTTTATGCAAAAAATTTACACCGAATTGCAAAAGTCTAACTGAATTAGCTGAATAACATTTTCTCTACATTGAAAATAATGCCTAGCTATTATTAAAAACCTATACTACATTTAGAAATAATGTATTACACATAATATGAAAAAACTCCATTATGAGAACTATTATGTGTTCAGCCTCTATGCTTGGAAAAAATATCAATAATCCTATTTTACACCTTTGCAAACTTGTTAGGAAATATCTTTAGAATTATACGCAGTATTTCAGCAGTATCTATTAAAAGTGTTGTGACCGTATTGCTTTTCCAATACTTCTCGTTAAGGAACTTGTTTTAGCTCATTGAATAATTAATGCTTCTTACGTCGGTTTCGTAATTTAAAATGCGAGATATTTAGACTAATCGATGCTCATTAAAATTTATGCAGAAGAGGGTTTAGCACTATTCGTATCTGGTTGACTTTTTATATTTTCATTCGTATATTTTTATTTTTTTAACTATGTATAGTTTATACTGGGCTTGTAAGAAAGTCCTTAAGCACCGCAATAGCTTTAAGGAAAAGTCCATGAGTGTACACTTTAGTTCCATCTGTAGTAAAATCGCCATTTCCGATCTAATAAAAATGATTGTTGTGCTCTTAGTGGTTACTCTAAAAATTATTATAACAACCTCGTTAACAAAGCGAGTAAGAAAATAAAGTCCTTTATAAAGTTGTAGAACGTTGGATAAGGTGTTATCGTTTAAACTAATGTTATCGGTTTTTGTCGTCAAGGTCCAGTGGCCTAAACCTTCAAATTGCAACAATAGTCTTCTGTTGCATTTTTTTTAAAAATACGATGTCATTTCCTTTACATATTTTGTAAAGAAACTTGCTAACCGGGAATCGAACCCTGGATCTTCGAACTGGCCAGGCGACGCTCTACCATTGAGCTATTGGGACCAATTGCAAGCTATTTTTGTTGAAGTGGACCTTGCAACTTCCACCTTCGTTTCATCTAAGTCACATTCACGTTAAAATGTCCTACCCTAAGATGTTTCACATCAAAAATTACATAGCGTTGAAAAGTAATATATATAATTAAACATAGAAAGAGAAAGCACGAATAAAATGTAAATGATTCGATACCAAATGTTCTTTATTCTAAAATGCTTTAAAATATTCCTCTTATTGTCAGATTTAAATTGCAAAAGCAATAAGCAAAACAAAATTGTTGATTTGAACATCCGAGCGGTACATTGAATAATGAGCATTATTCAATCTGCCGATTTCAGTCATACAATTGAGTAATGAAAGAAAAGCTTTGTTGAACAAATCGGATATTTGAAAAGAAACTTACCTGTGATCCATTCTGGTGTAGGTACCGTTGAAATTGAATTTTCAAACAATCAACCTGAAAAAAGAAATTACGGCTCAAAATGGATGACAAAGTAAAATTTATTATTAGCTTACGAATTTCAAAGGAGTTTCATTTGAAAGAAAAGTACGTGTTTATTTAAAGGTTTGTCATCTTAAAACTTTTTATTTTTACAAAGTTTAATTCTGCTCTTTTCCTACTAGAACTTCTAAATTTACTCTTTTTCTGTAAAAAATCAGATATTCTAAACTCGTGCTAGCAAATACATGAATTAGTTTAAATAATGCTGATATATTACATAGTATTTATTATTTATTTATTCTCTGCAAAAATTTCCCTTGATTCTTTTCACTGGAAAGAAAAAGTTTTGAAAAGTCAATTGGTTTTGCACAGTAAATTAAAGCTTCACAGATACAGCATAAATACAAAAAAAAATCTGGCCTACTAGTTTTCAAAGACAAATATCAGCATTCCTCCTCAGGATTGACAAGAAGCACTACTTCTTTTACTAAAATTAAATTGTAAACTCTTTTTGCATGCCACAATTTTTTACAATACGTGCCAGTTGTTGATCTGACGTGCGTATTACAGTCCAGTAATTACACCCGAGGATTGCGCTCAGACGACCAGAGTTCGATTCCCGTCTCTGCCCAAGCTGTCTCTATGTTAACACGGAGTACGGTACATTAAATACGCGGGTCCGTAAGTCTTTTCGAGAGGTTGGTGGTAGGGGGAAGGGTGCGAACCCTGTTGATGCCGCCCCTACTGGATTCTGATCTAAATTGAGTGGCCTATGATCTAGTTCAAAATCTAGATATATCGAAATAAATAAGTTTTCTTGTTAATAGGGTCCGGGCCGAAACTTATTTAATTTATGGGCGTTTATAGCAATTTGCTCTCCTGAAAAAAAAATTTTATATGAAGATTCCTTTATATACGAAAATTTCTTGAATAATTTAACATTTTATTTGTTAAATATTTAAAATTTTAAAAATTTTAGTAGCGTTTTGTAATGATTTTTTTTCTGAAATGTGTGTTTATATAAAGATCACTTTACACAGGAAAAAATCATAAACAATTTTAATATTTATATAAAAGTTATTTTAATTTTAAGTATATATAAATTTTGAGAAGAGTGCTTACGAATTGCTAAATTTGTATAATGTTTTCACTTTCGTGCACAGAAAATGTTTCATGTTAAATTCTTATTTGTACTGTAAACAATACCATTTATAACATTTATAAAAATTTCAAAAGTAGAAAAGCTCACTTTTTAAGAGCGATATTGGCTTTGTTGAAAATATTTTTTAAAATATTTACTCAAAATCAAAAATAGTGTAAACAATTTTTGAAAAATAACAGAGAATGTGTGTACAAAATTTCATATGTAACTTACAAGGAATTTTAAATAATCCTTCGGAAGTTCACCAATTATGATTAATGCATTCTGAGATAAATAGACATATTAAGTGCTTAAATTCAACAAAACATATAGTACAGCGTATCAGCTGGTGAAAACATCATAGAACAACGTACAGTTCGGGGTATTCGATCAGAAAAAATCTATAGATTTTAGCCAAGAAAATAAACTTGTAATTTTAAATAGATTTTTGTGTCCCGAACCTTATAATGATTACAAAACGGCTGGATTTTGGTGTCCTATAGGAAATCTGTGTGAACTATAGGAACAATAGAAATTATTTATTTCTTAAAATGCGTAATATTTTAAAATATGTATCATAAAAACGTGTAAACTTTTAATTCAAACTTAGGGCAAAATGTATAAAATATATAACATTAAAATGGCATAAAATAGGTATGTAATATGGGAATATGTATGTCATTTGTGACTTCAGGGTGTCAAATTACAAATAAAGAACGGTTTTTTATCTTGGAAACAACATCTTCGTAATCAAATGTTTTCTATCCCATTTATAATATTGTAATATGGTTTTAATCATAGTCCGTTTGAACATACAATTCTTCAAATGTACACATGTTCAAAAATTGTTTAAATTAATGTACAAATGTCTTACATAAAATTTCGGGTAACAGTTATACTTCACTATAAAATGTCCGTTCAGATAATAATTAATAATTCTGATAATGTTAAAAAATTTACATAAACATATTGTTTCAAACGATTTATCCTATTTTATTTTCCCTACTACATACTAGAGTAATTACGAAGTGAAAGGGACAGGGTCAAAAACTTGAATTCGAGTTTTTGACGGATCAGCACGTTTCAAGCATCCCTGAACTCGAATGGAAAATTTTGGAGGCAAAAGCTGAGTGTGTATGATTATAGGTTAGTGTATATATGTTAATTTGCGTATCTGCAGACGTTTTGAAAAGAATTTGGGACGATTATTAAAATCAAAGAATACTATAACCATATTGATTTTGAACACAAATATTCTGAAGATCATATAATTTTCCAATGAATTTTTGAGAAAATCATTAAAAAATCAGGATCTTTGATAATCTTTAATACATAATTACTTTATATGTAATTTTATACATTATTTAACGTAATGTCATAAATTTTAAAACGCTAGAATGAACCATTATGGGATATTGCACATTTCTGACGTAAATTTACAGCAAAAGTATTGCACTAAATAAACAAAGTCATCACATAAGTGCACTTTTCATATGAACCATTATGCAATAAATCGGTTAGCAATCCAATGCGTTCCCTTCACAAAAGAAGAAACCTTATGTAAATAGTTTTGTATTCCGACATAAAATAATTCGTGAATAGTCATTTCTTTCACGGGATATGAAGTTACTGTCAAATGCATTTTGATGAGGACTTTACATGTAATTATGAATAAGTCAAACTCTTTAGATTAATAAGTTGCCAAAATTATCCAAATTTTAATTTACGTGAAAATAATTGAATGCCAAATACATTGTGTCGTGCATCGAGCACACAATTACTTCACAGTGAAAATAGTGAAGCAATTGTATCATGTAGATAAAATCATGTGCGGTCACATCAAATATTTTTTCATGAAATAGTTACAGTGTTTCTTAAACCTCTTGGTCTCAGGACACCTTTTTAAATTTAAAAATTACAGAAGACCCACCGCAGGATGTGGGAAAGCCCAGTGGACAGCGAGCCGGTATTGCACTCGGACGATATGAGTTCGATTCCCGGATCTGCCCAAACTGTCCTCGTGTTCACGCGGAGTACGTGCACGTTAAATTCGCGGGTAAGTCTTTCTGAGATTTTGGTGGTAGGGGAGGAGGTCTCTGTTCCTGTGGATGCCGCCCCCACTGAGTTATGGTCTAAATTGAATGAAAATACCCGGTTTCCAAACATATAAGTTACACCTGCGGGAAGGTCGGAGAGTCTGTGTCGAAGACGAGGAAGACAACCCACCACACAGGGTATACTTAACTAATGACATCCCCACCCCGCAAAAAATTCAGTACAGACAAATGCAATGTTTAATTTAAATTAAAAAACTCTATTGAGTACTAACATCTTTATTTTTAGCATAAAATTCATCTTTAAAATTAACATTTAAGAATATATATTTGGTACATCTTTTGACAAAATGTAACAAAAGACATACCGCAATAAACTGATATGCAAAATTTACAAAATTAACAACTAGCAAAATACGTATTTACTCAAATTTTCTGTGACCCCCCCCCCCTCCCTCTCCAAAAAAAAAAAACTTTTCGCGACCCCCAGTTTAAAAATGATTCGAATAGTAGATTCACGTAAACATTCTTATATGAATCACATCCGTAATGGAAATATATTTGTTTCACAGGTATCAGAATACTCATTTACGCTTAAGTGACCTAAGTCATTTCCAGATATTGCCTATCTGAAATGTAAAGTGCTTTTAAACTTAGTTCTCCATTATCTCAAATAATAAAGACTACACAAGCAATAGCAATTAATTTCAATTAAGGTTAAAAGAGTTATTTTAAAGGTACTTAATTCGGTATACTTTATCGTATGGTTAACTATTGGGTGTCAAGAGATAATTATAAAGTATAATATTAAAGGACATAAGTGAATGTAACTGGAGAATTAAAACAGTGCAAAGTATAAATTAGAGTAAAATATATTGAGTACTTTATAAAGTAATTGGCTAAACAGACTTCTATAAGAATTTTCTGTAAAAATATTTTAGTAAAACTCCAAAAAATTACTTTACATATATTACATACTATATTACATAATATAAGAAAATAAAAATACACATATATTCAGAAGAATTCTTCAAGAAACGAAAACAGAACAGTTGAAAATAGCAGAAAATAAATAAAAAAATTACGTAGAGCCCATCACATAGTGGCAAGTTCTGTTTTTAACACTTAATGTTTGTACACTTAATTTTTGATGAAGCCATTAAGCATTTATATTCTCTTTTGCATACTTATGTCGTGCAATCATACAAATTTTCGGAAAAGAAAACGGACGAGCCATCTCCGAAACTGCTAATGACATCCTTTGCAAACCTAGCAAATCCCTTTGGAATTCTGTATTGAATGCATATCAGTCATCATCTAAGCTATATTTATATCCAGTCTTCAGAAATATAGCGCTTTAAGGAAATTTTTTAACAAGAAGTGAAGAAAAACACCGAAAGTTGAAATTTTCGTGAACTATCTATCTTCTTTGACATTTGATGCTGAATCCATATCAGTTATTATCTGAGCTAGATTTGTAGCATATTCTGAAACTATACTAGAAAAAGTCATTCAATTTATGTATATATATACCTAATCCCTTAAATTCTTACTTTCCAAAGATATTATGTTATTTATGGCCACTAGTTTTAAAATGTAATATAAAATTTACGATATATTTATGCATTTTAAATTCAAAACAGTGATACAATACTGATAATTACCATACGTACGTTGTACGAGTAATCTTCTACAAATGCACGAGTATATCTTCTAATCTACGAAAATACAAGTATTACAGGTATATCGGCTTATATTTTAATATACATTTGGCATATATTGAAATCCATTACTACTTTCTGGTATAAAGATTACGGGGATTATTGATATTTTCCATTTATTAAGTCATCTGTTTTATTTTGGTAAAGATTTTTGAGACCCATATTGTAATACGGGTAACCTTCTACTAACACACTGGCATATTTTCTAATTTGCGACAATATAAGTAGTACTGGGATATATATTAAACTTCTTTTTAGGAGCATTGTATTAAATATTTTAACAGAATATTTTGATTAAAAATGTCATTTAGTATACTATAGGAATTTGCACATGATTGTGAATTTTAAGTTTCTTTATATTATATACTCCGCACGAAGAACGGGTATGCTGCTAGTTATAAAATAAAAGCAACAAGTGTGCTTTAAATATGTTCAATAATATTATTCTTATTAATACAGTACTGCTGTATAAGATACATATTATATTTTGTAGCTTCTTTCCTATCTATAAATATTCCTATATATTTTCGATATACTAGTATTTATGCATTTTAAATTCTAAAGAGTGATACAATACTGCGAATTGAAAATTAAATACTGAATAACTCTATATTTACTTAGAGAATGATATGAACAAACATATCATATCTGTTAAATCCTATATGGGAGCACAGATATGTACATCTTGTATGAATATGTACCTCAATTATAAAATAATATCAACATGTGTGCTTTAATTATATTCACTAATGTTTTTCTTATTAATACAGTACTGCTGTATAAGATACATATAATATTTTGTAGCTTATTTCCTATGTATAATGGCATGTTTTTCATATATCTTCATTTGTATTGGTTAACATGTTTATGTATACAAAAGAAACTCCTTGAGAGAAATATGAGGTCGCTAGTGTTTATACATCATGAATTAGTAACCTATTCTTGTACCCGTAAGAATTTCATCCGAAAATAATATCGACGGTTAATAGGTTCCAGTGTAGCTTAGATGAGGGAGCGAACGACCATGGATGATACTAAGTATTAGAGTACTTAGAGCCATCCCATAAAGATGCCGATCCACATAGGAAGGCATTAGTACTATGATGTATATCTTGCTTTGGCTCTACAAGGGGTTTATTTGTGTCAAAGCTGCAAATGTATGTTTCGTGTTTTTTTTAGGTTGTTTGTGTTATATATAAATCAGGAATATTTTAATGTTATTGAACAATTAAAGTTTCATATTTTATCAGGATGGAATAAAATATATAAAAAATTATACATTTTCGACATTTAACTATGTGTTTTCATTTTTTTCATTATAGTCTGTAGTTCAGGCTTGGCAGTTGGAATTGCTATACATATATGTGTTATTTGTATTTTGAGAAATTTTGCATATTATATTAACCATTTTCGAAATAGGTATCGGTCACTAAATATGACCATTTATACACTTAATAACAGTTTAGAATATCAAAAAGTGTTTCAAAATATTGCACAAATATGACAAATATTTTACAGCCCTGTTAACATAGGAATTGCGGAATATAAAACAATATATCATTTCCCATTACTATATGGAACATTATAATCAATGTTTTCAGACATTTTAATTTAAAAGCATCTCTATTCTACCTACTGATACAAATGAAGTTTTGAGTACTCTTAGTTATATTCCACGATCCATCTCGCCTGGTTTCGATGGCATTAGCTCTACTGTTACATGTAATGCTGCCCCAATAGTGTAATGTTTCTTCTCATGTCCTTAATACAAGCTTTGAAAGTGCCTCATTTTGCGACCAACTTAAATTTGTTATTATTGTTCCAGTTTATAATAACGCTGACAGAAATAATTCAGATAATTACAGGTCGATTTCTCTTTTGCTTACTTTCACTAAAACTATTGAAAAATAATTAAAAATAGATCAATTAAGTATTTGAACTTTATAAAATATTTCTGTTCCTACCAATTTAGGAAAATAAAAGTACAGAAGATGATTTGATGAATTTCTTAATAAAATCAATGAAAGTTTTAATGCTGGCCATAAGGTTACTGATGTGTTTTTGGATTTCAAGAGAGCTTTTGATTGTTTTAATCGTAATATCTTGCTGTGTAAGTTGCAGAGGACTGACATTTGGGTTACTGGGTTGGAATGGTTTAGATCTTATCGCAATGGTCTTGAGCAATCTGTTATAATTGGTACTGCTATAATTAAAAGAGGGTTAGTTAAGCGTAATGTTTTCTAGGGCAGTCCTGCGTCCTATCTTGTTTCTCGTCTTTTTGAAATCCAATGTTTATTTAATTTTAATGGGGCTTTGATTGTTTTTGTTGATGGTATTGCTTTACCTTATGATGGACCAGTTAATTCTAATGTTCTGAGAAATATGGAAGAGATTTGGTTATTTTGAGCTGACAATGGCGCTGTGCTAATAATCGTATTCTTAATGCAAAAAAAAATCTAGAATTATTTATTTTGCCTTGTCGAAAAAATTATTTATTTAACATTGTTTCAAAATTTCATACTTGTTGTAATACGGGTAGTTCTTGCAGTTATGGAGCTATAAAGCAGGTGAGTAGTTTTAAATACTTCGATATTACCACCGATGATTTGCTATTTCGGAAACCTCATATTACTAATCTTAATAAGCAGTTGAAATTATATATCAATAACTGTTATTTTTTACTCCATCTTTGTCCTCCTGACATGCTTCGGTTCCTTTATTATTCCTTAATTCGCTTTCGTATTCAGTATGGAATAATCTGCTTTGGTGGCACTTATCTAAATGAATTTACGTCAGTTATTTTGCTTCAACAATTATTTATCTGGATCATCTTGTGTAAACCTCGTCAAGCGCCTTTGTTCCCTCCATTCTATGATTCTGCCACTTAGGCATCTTTATGTTTACAAAGTTCTTAATATGCTTTATACTAAACATAAGAATGTAGGAGATAGTCAATGTAACATCCATCTGCGTCAGGATATTACTAGACCTCATCAAGCCAATTATACTAGGTTTCAAAAATTTTATCTCTTTTTAGCTCCTATATTTTATAATAGTTTGCCTGAATCTTTTAAAAACATTTTTACTCATCGTTCTCTAACTCCAGTGCTATTAAAGACCAGTTATTCACTTATAATTCACTTGAAGTTGAAATTTTTTTTTTGTATATTGATAGCTAATTATTTACCTGCTTTAATTGTCATCCTTGCCATTTTAATTGTCCAAATTTATCTTTATAAATGTTCTGTTGTAATGGTTTATTGTAATTGTTCCATTTGCAATTGTATTTATGCCCTTTGATACTGCTGTAATTACCATGTTTACTCCTCCCCCTTTTATAAAAATAATCTTTTAGGAGAGGGTCCTGATGGATTATGCAATATAATTTCTTTGGATTATTATTAAAGTACTATTATTATTAAAAAATTAATATTAAAAAATATTAAAAACCAATCATTAATAAAATGTATTGTCAATAATTTGATTAGAAGAATAGACAGCTGCCTATTTTTTAGTATTTGAAGCGTAACTCGGTTAATATGGTTACAAATTAAGTAAAAACCTGCGTAAAATTGAATTTTAAGATAAAAAAATATCATAAGCTATAATAACAATATAACATATCCTGAATATAGTTGAAATTACATAAATATGGTAAATTAAGAAAATTTAGGATACTAGCTGTATTCTCGCAGAACATCTGTGCTCTGGTGTTTTTTAATGCTCAGCATCTGTTGGTAAATTATTACAAAATATGTTGCACGCGAGTCTTCACTCAAATTTTTCAAACATTAATCCCATAGTATTTAGCTCTATAGCTTAAATTAAAATAACCTAAAAAAACTCTCTTAAATTAGATAAATATCAAATAATATAATATTTAATTTATAGTGCAAAAAAAATGTTACAGTAATTATGACAAAGACTCACTCATAAAAAATCATAATTAAATAAATAACTATTTTGATGTCTATATTTATTTTCTCACACTATGTAATATATAGTACTAGCAGTATACCCGTTCTTCGTACGGAATATATAATACAAAAAATCTTAAATTACAATTTGCAGTAAAGTTTTAATATTTTGGGTTCTTTATGAAGTTTTATAATAATTATCCCAATCAGAAAAGAAAACAATACATTATCAATCAACAATTGTATTTATACAAACAATAATGATTTTACAGTTAAATAATAACAGTTTTACAGTTAAACAATTATTTCTTTATAGACTACATTTTTGGTCTTTTTATTAGGGGCATAAATAAAGAGAGATCTTTCATTTATGGCCCTTGAGCAGGCAACATACAGTTGACCATGTGAAAAGCAGCAAGTACTTAGATCTATGCCTACAGTGTTGAATGTCTGCCCTTGCGACTTATTTATCGTCATTGCAAAGCAAAGACTCACTGGAAATTGAAGTCTCTTAAATTCAAAAGGATAGTTACTGGGTATAAGTGGCATTTTGGGAATGAAGACAGATTCTCCTTTACCGCATCCTGTAAGAACTATAGCTTCAATAACGTGTTTGTACAACACCTGCACTCGTAATCGTGTTCCATTACAAAGTTTTGGCGGATTCAAATTTCTAAGTAGCATAATTGGAGCCCCAACCTTCAATACAATTTTATGAGCAGGGAGTCCAGGTGCAGTAATAGAATTAAGAAATTCTGTTGGATAGTGAACCGCTTCATCTTGATTTATTACAGTATTGACAGACATGTATACCATTTCCTGTGCTTTAAAACGGCATATGAGAGTGCTATTGATTGTAGCCGCTTGATCGTTTTTTGGGGTTAATATGGAGCGTTCACACACCCAGCTGTTAGATTTAGATGCAAGGTTGTTGATATCAGGGTAAACAGATGATATCAGTTGCTCAAGAGTATCCACTACTGTACAAAGAGTAGGAGTTAGATATATTTCACCTCCTATTTCATGAATATTTCCTTGGCCAATTTGAAGTAATAAATCAGAAAATTGTTCATTATCAGAGTTTGGTGCCCGAAGAACCCTCATATTTTTTGATAAAGACAATTTCTTTAGTTGAGGCCATAGCCTCGATCGTTTAAGACAGGCGTTCACTTCATCGGCTCTTGTTCCTCTTGGAACTACTGGCAGAGTTTGACGAAAGTCTCCGGAAAATAAAACTGTGATACCTCCCATAACTCGGTTGGAGTTCAAAATATCCCTCAATGTCCTATCCAATGCCTCAACAGATTTCTTGTGAGACATGGTACATTCGTCCCAAATAATCAAAGAACAATCTTTAAGAACTGCAGACATGTTGCTATTTTTGGATATATTACAAACAGGGTATTCCATATGCTCAATTTCAATTGGGATCTTGAAGGTTGAATGGGCAGTTCTTCCACCCGGAAGCAAAGTCGCTGCGATTCCAGAAGAAGCCACAGCCAATGCTATTTTGCCATCACCTCTAACAGTGGCAAGGAGAATATTTATTAAAAATGTTTTCCCTGTTCCACCAGGGGCGTCCATGAAAAATATTTGTCCTGAACTATTTTTAACACTATCTAGTATTTTTGAATAAATGCATTTCTGCTCTTGAGTCAACTTTGGTTCATTTTCATTTACATACATGATCATTTCTTCATGATTGAAAGATATTTCTCTGTTATAGTCTTTATTAAGATCCTTTCCATCAGATATTTGGGGAAGCGGCAAGCCATACTTCTCAAGTGTTTTTCCCCCTATAGATAAAACAATATCTTGAATCAATGCGAGGCATCTATTGTATACATGCTCAGCATTAGGTGTTGTGTCTGGAAAATGCCTCTGAATATAATTTGAGATATCTTCAGAGAAGTTCTGTCTAAATGATGACCACAAACGCATGGGATTAGAAGGGCTGCAGAAAACTAACATGATAGCAAATAGTTGTCTTAACTTGGGTGAGCTATCAGTCACACTTGCTTCCTCCAAGGTGTTATCCCAGTGCAAGTCATTCTCAAGCAGGCCCAATGCCTCGCAAGCTTCCTGAAAACTGGTTCTTTCAATTCCATCAACATGCTTTAGTTCGTTAAATGACTTAGGTCCAGCAACAGTATGAAGTAACATTCTCAGATAAAAGCACTCGCTGTTGTTGGGATGGACAGTGTAAACCCGTCCAATAACAGATTGCCTTAGCAAACCAGGATGCCCTTCAATAGGATTACCCTGTTTTCTACGACAAAAAACTCCCCTTAGTTTATTAAATGTGTAATAGGAAGGAACTTCTTCGTATAACAGGTTTCTAGCAAATTCATCTTCTTTGCAAAGATTAAAAAATGCCATAAGTGTGGTATTTCTAGGATTCTCCATACGCTCTTGGACATAATGTGGTTTGAAATACACTCTCTGACCGTTTTCCAGATGTATATCTAGATGAATTACAGGCGGGTATCTTTCATGTATGGGAAAAGACAGGATTCTCCAAACAGCTTCCGATGTGCTAATGTATCTACCACACTGATATCGCAACACTTCATCATGCTCATTCTGTACTTCAATGCATGCTTGATCACTACCTTTATTTATGTATTTGCATATGTATTTGATGGACTTGACGCTGCTGCAGTATTCTATATTAATATGGGTACTGAATGTTTTTGAAAGTATAGGTGAATAAGGTACTATCCATCTATTGTCTACTACAACGTTCTGATTCTTAACTCTGATTGTGGCAATGAATCCACCTGCCGAGGGATTTCTTCGCTTATAAGTTGGGTATCCATCATCGCCCGTTATAGTTTCGTTAACGAATCGTCGAGGATACCGCTTTGAGCACTGTCCATCTTTCATACATGGGGACTGCTGATTAAATTCCCCACATGGACCATGTACCATATGTGATTTAATGATATTATAAAGATCTGGGTCTTCGGATGGGTTTGGTAGTTCAGCTCGAATCACATCGTCAACTTGTGTGGGTCGGATTTTTTCTTCGAGCCATAGCAGAATATGGGCATGAGGGAGACCACGTTTCTGCCACTCTACAGAATACATATAGCATTGACAATTTCCAAAGATCTTTGCTTTTGTGAGAAGGGCCATGAGTTTCTTTAATTTCAAGTGAAACACTCTTGATATAATGTCATGTCGGTCTTGAGATGATTGACCCGGTAGAAGTTCGTTTTCTATCTCCTTCCATTTCGGATTGGTGGTGATGGTGATGAAAAGGTCAGGTCTACCATATTTTCGAACATAGCAAAAGGCATCTTGAGTCCTTTCGTGCATGTATCTTGGGCCTGCAGTAAAACTGGATGGCAGTACCACCAGGCGGCCCATGTCTTCTGTGTTCTTATCGTGCTTAAGAGCATCCCGAAGATGGACGTAATTTTCAACTCTCAATCTTTTTTGATTGGTTCTAATAAATGTCAATCTCTCAGTTTCTATTTTAGCATACATGTCAACCCAAAATTGGCTGAGAAGTTGTCTGAAAAAGTGTAAATGATTATAATGGTCTTTTCTAATCATCATACGGTAAGAGTAAAACTCTAGAGCAGATGTTTTCTTATTCTTATTGTTTAGACCTGTAGATGGGTCAATATGATAAACAGCAAAATTGTAGCCATCATCTCCACTATAAAAAATTAGTGGGTATTGTAGCGCGTCATACGATCGGTGTGTCTCGGATATTCTTTTCAACCCTTTATCTCGAGTGTGTAGCACAATGTCTCTTCTGTTGCATTCTTGGCTAATCAAAACTACCGCCACCTCATCTGTAGTGGGAGCATTAAAAATACCTCTGTGCTCTTGAGCAGGTTTTCTGTCTGCATTTATAACAATTTTATAATTTGAACTATCGTTAGGGTACGACTCCAAAGCTGTTTTTAGACTACGCACATATGAATTGTTTTCATGCAGCATGGTTTGCAAATCCTGAACTATTTGAGGGTTTAAATTTGGCAAATGACTTAATCTTATATCAGCTTGACTTTTCACATCAGATACAAAATATATTTGAAGATATTTGAAATCTTGATTTTCTGGGGGAAATACTGAGCCAATTAAATGGTAAATTTGTCCTTGAACCTTGAAGGTGGGCATAAAGTTGCCTTCTGAGATTTTATTTGCCCCGAAAGAAGTCATTTGAAATGCACTGTTGTAACCCCTAATATTGGATAGGAAATGCTTTGACTTAGGGCGTTTACCATTTAGTAACGATTTTAAAGGCTCTGGCGGTTCTTGCATTGGATCCAACTTCACTTTTCCAGAAGAACAGCAAATATTTCTAGGTTCCCCCTTCCACTTCAGAGCTTGACAGTGGATGCAGATTTCTTCCATCTTACCTATATTTCCCTCTGATACATAGTCAAATGAAGGTTCATATAAATAACCACTGTTCAGTTTATCCCTCCAAGGCTTCATTCTTCGTATCGCTTGCTTTTCTTTATCAATTGCCTGACGCTCCAGCCTTTCAATGTCAGTTTCCAACTTTCTTAATGCATCGTGACGTTCACAGTCAATTGTCTGACGCTCCAGTCTTTTAGCGACAGTTTCGGACTTCCTTGATGCATTGTGGCGCTTACGGTCAACTGTCAGACGCTCCAATCTGTCATCGTCAGTTTCCGACTTTCTTAATTTATCATGGCGTTCACTGTCAACTGTCTGACGCTCCAGTCTTTCAGCGTCAGTTTCTGACTTTCTTAATGCATCGTGGCGTTCACGGTCAGCTGTCAGACGCCCCAGTCTTTTATCGTCAGTTTCCGACTTTCTTAATGCATCATGGCGTTCACGGTCAATTGACAGACGCCCCAGTCTCTTATCGTCAGTTTCCGACTTTCTTAATGCATCGTGGCGTTCACGGTCAACTGTCAGACGCTCCAGTCTTTTATCGTCAGTTTCCGACTTTCTTAACTTATAATGGCGTTCACTGTCAACTGTCTGACGCTTCAGTCTTTCAGTGTCAGTTTCCGACTTTCTTAATGCATCGTGGCGTTCACGATCAGCTGTCTGACGATTTAGTCTTTCAGCGCTAGTTTCCGACTTTATTAATGTATCGTGGCGTTCACGGTCAGCTGTCTGACGATCCAGTCTTTCAACGCCAGTTTCCGATTTTCTTAGTGTATCGTGGCGTTCACGGTCAGCTGTCTGACGCTCCAGTCTTTCACCGTCAGTTTCCGACTTTCTTAATGTATCATGGCGTTCACGATCAACTGTCTGACGCTCCAGTCTTTTAGCGTCAGTTTCTGACTTTCTTAATGCATCATGGCGTTCACGGTCAATTATCTGACGCTCCAGTCTTTTAGCGTTAGTTTTCGACATTCTTGATGCATCATGGCGTTCACGGTCAACTGCCAAACGTTGATCATGCTTACTTGAAGATTCAGCTGCCCGTGATGTAGACTGCAGAATTCTCTGATAATTCAATCGGGCCTCTCTTTTTTCCTGATTCTCAGCGTCCCGGGAAAGTCTTTTCCTTTTTGCTGTCAATGTTGAAGAACCAATATTTGAACGCTTTCGAGAAGGCATTTAAAAAGAACTAAATAAGATGTGATAAATGTTAGCCACACCAACTTTCCACAAATATAATTCTTCCATTAATTCAAGTAAATAAAATATTGTCAACTATATTAAAATATGACTTTGAAATATTAGAATAATACTCATTAAATAAAATATATGATCATTATAACAAACTCTATAACAATAAAAATTAAAGTAATTCTAAATTTGTAAAAAAAACTCACTATTTTACTCATAGAATATTCTAAACGAAGCCGTCGGTAAAAACATGGACTACTTTTATGCATAGGATATTCTAAATGACGCTTTTGTCAGTAACAAATAATCTATTATTGCCACTCAGTAAAAAACATAGTAATAATATTTGACAGACGATAAAAATTTAACTGAAAGAAACAAATTTTTATTTTTTCTAATATTGTCTGCAGATTAAAAAAAATATTTTTTAATATTATGCAAGACGATAAAAAACTGAAATGAAAGAAATCAAAAATTATATTTTTATCATATTTTTATTATTGTCTGCAGATTAAAAGGCTATTTTTATTTCGGCAATTTATAAAGTTTCTATAACTTTAGAGATTGAGGCATAACTTACTACTGGATCACGTTATTCGATTTTCACCACAATGCTATCCCCTAACAACACACAATCGATTTAATTTATTTAGCGCAATTTTATCAATTTCAAGATGTTTTTAAGGCTTTACAAACATTTTTATCAGTTCGGCGACATTTTAAAAATTTGCTAAATGTGTTATAAGGAAGAACGGTTGGATTGACAAACAAATGTTACCGAAACATCTTTTCAGTACTCTCTTCTAACCAATCAAAATTAATTTTATTGATTTAGCGTAATTTTATCAATTTGGCGACATTTTTGTTAATTTGTCAACGTTTAAGAAAATTTGCCAAGTTAGCGATATCCCGCCAAATTCGAAGATCTGAATTTGCATATCCAACGAATAAAAAAAACACCATGATCCCGTTTGTATATACAAAATGAAAACACTAAAATTATATTAGAACATATGCCCGTTCTACTCTTTCTCTGTTTCAACAATCGGCTAAATGAGTTTATTGGCTAAACACAACATATGAGTTTATTAGCTAAAGACAATATATAAGCTTGAAAACTCTTTGTCAAATGAAATGGATGTACGCAGTCAGCAATTAATATAATTAAAAGAAAAATCAAACCGTCCATTCATAAGATATACTTTTATATCCATTTATCCATTTATTTATTATTTAAATCGAAAAAAAATAACAAAAACATTAACAAACACATTTAATTTAATTGCGATGCCGAGCAACATGATATATCCTCCTAAAATGTTAAAATTTATTAACCACTAACAGCACACCCGTTATTCGTACGGAGTGTATAATTTAAAGAAACTTAAAGTTCGCAATCATGTGCAAATTCTGTTAAAATATTAAATTTATTGCTCCTAAAGAGAAGTTTAAGAATATATGTTCTCACTATGCAAAATTATCTTCACGATCAGATCTGAAGAATAAAACATCCTGCCCCCTTTTGTAAGCAAATTTACAGAAGAAAAAATAGGAATTGAATGAATATATGCAACCCCGTACTAATTATATTGTCGCAGATCAGAAAATATGTCAATGTGTTAGTAGAAGATTACCCGTATTACAATATGCGTCTCAAAAATATTTGCAAAAATAAAAGAGATGACGTAATAAATTGAAAACATCAATAATATCCGTACTCTTCATACCAGAAGGTCGTAATTGATTCCAATATATGCCAATATATATCAAAACATATGTCAATATACCTGTACTACTTATATTCTCGTAGATTAAAAGATATACACGTGTATTTGTAGAAGATTCGTACAACATACAATATATGAGTTTAAACAATTTTTGTCATAATAAAATAATTGCATAATAACTTGAAAATATCAATAATCCTTGAATCAATAATCCCCAAATATATAAATAATAATAATTTTTAAACCTGAAGACCGTAATTGATATTATCCAGTCAAAAATGCTATAAGAAAAATCAAATCGTTCTTTTCTAAAATATATTTTTATATCCATTTATTTATTATTCAAATCGAAAAAATAATTATTAAAATTAACAGACAGATTTAATTTAATTGCGTTTCTTGCGTTTAATTGCGTTGAGTAACATGATATAAGATAGAATCTTATAACATGTTAAATATGCCATGTCTTATAACATAAACTGCGAAATTAAATAACGATTTTGATTTCTCTATACTTCTCATTGTTCCGTAAAAGCTTGTTTTAAATAAACCATGAACCATGGAGATAGATTTCCCCTTTAAATCATGTTTCAAACAATTCATGTTTTCAGAAAGTGACTAATTAACGCAAAAAATCTCCCATCAAACTCAGAGATTAAATTTTAATTCACTTTCAAACGATTTTCAAGCTTTTCGTTTGGATAAACCACGGAGTTAGGGAGTAGAACTCCTAGGAAAAAGTTCCGTTTTTCATTAATATCTCGACAACCCCAGGTCTTAGAAACTCGAAACTTGGACAAAATTTATAGGGGGATATTTCAAGGCTATTCACTAAATTTCATTAAATTCGGTTCAGCCGTTTTTCCGTGATGATGAGACAAACGAAAATTTCGTTTTTTACTAATATCTCGAGAACCACTGGTCGTAGAAACTCAAAACACAGATATAATTTTAAGTGGGGCTAATTCTGGGCTACCCAAAAAATTTCATCAAATTCGGTTCAGCCGTTCTCCCGTGATGGTGTGACAAACAGACAGACAGACAGACAGACAGACAGACAGACAGACAGATTTTCATTTTTATTTATATAGATAGAGAAAGTATCGTTTTCACGAAAGTTTTCGAATTTGAGATTTTAATGCCAACATATATTTTAAGACTTTCTGAACACGTATTGAACATTTTTGGAGTGATGTCTGTCTGCTTGTATGTCTGTAGCCGATTTCTTGTGTACACTAATGCGGCCACAAATACTATTAATGGATTTTCACGAAACTTTATATCCGGCTTTGTTATCAAAAAATCTATAACTAGATAGATTTTTTTAATTCAAGCGAAAATCGGGGCACATTATCAAGTATGGTATTATCAAGCTCTTTAAAGTGAAGAGTAAAACAATAAATCTCTAATCATGGACTCAGTCACACTCTATTTAAAATTCATTGTTAAGCAAAAGCCTGAAGAAAATACTCAATTGATTTTGTGATTGCATTATGTAGAGAAAACTACGTGCTAGTTAATATTTTTACTTTCCCTGCAATACATGGTAATGTATAGGGAAAGTATTGGAATCATGTCGAAAATCGCAACTCGAGTTTTCGACGGTTGGACACGTTTTGAGAGCTCTAGAATACGAAAAAACTATTTTTAGCGTGACGTCTGTGCGTGTGTCGGTCTGTGTGTCTGTCAGTATGTCTGTCTGTGTGTCTGTGTGTCTGCGTGTCTGTGCAATGGGTTTATCCACTCTAACCCAAAATCTAATGGACCGAATTTCATAAAATTTAGTAGGTAAGTCACTTGGATGTGACCCTGGTGCTGATTAGTTTTTGGTATGATTCATAAAAACAGAACCCGTCTTTTTTGCGAAATGGCTCGTAAAAATTTCATTTATCCGCTCTAGCTAAAATAATAATTTACCAAATATCACAAAATTTGGTAAATAAGCTACTTGTTGGATACTCTGGTGCTGATTAGAATGAATTTGGTACGATTCGGAAAAGAAGAACCCGCCTTTTTTCCCGTAATGGCTCGCAAAAATTTCGTATATCCACTCTAGCTAAAATAATAATTGACCAAATTTCACAATATTTGGTGGATAAGTTACTTCTAGGACATTTTGATGCTAATTCGATTTTTTTACGATTCGGAAAAGAACAGCCTGCCTTTTTTATGAAATGACCCACAAAAATTGCTAAAATCTAAAACAAAAAAAGAACTACGTATTCTAAAATGTATCAATTAAATTATTGTTTTATACGCAACTTTTGACGAGGAAAAGAATATAACACACTCCATTATACTTTAAGACTAGCCGCTCTCAAGATATTTGAGATTTCTTGCATTTTTGTTACTCCGCTATCTGAAAAATGCCCAATTACCAAATAAAACAAAAATTGAATTAACAAGAAAGATCAATCATGCTTAAAGCATTGATTATGAAACACTTTCCAACTTCAATGCAATTGTATTTAAACATGTCTAAAATGCAATACATTCCTCGGTAATATTTTAAAACTTATCACAATACTACATTAATTTATTATATTTGAAACCTTAAACCTTCATCGAAAAAAATTAACTTCATTCAAATGACGGCATTAAAATATAAATTGCCTGGATTAAACATCTCTAAAATGTGATACATTCCTCGGTAATAATTTTAGAATTATCATAATACTACGATAATTTATTATATTTGAAAACTTCATCGAAAACAACTGAAATCCATTCAAATGACGTCATATAAAAAATAACACGCCTGGCTCTCTCTATAAAATCAACATTTCATTCATAAATTATTCCCCCATTCATGTCATTCATCACAATACTATAATAATTTATATTATTTAAAAATTAAGACCATGGAGCTACAAGTAAGTAAAACTCTATGCGTAAAACTTCATCGAAAATTATCGTCCTTCTCTTTCTAAAATCAATGAATATTTCATTCATATCAGGCATGCAGACTCCATGGACTAAATGATTTTGTGTTAAAGAATTACAGCGATTCTAATACAACTCATTCTACATATTTTGCTGTTTACATTTTACATAGGTGAAAAATAGGCTTAATAGTAGAAATAATCAAATTTGTATGAACATTTAAACTGAAATATATTGTCATTGCGTTGTTAAAGTATGTAGATGCACAGAATTTAGGCCAAAATAAAGTAGTTTTAGGATGGATACAACACTCAATATGAATTAGAAAGAACTTTGAAAATCACGATTTTGAGACAAGATGGATGCCATATATCATTTTGAAGTGGGTCATGTGATCGTTTCATATCATGGACACGTGATCGCTTCATATAAGAGGTGTTATTATTATTTTAATTTTTATTTAAAAAACTACTGAATATATTTCGCTGAATTTTTTTTTATATATTTTATGGAACAATTTGAATATTGCCTAAAATTTTCGAAGCAATTTGTGAATTTTAAATCCGCTTAAAAAATGCTTGAAAAATTAGGCCCCATAGGGCTATTTTTTCAACCCGGGTTCAATCCAAAACTAATTGGGTGATATTATTCATTTATATTCCCATAGGTCCTATAGACCGTCTGAACAACATACTAAAATTTCATTTTGATTAAGTCATTTTTACGGCAGTTATCGTGCTAACGGACAGACAGACAGACAGACAGACAGACAGAATGAACAAAGTTAACACTTTTCAACTTTGTTGTAAAGTGTTAAAAATGCAAATTTAGTGTCATTTGGTGCAATTAAACTCAGTCTAATGAATTATTAAAGAAATAAAGAAATTTTGAATTTAAGTCAGTAGGGAAAGTCATGTGCTGCCTATATCAGATTTTTTTTTTAGTTTTATAATAAATATGATTTAGTCGGAACGTATATATCCGCAAAAAATAAAATTTCGCAACCAGCAGATAAACAGCACATTTTCTTGTCTAAATCAATGATAAAATATTTTATTTAATCCAATAAGTTTCTTAAGAAATCCTAGTCTAGTTACTCAAATCCATTGCGAGAAATATGAAGTCAATGCATGCACCATAAATTAGCAAGAGACTCGTTCTCCGTAATGCGCTCATAAAAATACCTTTCACAAAATGTATTCCCGATTCTTAAGCTACAGATCCAAGCATCTCCCAAGAAATGAACCATTGCAGACGGTATAAAATATTATAGGACTTGGAACCCATAAATATGCCATTCCGCGTAATAAAACATTGATGTGAAGTGAATCATTACTTGATTTCTCAACAAAACATCTACTATAGGCAGTACATGACACAAAAATATAACATTTTGCAACCATTAAGTGTCCGCAACAATACTTTCTCTGGTGATAAAATGCCATGATAAAATATTTATTCAATCCAATACGCTTCTTAGAAGTCTTAGTTACACAAATCTAGTGCGAGAAATATGAAGTTAATGCATACACAATAAATTAGCAAGATACTCGTTGTCCGTAATATGACAAAAAAATACCTTCCGCAAAATATATTTCCGATTGTTAAGCTACAGGGCCAAGCTAGTACCAAGAAATGATTCATCTCAGACGGTATAAAATATTAGAGGACTTGGAACACACAAAAATGCCATTCTCCATAATAAAGCATTGATGTGAAGTGAATCATTACTTGATTTTCAATAAAAAATCTGATGTTGGCAGCACACATGACTATCCTTATAAAAAATTATAACATTTTGCAACCATCAGATAAACAACACTTTCTCCGGTCTATAGCGATCAGAAAATATTTATTTAATCCAATACGTTTCTTAAGAAATCTTAGCCTGTAAGACAAATCCATTGCTAGAAATATGAAGTCAATGCATACACCATAAATTAACAACAGAATCGATCTCCGTAATGCGGCCATAAATCTACCTTCTGCAAAATATATCCGCGATTATTAAGCTACTAAGCCAAGCTTGAACCAGGAAATGATTCGACGTGAACGGTATTAAATATTACAGGACATGGCACCCATAAAAATGCCATTCCGCATAAGAAAACATGGATGAAAAATTGATTGATTGATTGAGTAAATCATTACTTGATTTCGGAATAAATAAAGTTAATTGGTATCAAACCTGCATAGATT
This sequence comes from Amaurobius ferox, assembly GCA_951213105.1. Taxonomy (NCBI): domain Eukaryota; kingdom Metazoa; phylum Arthropoda; class Arachnida; order Araneae; family Amaurobiidae; genus Amaurobius; species Amaurobius ferox. Next base: position 56,889,568 of record OX578139.1, on the reverse strand, counting down.
GGTAGTGTTTAGAATTGTGTGCTTTCTCTATGCGTAGAAGGCAAGTATTGTGATAATATTGAAACGTTAACACATTGAATTTAACTGTTACATAATAGGATACAAATTCTTTATATGATCTTGATAGAAACAAACATGGAAATTGGTGGTGTGTTTAAAGGGTAATATAAGTCCTCTTCATCATCTTCAATAGTGTGTACTTATTGGCAGATTAAATACAACTGTGAGGGAAAAGCAGTTTACCCTCACAGACTATACGCACGATTAATCATGAAGTGATTTGCACCGAAGATTGCATCGCAAATAACTATAAATGACGTTTCGGAAATCATTTCAATTCCCTTTTTCAGTGCAACCAGTCTGGACATGAATGCTCTAATAAGTACAAGGATGTGTCAGATAGACTGAAATCGATAAACGACAGAATCCGCTGTTATAGTAGCGTCACAAATTGGAAAATAACGATAGAAATAGAAAAAAACAAAAAATATGAACATAAGAGGCAGACAAAAAGAAATAAAATGTAGAGACTGTAACATCTATGAAACAAAACATTAGACGTGGCCATGCCAAACTTTGGAGAAATATGTATAGTCATTGACAAATCATTAACCAATTAATAAAATATTTATTAATATGAAAATATAGTCTTACACATAGTTTTGCAAGTATTTGGGCATTCAAACCTAGACTTTGTGCACCGAAGAAAGAAATCCATATGATTTCCGAAATGGACATATGTTAATTTATTACTTCCCTTATATACATAATGTATAAAGAAAGTATTGTTATGGGGTCGAAAATTCGAATTCGAGTTTTCGGCGGGAGAGCACGTTTCAAGTATTCCTGCTCTCGAATCAAACATTTTTGAGGTAATGTCTCTGTGTGTGTGTGTTTGTCAGTGAGTCTGTGGAGACGATATCTCAAGAACGAATGAAGCGATTCGAATGAAATTTGGTAATAAAATTACAATATGTGAATCCTGGAAGTCAATTTTTCTTAACCGCAATCCAAAATTCAGAACATCCCTAAATTTTGGAGTGAAATTTTGAAAAAATTATCAAAAAATCAAAACATTTAATAAAGTTACGCAATTAGACAGACATTTCTTATGTAATTTTTCCCACGAAAACGATAAACATAGATTTTAGAATGCTATCATGAACCGTTCTCGAGATATTGTACATTTTTCGAATACATTTATCAAAAAATCCCATAAATTAAAAAAAGAATATTAACTGATGAAAAACATGTTCACTTTTCATATGTAATATCATGCGATACATTTGGTGACATCATTCTCGTGGATCTAACTCGTTTCATTCATGAAAAAAGATACTTTGAGTAATACTTTTGTATTTAAACGCCAATAATAATTTATATGCTATAAGAATAACTTATTTCTTCGTCAGTAACACTGGGTGAGATTTTGGCGACGAATTTGGTGGAATGTCACCACTTGGCGAATTTTTTAAGTGTTGCCAAATTAACGAAAATTCTGCCAAATGGATAAAAATGACACTTAATCAATGAAAATAACGACTAATTGACTAAAATTCAATATCCTGGAAATAATTTAAGTATCGACTATAAAAATAACCTATTTTTTTAAAGTAAAAGTAATAAATTCATTGCATTATATAAGGATAGCCATGTACTGCCCACATCAGTTTTTTTTCTTTTATTTACGATGTATTTCACGTTCTGAACCAATTCTACCAATACAGTATGAAGGTAACAAACAAAGAACAAACTACCAGACCTCTAGCATCAAAGAGTTCTGTCTTTAAAATCGAAACTGCGCCTTGTGGTGGCACTCAAGCTGAACAAACATGACTAATTACTCACATAGCAAAATGAAATAAACACTCTACTTCCGGGCATAATTACGCTTACTTTATCATCATAAATGAAAGAATAATTTTGATGAAGTTATGCTTTTTCCGCTCACGAAACAGCTTGTTTCATTCATTTTGTAGAATACTACATAATTACTAAATATTTTGTACAATTTATATATTAAAAAATACAATATTTTCGTAAATGCCAAGCTAATGATGAATTCGTACGTTTGTAATAAAAGTTCAAAATCTAATTTTTACATTACAGTAAAATCATACTAATCAAATTGTAAAAAAAAAAATGTGAAATAAAAATAATATTTTTTTATATTTAACTTACTTTTATTTTGCAAGCTATTTAAACAAGTAACATTTTACTGGGTTTTCAAAGAAAAAACTGAATGAAACAAAATTAAAATAGTTTTTACAGCACTATTCAATTTAAGATATGCAATTTAACTTATCGTAAGACGTTTTTAAGACTTTATTCAAGAGTTATGTATTATTGCAGAAATGTATTTGTTCCGCCAAAATTCAATTACGATTTAATAAAATTTCTTAATAAGTTATATTTGTTATTCACAATCCAATTTTTTGCAATGCAAAAACTTCGGAGAGTTTAAATTGAATATAAACAAAACATAGAAAGCAGTTGAAAATAAAGACCATCAATTAATCCTTCCTTCAATTCAATCTTATTGTTTTGCAATTTCTAATATTTTTCCAATGACTTGCATTAAAATATTCTGCATATAGCTGTATAAACTACAGGACAATCGTAATGGAAAATATAAGTTCAAAACGTTTGCTACAGATATCTAGTGACCGAACTATAATATATCTGAAAAACTTGAGTAATGTATTTAGAACAAATAATATAATAATAAAGCATACAGATGTTTCGGGGATAGGCAGGACCACCTTCGTCAGTGCAAGAAAACCAACAAACCTGAAGTCAAATACACGAAATGGGTGCAAATTTAAAAATTACAGAGGGATTTGTATACCCCAGACCTTGATTAAGTGTCCACCAGCGAGAGACAATCAGAAAGCAGAATAAAGAACAGTTCAGCCTTTTCGAAACGAGAAGTATCATATAAGATTGACGTGCACCCAAATACAACAGAATATTGCGCTTAAGGGCGCAGCGGCTGTGTTTATGTTGGGTTGTTTTTTTTTTAGTTTTATTATACACCAATCTTGTGTATTACTCCTGGTTTTGGATTGGCTGGACTATTCTTTCTTCCTTTACTTCCTTTTCCCACTTAATTTAAAAATAATCAAAAATGCACATACTAAATATATGTCTTTCTGTTGTGTCAACTAACAATAGTATCTACTTTACTAACACTAGGGACACCTAGATATAATTCTCAAAGTATTATGACATTTTCAAGCTTTTCATCCATAGGAGTTTTATCCTTTTCTAAATCCATGATATAAAATATTTTCATATAATTAACCTCCATAACACAGTTCAAATTATCAATTTCTCCACATACAATATAATGTCCTGACTGTTCCGAAAATTATTATTTATTTTAAAATTTTAATATTTAATTCCCAAACATGCTCTAATTTTTCCGCTTAATGAACTACTATCGCGTTTACCTAATTTTTTTATCAATTCTCTAATACTATCGCAATTAAATAATTGAAATCTCTACTCATTTGAAATCAAAACACTTAAAAACACTGTGTTTATTCTAACAATAAACGCAAGTAGTGTAAATATTTGTTCAAACTAACATATTTATTTTTAGCATAAAATTCATCTTTTAAATTAACATTTCAGAATCTATTTTTGTTACATCTTTCGACAAAATGAAACAAAAAACATACCGCAATAAACTAAAATACAAAATTTACAAAATTATCAACTAACAAAATACGTATTTACTTAAATTTTCTGTGACCCCCCGCCCCCCCCCCCAAAAAACTTTTCGCGACCCCCAGTTTAAAAATGACTATAATAGTAGATGTAGATAAACATTCTTATATGAATCACATCCGTAACGGAATTATATTTGTTTCACAGGTATTAGAATAGTCATTAACGCTTAAGTGACCTAAGTCATTTCCAGATATTGCCTATCTGAAATGTAATGTGCTTTTAAACTTAGTTCTCCATTATCCCAAATAATAAAGACCGCACAAGCAATAGCAATTAATTTCGATTAAGTTTAAAAGAGTTATTTTAAATGTACTTAATTCGGTATACTTTATCGTATGGTTAACTATAGGTTATCAAGAGATAATTATAAAGCATAATATTAAATGACATAAGTGAATGTTACTGGATAATTAAAACAGTGCAAGGTATAAATTAGAATAAAATATTATGAGTACTTTATAAAGTATTTGGCTAAACAAACTTCTATAAAAATTTACTGTAAAAATATTTTAGTAAAACTCCAAAAAATTGCTTCATATATATTACATAGTACTATACTCTATTACATGATATGAAAAATAAAAATACAGATATATTCAGAAGAATTCTTCAGGAAACGAAAACAGAACAGTTGAAAATAACATAAAACAAATAAGAAATTTACGGAGGACCCATCACATGGTGGCAAGTTGTGCTTTTAACACTTAATTTTTATATACTTAATTTTTGATGAAACCATTAAGCATTTATATTCTCTTTTGAATACTTATTTCGTGCAACCATTACGAATTTTCGGAAAAGAAAACGGACGAGCCATCGCTAAGGCCATTTCCATAACCGCTAATGGAAATCCCTTGTAAACCTGCTAAACCACTCTGGATTTCTGTGTTGAATCCATATCAGTCATCATCTAAGCTATATTTATATCCAGTCTTGAGAAATAGGCGCTTCAAGAAACTTTTTTAACAAGAAGTGAAGAAAAACACCGAAAATTGAAATTTTTATTAACTACCTATCTTCTCTGAAATTTTATGCTGAATCCATACTAGTTACTATTTGAGCTAGATATGTAGCATATTCTTAAACTATACTAGTAAAAGTCATTAACTTTTATTCAAATATATACCTAATCCCTTAAATTCTTACTTTCTCACGAAGATATTGTGTTATTTATGGACACTAGTTTTAAAATGTGATATAAAGTTTACGATAAATTTATGCATTTTAAGTTCAAAACAGTGAAATAATCCTGCTAATTAATAAATAATTAATAAATAATTTTATCTTCAGTTTAAGAATGATACGAAACAGCATTGCATATCTGTTAAATTCTATAGGGTAGAAAGGATATATATATCTTGTACGAATATATATATCAATTATAAAATAAAATGATCATGTGTGCTTAAAATATGTTCACAAATTTTTCTTATTAATACAATACTGCTGTATAAGATACATATTATATTTTCTAGCTTCCTTCTTATCTATAAAGATTCCTATATATTTTCGATATACTCGTAGTTATACATTTTAAATTCTAAACAGTGATGCAATACTGCGAATTAATAATTAAATACTGAATATTTATATATTTACTTTGAGAATGATATGAACAAACATATCATATCTGTTAAATCCTATATGGTCGCACATATATGTACATCTTGTATAAATATGTACCTCAATTATAAAATAAAATCAACATGTGTGCTTTAATTATATTCACTAATGTTTTTCTTATTAATACAGTACTGCTGTATAAGATTCATATAATATTTTGTAGCTTATTTCCTATGTATAAAGGCATGTTTTTTAAATATCTTCATTTGTATTGGTTAACATGTTTATTTATACAAAAGAAACCCTTTGAGAGAAATATGAGGTCGTTAGTGTTTATACATCATGAATTAGTAACCTATTCTTGTACCTGTAAGAATATCTTCCGAAAATAATATCGACGGTTAATAGGTTCCAGTGTAGCTTATACGAGGAAGCGAACGAACATGGATGACACTAAGTATTAGAGTACTTAGAGCCACCCCATAAAGATGCCGATCCACATAGGAAGACATTAGCACTATGCTGTATATCTTGATTTGGCTCTAAATGGAGATTATTTGTGTGAAAGCTGTACATGCATGCTTGAGTTTTTTTTTTTTTAGGATGTTTGTATTATATATAAATCAGGAATACTTTAATGTTATTGAACTATAAAAGTTTCATATTTTATCATGATGGAATAAATTGTGTGAAAAATTATACATTTCGGACATTTGACTATTTGATTTCATTTTTTTCTTATAGCCTGTAGTTTAGGCTTGGCAGTTGGAATTGCTATACATTTGTGTGTTATTTGTATTTCGAAAAATTTTGCATATTACATTAACCATTTTCGAAACAGATATCGGTCACTAAATATGACACTTATACACTTAATAACAGTTTTGAATATCAAAAACTGTTTCAAATTATTGCACAAATATGACTAACATATTATAGATCTGTTAACATGGGAATTGCGGAATGTAGAGCAATATACCATTTCCCATTACTATGTGGAACATTATAATCAATGTGTTCAGACATTTTAATTTAAATGCATCTCTATTCTACCTACTGATCCAAATGAAGTTTTGAGTACTCTTAGTTATATTCCACGATCCATCTCGTCTGGTTTCGATGGCATTACCTCTATTGTTATATATAATATTGCCCCAATAGTGTAACGTTTCTTCTCATGTCCTTAATACAAGCTTTGAAAGTGGCTCATTTCGCGACCAACTTAAATTTGTTGTCATCGTTCCAGTTTATAATAAAGCTAACAGAAATAATTCAGATAATTACAGGTCTATTTCTCTTTTGCTTACTCTTACTAAAACTATTGAAGAATAATTAAGAATAGATCAATTAAGTATTTGAATTTTATAAAATATTTCAGTTCCTTCCAATTTAGGAAAATAAAAGTACAGAAGAGGATTTAATGAAATTTCTTAATAAAATCTATGAAAGTTTAAATGCTGGCCATAAGGTCACTTATGTGTTTTTGTAATTCAAGAAAGGTTTTGATTGTTTTAATCATAATATCTTGCTGTATAAGTTGCAGAGGATTGATATTTGGGGTACTGGGTTGGGATGGTTTAGATCTTATCGCAATCGTCTTGAGCAATCTGTTAGAATTGGCACTGCTATAAATAAAAGAGGGTAAGTTCAGCGTAATGTTTTCTATGGGTCAGTCCTGCGTCCTATTTTGTTTCAAGTGTTTTTAAAAAACCTATGTTTATTTAATTTTAATGGGGCTTTGGTTGTTTTTGTTGATGATATTGCTTTACCTTACGATAGGCCTGTGAATTCTAATGTTCTGAGAAATATGGAAGAGTTTTGGTTATTTTGAGCTGACAATGGCGTTGTGATAATAATCGCATTCTTAATGTAAGAAAAATCTAGAATTATTTATTTTGCCTTGTCCAAAATTATATTTATTTAACTTTGTTTCAAAATTTTATACTTGTTGTAATACAGGTAGTACTTGCAGTTATGGAGCTATAAGCAAATGAGTAGTTTTAAATACTTCGATATTACCTCCGATGATTTGCTATTTCGGAAACCTCATATTATTGGTCTTAATAAGCAGTTAAAATTATATATCAATAACTGTTATTTTTTACTACATCTTTGTCCCCCTGACATGCTTCGGTATCTTTATTATTCCTTAATTCGCTCTCGGATTCAGTATGGAATAATCTGCTTTGGTGACACTTATCCAAATGCATTTAAGCCACTAACTCTGCTTCAATAATTATACATCAAGATCGCCTTGCGTAAGCCTCGTCAAGAGCTTTTGTTTCCTCGATTCTATGATTCTGCCACTTGGCATCTTTATGTTTACAAAGTTCTTAATATGCTTAATACTAGACATAAGAATGTGGGAGATAGTCAATGTAACATCCGTCTGCGTCAGGATATTACTAGACCTCATCAAGCCAATTATACTAGGTTTCAAAAATTTTATCTCATTTTAGCTCCTATATTTTATAATTGTTTGTCTCAAACTTTTAAAAACATTTCTACTCATCGTTCTATTTACAGTGCTATTAAAGATCGGTTATTCACTTATAATTCAGTTGAAGTTGATATTTTTTTGCATATTGATAGCTAATTATTTACCTGCTTTATCTGTCATCCTTACCGTTTAAATTGTTCAAATTTATCTTTATAAATATTCTGCTGTAAAGATTTATTGTAATTGTTCCATCTGTAGTTGTATTTATGTCCTTTGATACTACTGTAATTACCATGTTTACTCCTCCACCTTTTATAAGAATAATCTTTTAGGAGAGGGTCCTCATGTATCATGTAATGTAATTTCTTTGGATTATTGTTAAAGTGTTATTATTTTTTTTAAATTAATATTAAAGGAATATTAAAAATCAATCATTAATGAAAAGTATTTTCAATAGTTTGATTAGAAGAATAGTCAGCAGACGATTTCAGTATTTGAAGCGTAACTCGGTTAATATGGTTACAAAATAAATCAAAAACAGCATAAAATTGAATTTTAAAATAAAAAAATATCAGAAGCTATAATAACAATATAAAATATCCTGAATATAGTTAAAATTACATACGTAGGGTAAATAAAAAAAATTTAGAATACTAGCTGTATTCACGCAGAACATCTGTGCTCTAGTGTTTTTTAATACTCAACATCTGTTGGTAACTTATTACAAAATATGTTGCATGCGAGTCTTCACTCAAATTTGTCAAACGTTAATCCCATAGTAGTTACCCCTATAACTTAAATTAAATCTAACGTAAAAAAACGCTCTTATCTTAAATTAAATAAATATCAAATAAAATAATATTTAATTTATAGAGCAAAAAACGTTAAAGTTATTATGACAAAATCTCACTCATAAAATAATCATAATTGAATAAATAACTATTTTGATGTCTATATTTATTTTCTCACACTATTTAATATATAGTATAGAGAAAGTATCGTTTTCACGAAAGTTTTTGAATTTGAGATTTTAATGCCAAAATACATTTTAAGACTTTCTGAACACGTTTTGAATATTTTGGGAGTGATGTCTCTCTGCATGTATGTGTGTAGTCAATTTCTTGTGTACACAAATGCGACGACAAATATTAATGGATTTTTACGAAACTTTATATCCGGCTTTGTTATAAAAAATCTATAATTAGATAATTTTTTTTTAAATTCAAGCCAAATTAAGGGTACATTATCAAGTATGGTATTATCAAGCCCTTTAAAGTGAAGAAAAAATACTAAATCTGTAATCATGGAGTCGATTCAATAACAGTAATCAAGAACAAAGTCACACTCTATTTAAAATTCAATGTTGAGCAAAAGCCTGAAGAAAATACTCAATTGATTTTGTGATTGCATTACGTACAGAAAACTCTAGTCTATTTATTCAAATCCATTGCGAGAAATATGAAGTCAATGCATGCATCATAAATTAGCAAGAGACTCGTTCTCCGTAATGCACCCATAAAAATACCTTTCGCAAAATGTATTCCAGATTATTAAGCTACAGATCCAAGTTTGTACCAAGAAATGATTCATTGCAGACGGAATAAAATATTAGAGGACTTGGAACCCATAAATATGCCATTCTGCATAATAAAACATTGATGTGAAGTGAATCATTACTTGATTTCTCAACAAAACATCTGCTGTAGGCAGCACATGACATAAAATATAACATTTCGCAACCATCAGATAAACAACATTTTCTCTGGTGTATAGCCATGATAAAATATTTATTTAATATATTTCCGATTGTTAAGCTAAAGGATCAAGCTTGTACCAAGAAATGATTCATCGAGGACGGTATAAAATATTAGAGGACATGGAACCCACAAAAATGCCATTCCGCATAATACAGCATTGACGTGAAGAGAATAATTACTTGATTTTTCAATAAAAAATCTGATGTGGGCAGCACATTACTTTCCTTATAAAAAATTATAACATTTTGCAACCATCAGATAAACAACACTTTCTCCGGTCTATTGCCATGAGAAAATATTTATTTAATCCAATACGTTTCTTAAGAAATCTTAGTTCCAGTAAGACAAATCCATTGCTAGAAATATGAAGTTAATGCATACACCATAAATTAACAACAAACTCGTTCTCCATAATGCGACCATGAAATTACCTTGCGCAAAATATATCCTCGATTATTAAGCTACTAAGACAAGCTTGAAGCTGAAAATAATTCGTCGTGGACGGTAGTAAATATTAGAGGACTTGGAACCCATAAAATTGCCATTCCGCATAAGAAAGCATCGATGTAAAATTGATTGATTGATTGATTAATTGATTGACTGAGTGAATAAATCATTGTTTGATTTCGGAGTAAATAAAGTTATTTGGAATCAAACCTGCATAGATAGGTACTTTTTAGAATTGCGTGTTTTCTCTAAGAGTAGAAAGCAAGTATTGTGATAATATCGAAACGTTAACACATTGAATTAAACTGTTACATAATAGGATACAAATTATTTGTATGATCTTGATAAAAACAAACAGGAAAATTAGTGTGATTAAAGGGTATTATAAATCCTCTTCATCATCTTCAATAGTGTGTACTTATTGGCAGATTTAATACAACTGTGAGAGTAAAGCAGATTAACCTCACAGACTTTGCGCACGATTAATCATGAAGTGGTTTGCATGGAAGATTTTATCGCAAATAAAGAAAAATTAGCGCACGTTTCGGAAATCATTTCAATTCCCTCTTTCAGTGATTCCCTCTTTCAATTCCCTCTTTCAACCGAAGAAAGAGAAGGATAGAGTGGAGGCATATAGACCAATATGCCTATTGCCGATATGGGGAAAAATTTTGGATAAAATTATTGTGAATAGAGTTCTTTATCATTTGGAATGTAATAAGTATCTCAATGAAAATCAGTTTGGATTTTGCAAAGGCAAAAGTACTAATGACGCAGTTAGTAAAATGAAGCAAATTATATTAAACAACAGGGATAACAAGCTACACTCGGCCTTGATTTCTTTTGACATAAAAGGGGCTTTTAATAATGTTGATTGGACTATTATGAAAAGGTTAATTGCTAAGTTACCTATCACAAATAGGCTGAGTGATATTATAAATGATTTTTTGAGAGATCGGATTATTGTATATAATCAAGGTGGAGTTGAGCTGGAAGTGGAAAATAGATGTGGATTGCCACAAGGATCAAATTCTGGTCCAATTTTGTGGCTAATAATGGCAAATGTTTTATTAGAAGAGTTTTATAATGAAAATTTTGTTAACATGGAACTTTTGGCGTTTGCTGATGATTTCTTGTTTATAGTTGCAGGAAAAAATAGAACTATTTTGAAGAACCAAATTGAAAAAGCCTCTAATTATATAAATGACTGGAGTAAGTGTAACAAATTGGAATTGAGTATTGAAAAGACTCAACTCATGATAGTTCCAGTTAAAACAGATCTTAAAACTATTTTTAGAATAGTTATTGACGGTAAAGTCTTTAGGAATAATGAAGAGTTAGATTATTTAGGTTTCAAATTGGATCCATATCTTAAATTTGATAAGCACTTAAAGAAAGTGCATGATAAGGTGGTTGACTTTACCAGTAAATTGTTAAGAGTCTCGAGAAAGACATGGGGACTGAATGGGAAAGTCCTGAAACAAATATACATGAAAGCTATTGAAAAAATGATACTTTACGGTTGTGAGATTTGGTATAGTGGGCATTGTAGACAAGTAAATCAACTTACAAAAATGGTAAGAAGTTGTTTGCTGTTAGTTACTAAGTGTTACAGTACTACTTCAACTGAAGCTTTGTATGTGATAGCAGGAGTGGTACCGATAGAAATTAGAGCAAAATTCCTTAAGAGCGTATACGAGTATAGGAAAAAATCAAATAATATAGAATTTTATGATTTAAAAATCAAACAGGGTGAAATATATGAATATAGGCAGAAATTAAATCCATATAATTTTGTAAAATTACAATATGGAAAAGCAAAGCCTAGAAGTATTGGGTATGAAATATATACCGATGGATCCAAAATGGGTGAAGATACAAAAAAGGTTGGTGCAGCCTTTGTGGTTTACAGAAATAATGAGGAAATTTGGAAAAGTACTTTTCGATTAGCAGACAGATCATCGGTATATTTAGCAGAACTACTGGCTATCCATGAGTCGATTAGGTGGATTAAAAATAATTTGGAAGTTATGAGGGGAGAAGAAATTATGATTTATAGTGATAGTGAAAGCAGCTTGAAAAGTTTAGTGAAGTATGAAGAGACGCATCATTGGATTTCAGAAATTAAGAGTAATATTAAATATCTCTTGGCATATCGTATCAGAATAAAACTGATGTGGATCAAGGCCCATGTGGGATATGATGGAAATGAGAGAGCAGACAAATTGGCTAAAGAAGCTACCACTAAAGACCAAGTGGACCAAGAGGTAAAGTTAACATGGGTACAAGTCAAGAATCAGGGGAAGCAGGAAATGATGAAGAATTGGCAGAAAAGATGGAGTGAGACGGAAAAGGGGAGATGGACTTATGGACTTTTACCTAAAGTGGAAAGAAGAAGATGTTTGGCGAACTTCTACTTCAACCAGATTGTGTCTGGACATGGTGTATTCCCAATACACCAATGTAAACGATTTGGAAAATCTGATTTATGTAAAATTGATAATGTGATTGGGGATATTAAACACTATATTTATTATTGTGTTAGATATAATGATATTAGATTGAAATATTTCCCTGTTAATTTTGCTGGAATTAGTTTAAATAATTTAATTAAAAATGAAAAAGTGAGAAATGGTATATGTTATATCATTAAGGATTTGATGGACATATATAATGTTTAAGTTGTTTTGTTTTGTTATAACCAGAGTGTTGGTTATTTATGTTTTAACCATAAGTTATGGTTTATTTTGTATTTTATTATAAATGTTGATATTTTGAATTTGTTTTGCTGAAGTTTTTGTATATTGCAACTATGTGTTGAAATTGTAATTGTTTGGAAATAAAGGTCGTAGACCATGTTAGGGATTGTTGTGATTCTAGACAGAGGATGAGTTTCAGAGGTTCGAAATTTAATGGTTTTTTGATTATTGGCTGCTGTATGTATCCGTGGCTGCTTTATTGCGGTGGCATTTGGATTAGTTTGAAAGTCTATGGGATTTGGTGTTTGTATGTCCCTGGGGTAAGCCCTTGGTGTGGATGATATTGTTACAGGTCTGTGTATCATGTGCCCGCTATTGCGGCGGCGGGTCAGCGGCGGGGCCTCGTATGTCTATGAAAATGGACGGATCGAGGGTAACAAATGGTTACCCTCTTTGAGTGCAACCAGTCTGGAGATGAACGCCCAAATAAGAGCAAGGATGTATCATACAGACTGAAAATGGATAAACGACAGAATCCAGTGGTATAGTAGCGTCACACATTGGAGAAAAATGATATAAATAGAAAAGCAAAACAAAAAATATAAACATAAGAGGCAGACAAAATAAAATAAAATGCAGTGTATGTAACGGCTATTAAACGAAACATTAGACGTGGCCATGCCAAACTTTGGAGAAATATGTATAGTCATTGACAAATCGTTTACCAATTAATAAAATATTTATTAATATGAAAATGAAGTGTTACATATAGTTTTACAAGTATTTGGGCATTGTACACCGAAGAAGGAAATCCATATGATTCCCGAAATGAACATATGCTCATTTATTTTTATTTGCGATGTATTTCACGTTGTGAACCAATTCGTTGTACAGTATGAAGGTAACAAGCAAAGAACAAACTACCAGAGCTGTAGCATTGCCCGCTGTCTTTAAAATAAGTAGACTTCTGTCTTTAAAACGAAACTGCGCCTTGTAATAGCACTCAATCTGACCAAACATAACTAAATACGCAAATAGAAAAATGAAATAAACAATCAACCTCGGGGCGTAATAGTATAGAGAAAGATTTCGTATTTGAGATTTTAATGCCACCATATATTTTAAAACTTTCTGAACACGTTTTGAATATTTTTGGATTGATGTCTGTCTGCATGTATGCTTGTATGTGTGTAGTCGATTTCTTGTGTACACTAATGCGGCCACAAATATTATTGGATTTTCACGAAACTTTATATCCGGCTTTGTTATCAAAAAATCTGTAACTAGACAGATTTTTTCTTAATTCAACCCAAAATCGGGGTACATTATTAAGTATGGTATTATCAAGCTTTTTGATGTGAAGAGTAAAACACTATAACTCTAATCATGGACTCTAGTCAATAACTGTATTCATGTAATCATGGACTCAGTCACACTCTATTTAAAATTCATTGTTGAGCAAAAGCCTGAAGAAAACACTCAATTGATTTTGTGATTGCATTATATAGAGAAAATTACTAGCTGGTTAATATTTTTACTTTCCCTGCAATACATGGTAATGTATAGGGAAAGTATTGGAATTATGTCGAAAATCGCAACTCGAGTTTCTAACGGATCTACACGTTTCGAGACCTCTAGAATACGAAAAACTATTTTTAGCTTGACGTCTGTGTGTGTGTCTGTCTGTGTGCCCATGCAATGGTGCAATGTATGTATCCACTCTAACTCAAAAACCAATAGACCGAATTTAATAAAATTTGGTAGGTAAGCACTTGGATGTGACCCTGGTGCTGATTAGTTTTTGATACGATTCATAAAAACAGAATCCTTCTTTTTTGCGAAATAGCCCGTAAAAATTTCATTTCTCCGCTCTAGCTAAAATACTAATTTACCAAATTTCACAAAATTTGAAAGATGAATTACTTGTTGGATACTCTGGTGCTGATTAGAATTTGTTACGATTCGGAAAAAAATAACTTGCGTTTTTTTTACGAAATGGCCCGCAAAAACCGCTAAAACCTAAAAAAGAAAGACTACGTGTGCTGAAATGTATCAATTAAATTCTTTTTTTATACGCAATTTTTGACGAGGGAGAGAATATGAATGAATGACATGAAGGTGGGTGGCTCCGGAAGAGCCCAGCACATCGACCAGAGGTTTATTGTACCACCCCAACAAGTGAAGGTCCTTAAGTAAAGAGACCAGTAGCCGAAGCAAAAATCAGCAGGCACTTGACAGGAATGTCATACAACTCCCAGGGCTCGATCACATGTCGACCCAAGTGTTCGAACCTATGGGCGGAGAACACCTCACATTCACAGAGAATGTGTACGGCAGTTTCTGCACTGTATTTGCAGCCTGTGCAAAGCGAATCTTTCGTGACACCCATAATATTAAGGTGTCTTTTAAGGGTGCAGTGTCCAGTAAGGAGCCCGACAGCCCTTTTGATGCCAGTTCTACTGACCCTGAGTAATTCCTTCTGACGTATGCTAGGGCAATTGCAGTTGAGAATTTTCGCCTGCCTTTGGCCCTTAGTATTACGCCAGTTTTTGCACTGAAGCTTTCTGAAGATGTCATAGACAGTTCTTCTAGTTAGTTCATTGGGAACACCCAAAGCCGGCTCAGGACCAATAAAAGGAATACTTGAGCCTTTCCTAGCCAATTCATCAGCCAGCTCGTTTCCTGGAATGCCCGAATGTCCAGGCACCCAGTAGAGCATGACTTTATTATTGCTAGCAATATTGCATAGTGCATTATAGCACTCCCAGACAAGGGAAGACGTCATAGTAGACTTTCCTAAGGCCATAAGAGCAGCATGACTATCAGAACAGATAAGAATCTGGTTGCTCCTATAATTTCTGTCATAGCAAATTCTACAACACATTAGAATAGCATAGACCTCAGCCTGAAAGACAGTAGCATGACTGCCTAGAGGGTAAGACATGTTAGTGCCATCATCCAGACAGCAAACACCAGCACCAGTACTGGTGCCAATCTTCGAGCCATCTGTGTACCATACAATACAATTTTGTTTATTGTAGGTGGGAGTCCTCTTCCAGGCATCCCGTGAAGGGACCTGAATTACATAGGGCTTGTCAAATGTATATCGGACCTGTATACCATCAGATGGCATATGGAAATAAGGATGATTTATAACATTGCTGTTGAGACCACTCCAAGATAAATACTTAGAATAGGCCTTCCAGTGTTTCAGATATTTAAGTCTGTTCATGCAGATGAGAGCCTCAGCTTCAATGTGCATGTAGAGAGAGTGCAATCCGAGCAAAAGTTCAAGAGTTTCAGTGGGAGTGGTTTTCATGCAACCAGAGATCGCAGTACATACCATCCTTTGAAGCTTAATTAAATCTAATTTAGCAGTTTCACATCTGACTCTAGACCACCAAATAATGGAGCCATAGGAGATGATGGGACAAATTACCATACAGTAAATCCAATGGATAGCCTTGGGATTCAGACCCCAGGTTCTCCCAATAGCATTTCTACAAGACCAGAAGATTCTTTTGGCTTTAGTGATGCAGTATTCCAGGTGTCTCTTCCAGTTGAGACCCATGTCAAAGAAGATTCCTAAGAATTTTACCTCCTTGGAGCAGATGAGCTTCTGACCAAAGAAGCGAATGTTTCTAAGATTAAAAATGCGTTTTTTCTGTGAACGCAACCATGGTTGTTTTCTGCGGATTTACAGAAAGTCCAGCATTTTTGCACCATGTCTCAACACCCCTAAGAGCGGTGGACATCATATCAGAGACAGTGTTACCAAATTTGCCTCTGGCAATGATGACAACATCGTCAGCATATCCAACACAGGATACACCGGAACTAGTTAAGTTGTCCAGAAGAGAGTCTACAAATAAACACCAAAGAATTGATGAAAGTACGCCTCCCTGCCGACAGCCTGCCAGAGCATGCACAGTCTTGTTGTCACCAAGCAAAGATGCACAGATATACTTATTAGATAATAGGTTCTTGATCCAACAAGAGATCGTCATGTCAACACCCTTCCTATCAAGAGCATGTAGGATGGTGTCAATAGGAACTTTATCAAAAGCACCCTCAATATCAAGAAAAGTGGCTAGAGCAATTTCCTTGGCATTAAAGTTTCTCTCCAGAGTAAAGGAGAGACTGTAGAGAGCAGTATCCGTACATTTACCCGGTTGATAGGCATGCTGAGAGTTAGACAGAGGCATAGAAGCCAGAGTCACTTCCCTGATATACCTGTCAATGAGCTTTTCAATAGCCTTTAAAAGAAAAGACGTAAGGCTAATAGGTCTGAAGGATTTGGCCTCATAATAATTATCCTTACCAATCTTTGGAATATAAAGATTACCCTTGTATGCCTCCAGGCAGAAGGTACATGACCAAAGGCAATACAAGCTCTGTAGATTCTGCAGAGAATGGGAGCAAGCACCTTAATTCCCTTCTGAAGAAGGATGGGAATGATGCCATCAATCCCTGGAATTTTATAGGGTTTAAAAGAGTTCAAAGCCCAATTAACCCTATCCAAAGTGACCACACTCTTAGCAATGCTCAACTTACTGCTGTTACAAGTAGAAGTGAGGTGAGCAGCAGGAGTGGTGCTGTGGCAATTAGATTCAGAAACCGGAAAATGAACCCTGAACATTTCATCCAGGGTCTCTTCCCCAGTCCCAGAATAGCCACCATTAGGTAACCTAAAAGTATTTAGCATATTAACCTAACAGGATAAACTTTATATCCAGCTTTGTTATCTAAAAATCTGTAACTAGACAGATTTTTTTTTTTTAATTCAACCCAAAATCGGGGTACATTATTAAGTATGGTATTATCAAGCTTTTTAAAGTGAAGAGTAAAACACTATAACTCTAATCATGGAGTCTAGTCAATAAGTGTATTCATGTAATCATGGACTCAGTCACACTCTGTTTAAAATTCATTGTTGAGCAAAAGCCTGAAGAAAACACTCAATTGATTTTGTGATTGCATTATATAGAGAAAATTACTCGCTGGTTAATCTTTTTACTTTCCCTGCAATACATGGTAATGTATAGGGAAAGTATTGGAATTATGTCGAAAATCGCAACTCGAGTTTCTAACGGATCTACACGTTTCGAGACCTCTAGAATACGAAAAACTATTTTTAGCGTGACGTCTGTGTGTGTGTGTCTGTCTGTGTGTGTGTGTCTGTCTGTGTGTCCATGCAATGGTGCAATGTATGTATCCACTCTAACTCAAAAACTAATGGACCGAATTTAATAAAATTTGGTAGGTAAGCACTTAAATGTGACCCTGGTGCTGATTAGTTTTTGATACGATTCATAAAAACAGAATCCTTCTTTTTTGCGAAATATCCCGTAAAAATTTCATTTATCCGCTCTAGCTAAAATACTAATTTACCAAATTTCACAAAATTTGGAAGATGAATTACTTGTTGGATACTCTGGTGCTGATTAGAATTTGGTACGATTCGAAAAAAAAGAACTTGTCTTTTTTTACGAAATGGCCCGCAAAAACCGCTAAAACCTAAAAAAGAAAGCCTACGTATGCTGAAATGTATCAATTAAATTCTTGTTTTATACTCAATTTTTGACTAGGGAAAGAATATAAAACACTCCTTTATACTTTAGGACTAACCGTTCTCAAGATATTTGAGATTTCTTGCTATTTTGTTACGCCGCTATCGGAAAAGTGCCCAATAACCAAATAAAAACAAAAATTGAATTCAAAACGCAAATTTAGTGCCATTTGGTGCAATTAAACTCAGTCTAATGAATTATTAAAGAATGAAAGATTATATGAATTTAAGTCTGCAGGGAAAGTCATGTGCTGACCACATCATATTTTTTTTTAGTTTTTTAATCAATATAATTTAGTCAGAACGTATATCCGCAAAAATATAAAATTTCGCAACCGGCAGAAAAACAATACATTTTCTGGTCTAAATCAATGATAAAATATTGTATTTAATCCAATAGGTTTCTTAAGAAATCCTAGTCCAGTTGCTCAAATCCATTGCGAGAAATATGAAGTCAATGCATGCACCATAAATTAGCAAGAGACTCGTTCTCCGTAATGCACCCATAAAAATACCTTTCGCAAAATTTATTCCAGATTATTAAGCTACAGATACAAGTTTGTACCAAAAATAATTCATTGCAGACGGTATAAAATATTAGAGGACTTGGAACCCATAAATATGCCATTCTGCATAATAAAACATTGATGTGAAGTGAATCATTACTTTATTTCTCAACAAAACATCTGCTGTAGGCAGCACATCACACAAAAATATGACATTTCGCAGCCATCAGATAAACAATATTTTCTCTGGTGTATAGCCATGATAACACATTTATCTCATCCGATACGTTTCTTAAGAAGTCATAGTTGCACAAATTCATTGCGAGAAATATGAAGTTAATGCTTACACAAAAATCTGATGTCTGAAGCACATGCCCTTCCTTATATAATGCAATAATTTTACTACTCTTTTGCAGTTAAAAAATATATTATTCTTATAGTAGATACTTATATTCTTTCCAAGATATTGAATTTTCTTCAATGAGTCGCCATTTTCATTGATTTAGCGTCATTTTTATCCATTTGACTAAATTTTCGTTAATTTGGCAACATTTAAAAATGTCGCCAAGTTGGTGACATTCCGTCCAATTCGTCGTCAACATCTCGCCAAGTGTTATGGACGGAGAAATAAGTTATTCTTGCAGCGAATAAATGACTATTGGTGTTCCAAAACAAAAGTATTACTCAATGTATCTTATCTCGTGAATGCAGCGAGTTACATCCACGAAAATAATGTCACCAAATTTATCGCATGATATTACATATGAAAATTGAACATGTTTCTTAAGAGTTAATATTTTTTTTAATTTATGGGATTTTTTAATAAATTTATTTAAAAAATGTGCAAAATCTCAAGAACGGTTAATGCTAACGTTCTAAAGTTGATGTCAATCGTTATCTAAGAAATAATTACATTAGAAATGCCTATTTATGTAACTTTATTAAAATTTTTGATTTCTTGATAATTTTTTCAAAATTTCACTCAAAAATTTAGGAGGGTTCCGAACATTCGATTGTGTTTTAAAACAAAAGGCTTCCAGTATTCACGGATTGTGATTTTTGTACCAAATTTCATTCGAATCACTCCAATCTTTCAGGAGATATCGTCTCCAAAGGCTCACTGACACGTACACACACACACACACACACACACACACACACACACACACACACACACACACACACACACACAGACATCACTTCAAAAATGTTCGATTCGTGAACAGGGATCTTTGAAACGTGTTCTCCCGTCGAAAACTCGAATTTGAATTTTCGACGCCGTCACAATATTTTCCTTATACATTATGTATATAAGGAAAGAAATAAATTAGCAAGAGACTCGGTGTCCGTCATGTGACAAAAAAATACCTTCCGTAAAATATATTTCCGATTGTTAAGCTACAGGCCAAACTTGTACCAAGAAATAATTCGTCAAGGACGGTATAAAATATTGGAGGACTTGGAACCCACAAAAATGCTATTCCGCATAATAAAGCATTGATCTGGAATGAATCATTACTTGATTTCTCAATAAAAAATCTAATGTGGGCGACACATGACATTCCTTATAAAAAATTATAACATTTCGCAACCATAAGATAAACAACACTTTCTCCGGTCTATAGCCGTAAGAAAATATTTATTTAATCCCATACGTTTCTTTAGAAATCTTAGTCCAGTAAGACAAATCCATTGCTAGAAATATGAAGTCAATGCATACACCATAAATTAGCAACAGACTCGTTCTCCGTAATGCGGCCATAAAACTACCTTCCACAAAATATATCCCCGATTATTCAGCTACGAAGCCAAGCTTGAATCGGGAAATGATTCGACGCGGACGGTAGTAAATATTAGAAGACTTGGAACCCATAAAAATGCCATTCCGCATAAGAAAGCATCGATGCAAAATTGTTTGATTGATTGATTGATTGATTAAATCATTACTTGATTTCGGAATAAATAAAGTTATTTGGTATCAAACTTGCATAGATAGGTAGTTTTTAGTATTGTGTGTTTTCTCTAAGCAGAGAAGGCAAGCATTGTGATAATATCGAAATGTCAACATATTGAATTTAACTGTTACGTAATAGGATACAAATCCTTTGTATGATCTTGATAAAAACAAACATGAAAATTAGTGTGATTAAAAGGTATTATAAATCATCTTCATCATCTTCAATAGTGTGTACTTATTGGCAGATTTAATACAACTGTGAGGGTAAAGCAGATTACCCTCACAGACTTTGCGCACGATTAATCATGAAGTGGTTTGCAAGGAAGATTTTATCGCAAATAAAGATAAATGAGCGCACGTTTCGGAAATCATTTCAAATCCCTTTTTCAGTGTAACCAGTCTGGACATGAACGCCCGTATAATGGACATGAACGCCCAAGGATGTGTCAGACAGACTGAAAATGGATAAACGGAAGAATCCGGTGGTATAGTGGCATCACAAATTGGAGAAAAACGATAGAAATAGAAAAACAAAGTAAAAAATATAAACATAAGAGGTAGACAAAATAAAATAAAATGCAGAGAATGTAACGTCTATATAACAAGTCAATAGATGTGGCCATGACAAACTTTGGAGAAATATGTATAGTCATTGACAAATCATTAACCAATTAATAAAATATTTATTAATATGAAAATATAGTGTTACACATTGTTTTACAAGTATTTGGGCATTCAAATCAAGACATTGTACACCGAAGAAGGAAATCCATATGATTCCCGAAATGGACATATGCTCATTTATTTTTATTTGCGATGTATTTCACGTTGTGAACCAATTCGTTATACTGTATGAATGTAACAAGCAAAGAACAAACTACCAAAGCATCAAAGACCACTGTTTTTAAAATCGAAACTGCGCCTTCTGATAGCACACAAGTTGACCACACATTACTAAATACGCACCTAGCAAAATGAAATAAACAATCTACTTCGAGGCGTAAATACACTAACTTCATCGTTATAAATGAAAGACTGATTTTGATGAAGTTATTTTTTCCGCTCACCACACAGCTTGTATCATTCATTTTGTAGAATACTACATATTTACTACATATTTTATATAATACTACATATTTACTACATATTTTGTAGAATACTACATATTTAGTACATAGTTTGTAGAATACTACATATTTACTACATATTTTGTAGAATACTACATATTTACTACATATTTTGTGGAATACTACACCGTTTTTGAAATGAGGAAACAAATGTGAAAAACTGAGATGCAAATACTACTTATAAAATATTATGCTTCTAAATATATTTTCTCCTTTAATTTTATCAAAACTTTCCTGTAGCAGAACTTTTAATACTTTTACATTATTCCATTTTTTAAACTGCTTTGCTTATCGCCGTATATAAGCAGACATTTTTATAATAATATATTTAAAAATACAAGATTTTCGTAAATGCCAATCTAGTAATGAATTTGTACATTTGTAATAAAAGTTCAAAATCTAATTTTTACATTACATTAAAAGCATACTAATCAAATTATATAAAAAAATGTGAAATAAAAATAATGTTTTTCTATGTTTAACTTACTTTTATTTTACAAGCTATTTAAACAAGTAACATTTAAATGGGTTTTCAATGAAATAACTGACTGAAATAAAATTAAAATAGTTTTTGCAGCAATACTCAATCTAAGATATTCAATTTAACTTATCGCAAGTTGTTTCAAAGACTTTATTCAAGAGTTATGTATTATTGCAGGAATGTATTTGCTCCGCCAAAATTCAATTACGATTTAATAAAATTTTTTAATAAGTTTTATTTGCTATTCACAATCCAATTTTTTGTAATGCAAAAACTTCAAAGAGTTTAAATTGAATATAAACAAAACATAGAAATCAGTTGAAAATAAAAACCATCAATTAATCCTTCCTTCAATTCAATCTTATTGTTTTGAATTTTTTCATATTTCACCAATGACTTGCAGTAAAATATTCTGCATATAGCTGTAAACTACAGGATAATCGTATTTGAAAATCTAAGTTCAAAACGTTTGCTACAGATATCTAGTGACCGAACTATAATAAATCTGAAAAACTTAAGTAATGTATTTAGAACGAATAAAATAATTATAAAGCATTCAACTGTTTCAAGGATAGGCAGGACCACCTTCGTCAGTGCAATAAAACCTGCGAACCTGAAGTCAAATACACGAAATGGGCAGAAATTTAAAAATTTCAGAGGGATTTATATATCCTAGAACTTGATTAAGAGTCCACCTGCGAAAGCCAATCGGAAAGCAGAATGAAGAACAGTTCACCCATTTCGAAACGAGAAGTAACATATAAGATTGACGTGCACCGAAATACAACAGATTGTTGCGTTTGAGGGCAAATCTGTTGTGTTTATGTTGGGTTTTATTATACACCAATTTTGTGTGTTGCTCCTGGTTTCGGATTGGCTGGACTATTATTTCTTCCTTTGGGTTCTTTTCCCCCTTAATTTAAAAATAATCAAAAAAACACATACTAAATATTATGTCTTTCTGTTATGTCAACTAACAATAGTAACTACTTTACTAACACTAGTAATCTATATAAATAAAATTGAATATCTGTCTGTCTGTCTGTTTGTCTCATTATTACGGGAAAACCGCGATCGTCGAGATATTAATGAAAAACGAAAATTTTCCTAGGAATTCTACTCCCCAACTCCGCGGTTTATTCAAACGGAAAGGATGAAAATCGTTTGTTTAAAACGTCAAAATGAAATAAAACTTTATTTCCGAGTTTGGTGCAGGATTTTTGCATTAATTAGTCACTATAGGAAAACATGAATTGTTTGAAACATGAATTTAAATGGAAAAATCTGCCTCCATGGATCATCTTTCACAAGCTTTTACTCAACGATGAAAAATATAAAGAAATCAAAATGGCTATTTAATGTCGCATTTTATGTGGAAGATTCCATCTTACATCATGTTGCTCGGCAATGGAATGAAATTAAATGTGTTGTTAATATTTATTATTATTTTTTCTATTTGAATAATAAATAAATGGATGTAAAAATATATTTTATAAATGAACGGTTTGATTGTTCTTTTAATTATATAAATTGCAGACTGCGTACATCACTTTCATTTATTTTCCCAAAGAGGTTTCAAGCTCATATATTGTGTTTAGCTAATAAACTCATATATTGTGTTTTCCCAATAAATTCATTTAGCCGATTGTTGAAGCAGAAAAAGAGTAGAACGGGTGTATGTATCTTCTAATACAATTTTAGAATTTTCATTTAGCATATACAAACGGGATCAGAATATTTTATTCTTCATTTCTGCAAATTCAGAGCTACGAATTTAGCGGAATATCTCTAAATAACTTGGTAACTTTTCTTAAACTTTACCAAATTAGCGGGAATGTCTCCAAATTGATATAAATGACCCAAATCAATGAAATTAAATTTCTTTTTTTAGAATAGAGTACTGAAATGATGTTTCGGTAGCATTTGTAGGTCAGTCCATCCATCCTACTTAGTAACACATGTAACGAATTTTTTTAATATCACCAAATTGACAAAAATATTTGTAAATCCATAAAAATATCATAGAAGTGATAAAATCGTGATTAGTAAATGAAATTATTGTGTTTTGTTAGGGGATAGTATTGTAATGATGTTTCGTCAATTTGTCGCAAAATGGGACTATGAGTTCTACAGTCCCACTTGGCGATAAATTTGGCGATTTTTTAGGTTATCGCTAAATTGACGAAAATGTCGCCATACCTTCCATGGAGATCGCATTATTCAGACGATATGATTTGCATCAATTTATTTGAAGCAAATGATATCATGTCGCTTAGCAACGGATCCATTGTGTTATGCGACATACGATTTTTGTTAAATCTTTTCAGATTTGAATAATAGAAATGTGTATATAAAATAAATTTCATTGACATTGCATTTTTGACTGGATAATATCAATTACGGTGATCAGGTTTAAACATCATTATTATTGATATTTTCGGGGACTATTGTTTCAGGGATTATTGATTTTTTCAAATTATTATGCCATTGTGTTATTATGACGAAAATTGTAGAAACTCATATGTGGTACGTTGTGCGAGTAATCCTCTACAAATACACGGGTATATCTTCTAATCTACGAGAATATAAGTAGTACAGATATATTGGCATATATTTTGATATACATTAGCATATATTGGAATCAATTTCGTCCTTCTGGTATTAAGATTACAAGGATTTTTGATACTTTTACTTTATTACGTCATCTCTTTTATTTTCGCAAATATTTTTGAGACTCATATTGTAATACGGGTAAGCTTCTACTAACACACTGGCATATTTTCTAATCTGCGACAATATAGGTAGTACGGGGTTGCATATATTGATTCAATTCCTTTTTTTTTAAATTTGCTTACAAAAGGGGCCAGGATGTTTTATTCTTCAAATCTGCCCGTGAAGATAATTTTGCATAGTGAGAACAGATATTCTTAAACTTCTCTTTATGAGCAATAAATTTAATATTTTAACAGAATTTGCACATGATTGCGAATTATAAGTTTTTTTATATTATATACTCCGTACGAAGAACGGGTATGCTGCTAGTAACTAGATATAATTGTCAAAGTATTATGACATTTTCAAGCTTTTCATCCATATGAGTTTTATCCCTTTCTAACTCCATGTTATAAACTATTTTGATATAATTAACCTCCATAACACAGTTCAAATCATCAATTTCTCCACATACAATATAATACCCTGAATGTTCTGAAAATTATCATTTATTTTAAAATTTTAATATTTAATTCCCAAACATGCTCTAATTTTTCCGCTTAATGAACCACTGTCGCGTTTACCTAATTTTTTTTATCAATTCTGTAATACTATCGCAATTAAATAATTGAAATCTCTACTCATTTGAAATCAAAACATTTAAAACACTGTGTTTATTCTAACAATAAACGCAAGTAGTGTAAATATTTGTTCAAAACTTGCCGTAAATAAATTTACAGTACATTGAAAATGCAAATTGTTCAAACATTCCACTGCACGGATCCTTGTATGATTGTTTGTTTGCCAGATGCTTGCTTTTGCTTTTATCGGACAATCGTTGTATAGACTAGATTTAATTTTCACATGAGGAAAACTTTCTAAGCATATCCTTGCCTGCTGAATTACTGCATACAGTTTATTTAGATATTTTTTTTACTTTCCCTGTAATACATGGTAATGTATAGGAAAAGTATTGGAATCATGTCGAAAATCGCAACTCGAGTTTTTGACGGATCTACACGTTTCGAGACCTCTAGAATACGAAAAAACTATTTTTAGCATGACTTCTGTCTGTGGGTCTGTGTGTCAGTCTGTCTGTCTGTGCAGATTGTGTATCCACTCTAACTCAAAAACTAATGGACCAAATTTCATAAAATTTGCTAATTAAGTCACTTGTGGGCGAATATGGTGCTGACTAGTTTTGGGTACGATTCGGGATAAAAGAACCCGCCTGTTTTTTGCGAAATGACTCGCAAAGGATTATATCCACTCTAGCTGATAAAGGAATGGACCAACTTTCACAAAATTCGGTAGATAAGTCACTTGCGGAACACCCTGGTGCTGATTAGATTTTGGTATGATTCGAAAGAAAATAACATGCCTTTTTTGCAAAATGACCCGTAAAAATCGACAAAATCTAAAATAAAAAACTACGTGTGTTCAAATATATCCATTAAATGCTTGTTTAATACGTAATTTTTAACGAAGAAAAGAATAAAATCAACCCCATTACATTAGCACTAGCCGTTCTCGAGATATTTTTGTTTTTTCGTATTTTCTCTACGCCCCCTTTGAAAATAAATCCAGTTATCAAATGAGAAAGGAAATTGAATTAAAAGTTAATTAAATTTAATTAGAATAAAGAGAATGTTAATATAAGTCTGCAGGGAAAGTCATGTGCTGACCACATCATATTTTTTACTGTCTCTGCAATACGGAAATGTATAGGGAAAGTATTGGAATCATGCGAAAAATTGCAACTCGAGTTTTCGACGAATTTACACGTTTCCAGACCTCTAGAATACGAAAAAAATATTTTTAGCGTGACGTCTGTGTGTGTGTCTGTGTGTCTGTCTGTCTGTGCAATGTATGTATCCACTCTAACTCAAAAACTAATGGACCAAATTTCATAACATTTGGCAGGAAAATAACTTGTATGTGACCCTGGTGTTGATTAGTTTTTGGTAGTATTCGGAATAAACCAACCCGTTTTTTTTTTGCGAAATGATCCTCAAAAATTGCCTGTATCCACTGTAACTGAAAAATAATTGATCAAATTTTACAAAATTTGGTACATAAGTCACTTGTAGGTCACTCTGGTGCTGATTAGATTTTGATAAAATTCGGAAAGAACAACCTGCCTTTTTTACGAAATGTCCCTCAAAAATTGTATATTTCTACTCTAACTCAACTAATCGACTAAATTTCATAAAATTCGGTAGATAAGTCACTTATGGTCGACCCTGGTGCTGATTAGATTTTGGTACGATTCGGAAAAGAACAACCTGTCTTTTTTTACAAAATGGCCCGCAAAAATAGCCAAAATAAAAAAGGACTATATATGCTTAAATACATCAATTAAATTCTTGTTTTATACGCAATTTTTGACGAGGACAAAATATAACACACTCCATTATGCTTTAGGACTAACCGTTCTCAATATATTTGTGATTTCTTGCTATCGGGAAAATGTCCAATTATCAAATAAAAACAAAATTTGAATTAAAAATGCAAATTTAGTGTTGTTTGGTGCAATTAAACTCAATCTAATGAATTATTAATGAAATAAAAGAAAATATTAATTTAATTCTGCGGGGAAAGTCATGTGCTGCCCACATCAGATTTTTTTGGTTGTGTTCGTTTTATATTACACGACCGATTAAATCCTTTATGAAGTTTGTAAATTTTTTTAAATAAAAATCAGATTTTAAAAGCGCAAAAAATTCAAGTACATTTGTTAATTATTCAAAGAATAAAATATCTGGAGTTTGTCTCTCCTATCGACCAGAACGAATTACCCGGAGTTTTTTTTCCCCAGATCGTAAATAAACTCTAGTTACTTAAGTAATATCTACACTACCCAATTTACTTCAAATCCAACGCACGCTATCCGGGGTTCCGCGATGTGATAGTTTAATGTAAATTTTCCTAAAAATGAAAAAACGCAGAAAGTATTAAATGCATAATTTGGACCACAATGAACATTTTCTCATTTTAGGATCCCACTATCAAATTGACTTTTAAAGGGTTCTGCTACCAAAAACTCTGAAAAATACTGCTCTATGAGACCTTTTCCTCTCCAATGCCAAGAACCCATCCATTATGCACCAATGGATCTGATGAGGGAAACGATAGAAACGACGGAAAGTTTTCTTGCAAAGTTTACAAGAAAGAAATTTGAAAAATCTCTATCGCTGGTCTGATTGATCACAATTATAGCATGCCATCTTTCGTTTAAATGGGTTTGATACAAATATTTCAATTGATACCAAGTGTGAAACCGTACCCCCTAGTGGGGGTGGGGATGTCACGAACACAAAAATTATATCGTGGCTAATTTTCACTACAATTGTAGAGTCCACTTCGCCGATAAGAGCTTGCAATTTCGTCACAGTAGCTCAAAGGCAAAGCGTCGGTTGACCAGTTTGGAGATCCAAGGTTCGATTCCCGGATGGGGCAACAAGGTTTTTTTAATGCTCCCGAACAAATAAACCCTGTGGGTTAGTGCATGGTCTGAAAATGACCCTAGTACTACTAGTGCGGATTCAGCTGGTTCTAGAAGATTGAGCGCCGATTTTAAATTAAGAGGAAAACAACCACGCAGGGTACTAACCTTGGTAAAAAAAGTAGTAACAGGAGGCCAACCTGAGGTAAAAATAGCAGGAGGTGGTCAGTTAGATTGTCAGTTGCCCGCCAATAGAGGGTAGATAATGCAGCGTCCACTTCATTAAGACCTTGCAATTTCGTCCCAGTAGCTCAGCGGTAGAGTGCCGGCTGGCCAGTTGAGATCCAAGGTTGGATTCCCGGTTGGGACAGCCAGGTTCTTCACACAATGATTAAAGCTGTTTCGTGATCACTTAACCATATATAACACCTCTGACTTCAAAAATGTCTATCTAGTTCTAGATTTTTCCATAATAAACCAGGATATAAAGTTTCGTGAAAATCCATTAATATGTGTGGCAGCTCTGGTGTACATAAGAACTCGACCACAGGCAGAGAGACGAAAGTCACTCTGAAAATAGTCAAAACGTGTTCAGGAGGTCCTAAAACATATATTGGCCTCAGAACCTAGAAATCGAAAATTTTCGTAGAAACAATAATTTATCTATACTATGTTCCATAGTATAGATAAATAAGGATAATAGGAGAGTGCAGAAACTGTGTTCTCAGCCAGGGCCATTAGAATTTCCAAATAAAGGCTCTCATTTTTAAATGCACTAATAATTTAATGTTAATAATTTGGACCATGAAATCTGCATCTGCACTTAATGAAAAATGGAAAAAACTAAGTGCATAGTAATCTCTTGTATATTTTTAAATGGAACTTTTTCAAATTGAATAATGCATCTTTTAAAAAATGTTAGCATTGTAGCCATTTTCTCCTTCACCCGATAATGAAGATAACAAGCAGCTGATTTGCGTGAGATTTTCTTTTTTTTATCATTATTATTTCTTCTGCGGTTTCAAAGTATTTAATTTCAATTAAATGATGATATTTGCATTCCACTTCAGAAATCTAACATAAAATGTTGTTGTTTTTTTCATCTCTAATTAATTCTTACATGGAAGTAGTTTTCTTTGTTGTTTTGTGAACTACATTGCATTTGTTTGATGCATTAAATAATAAACTGGTATGCAAATTAAATATTTCGAGCAAACATTATAATGATGATGCATTTAATCAAATTAAAATTATCTCGAGTTATTCTTTAAAATATTCCATTCCTTTAGTGGGGAATATCTTTTAAAATACAAAATTGTAAACTGTTGAACAATAAAGTGGAAAATATGGAACAATAAATGGTATTTTCAGAAAAATGATTACAATGCAATGGTTGTAATCCGGAACATTTTCAGTACATGGTTCATGAATAATTAAACATCCCAGTGACATGTGTCGAAAGCCCAGACCACCCGACTCGTCCGAGGACTTAGAGCAGCTGTTTGGATGGCCGGCAGTGACATGTGTGTACATGATATGTCTATCTATAGTAAAGATCTCAGGCCTTATCGAATGAAAAATACTGCAGAGCTCCCAGCGGGAATTTTAAAAGTTAGGATGAGGTACGAGGAAACAAAGCGAGCTAGCCGAAAAATGTCAATTGAAAAGTTATAGAGCATGGTCTATTTAGCAGGATTTGGCACCAAGAACGAACAAAATGTGTATATGAGTGGCAATAAGTATCTGTCAAAAAGGGGTTTCTTCTGGTCTTGTAACACGGTAATATCTACAGTGCTTGTCACAGTGCGCCGTAATATATTTTCCCGAATTCAAATGTGTTTTGTTGTTGACGGAAGAAATTTTGCGACCTGTACATTAAATCCCTGTGTATGTATGTATTGCGTATTTCAGCACACCGGAAAATTACAGCTTTTCGCCCATAACAATATTGTGTCAAATAAATGGTTTATTCTTCTTCTTCCACTTAAACCGTTCGACCTAACCAAATTTGTACGATATCTATCTAGACGGCTGGGAAAGTTCTACCTAATTTAAACCGAAACACAGTTGGGGCGTCATCCACAAGGACCGGGCCCTCCTTCCCCTACCACTAACCTCTCTGAAGGACTTACGGACCCACATATTTAACGTGTCCGTACTTCGCATGAACACGAAAACTGTTTGGGTAGAGCCGGGAATCAAACTCGAGCCGTCCGAGTGCAACCCCGCGTGCTAACCACTGGGCTGTCCCACTCCTTAAATAACTGGCTTCTGTAACAGTTTTGTTGTAGACTAGAAATTGCCAGATGTGTAAAATGGACAGTCTTGGCGCAGTTATATGTGAGCCCACACAGAATTTCGATATTTCTTTAACAATATAATCCAATGTATTGATAAAGCGTTCATTGGTTTTCGAGAATTCGCGGTAAGTGCCGGTGAACGAAATTTAAATAACGTTTAATAAATAATACGCCCTCTTATAATAACAACAGCGACACAAAAAAATATTCTCGCCTAGGCGCATTGTCTCGGATCCTGAAGTACCCGTGTACCAAATGTCATGCACGTACGCCACTTAGATTTCCCTCTATAAGCAGCTCATAAGCAGATACAGACATTTTCGTTTATTATGTACTAGCCGCCTTCGGCGACCAACCTGTTCGTTACTCTTGAAAATTCTGACCATGGCAAAGTCGCTGGCGCGACCTACCAGAAAGGTGTAAGGTAACTATTTGGCCCGGAAGTGCCACCCAATTTAGACCGAAACCCAGTGGGTGAGGCATCCACAGGGACCGTACCCTCCTTCCCCTACCACCAACCTCTCGGAAGGACTTACGGAACCACATGTTTAACGCGATCGTACTCCGCGTGAACACGACTGCAATTATGGCAGTGGCGGGAATCGAACCCGGACCTACCGAGTGCAATTCCCGCGCGGTAACCAGTGGGCTACATCGCCCTTCGCGACAATCTCCATAACTTTATTTTTATTCACCCAATTTAGACCGGAACCCAGTGGGAGAGGCAACCACAAGGACCGTACCCTCCTTCCCCATCCACCAACCTCTCGGAAGGACTTACGGACCCACATGTTTATTGTGATCGTACTCCGCCTGAACACGGCGGCAGTTTTGGCAGTGGCGGGAATCGAACCCGGGCCTACCGAATGCAGTTCCCGCGCGCCAACCACTGCGCTACTGCGCCCTCCGCGACAACCTCCATAACTTTCTTTTTATTCACTCAATTTAGACCGGAACCCAGTGGGGGAGGCATCCACAGGGACCGTACCCTCCTTCCCCTACCACCAACCTCTCGGAAGGACTTACGGATCCACATGTTTAACGTGATCGTACTCCGCCTGAACACGGCAGCAGTTTTGGCATTGGTACAATACATCACCACAATTCAATCCACCATAGTTCAATGATTTAAATTTTATAATAACCATATACTAAGCTCTTAATTCTCGGTACTTTTTCGCTTTCCTTTTAGCGAAAGTGACTTTTGTTTAACCTCCCCTCCTCCATCGATGAACGATCTCCATGGAAACGACTTTGAGCGCAGGGTAAGTGGTAAGTGGACTTAGACGTGAAGCCGTCCAGAACATTAGTTCATTAAAATCGGGATCCTGCGGCTGTTTATAATTATTTCTTGATCAGATTGGGCTTGTAAGAGAGCCTGATGTTTGTGCTTTCTAAAAATGTAAATTATTAGACTGAAATCTCGCTGTTTGTTCGGATACGAGGATTTGAAAACGAAAGTTCGTTTTTTTAAGCCGAAAGTGACTTTTGTTTTAAAATCTTTAAACAATATTAGAATTTGTCCCTGAGATTTCAAATGGATATATTTTTACTCGCAAGTGTCTGCTTTTTCCGGTCGTGTGATTTGTTGTTTTCTACGACGTTTGGATTTGTGGAGAAAAAAGGGCAAAAGGAAAAAATGGTCGAAATCGCATAAAACATTAGATAATAAAAAAAAAATTAGAATTTAAAAAATAGGTTTTGTCGTGTCCCCTTCCCACCTCCGTGTTTCCGATTGCCAAATTTTGTAGCTCTCCGACGCGTGGTGTCTGAACCTATACTGTATAAGACTGTCATGTCGCCACTCTGTGCGTCATGAACTTTGTGTGTTTTGTGGAGAGAAAAGCTCTCTCTTTTCCTTCGTGCCTGTACGGAGCTGTGTTAGGCCTTGTTAGAATTGACTTTGCATTAAATTTCCGTTTCTGTTTGAGGAGAAGCTGTGTTCGAGATGTGGCTGTCTCCAATTGGAGTGACGTCATGTCTGGCTTGGTGAAACGTTAGGTTTTTGCTCCTCTCTCCGCCAATCAGACGCGGCGTCGAGGAGAAGCTCTGCGTGCGCTTTTTGTTTTTTCGCTTCCTCTTGGACGGAGATCGCAGAAAGGAAGGTTGAGTTGAAATATTGTCTTAAAGGTTAAGACAAAGGCTTTAGCCGAAATGGCTTATTTTCAACGGTGGGAATATTGGTTTCCATAAGGAACTATTCCAGGAAGATCCAAGAAGATGATTTAAAACCGGGCTGATTTTATTTTCAAAATTCTAATTGTTTTTATTTTATTTTAGGAGGAAATCCCTCAAGCCCTTTGAAAGATCCCCCTTTTCCTTGATGAACAGTATTTGCTTTATACAGAACTTTGGTCGTGAATTCTAAATCTCGGATCGTAAAGGTAAATTTTGATGATACAATTTAATCTCTGAAGTAAAACTAGAGAGGGAATTCAGATAAAATAATCGCAGGCACGTAATGGAATTTATGGTTTGATATTGTTATTAAGTGTTATTTTGAATTATGATTTTTCACATTATTCTGTAAGAATTTAAGAAATAAGTTGAAAGAATTGAAATTTTGAACTGATCTAACCTAAAGGGATAAGTAAGATAAGATATTTTTGACTGTGAATTATTGCATGAATGACCAAAAATAAGAATATAAATTTTAATAAATAATTTTTGTTGATTTAAATTTGTGAATTTATTTCATGTATTCCACCTGTGTGTATTTATTTCATGGCTACTATCTGGAATCTAATTCTTCCAGACAAGGAAACGGTTATTGCACACATCAGGTAAAATTGCAGTGTACTCTCAAAATCCACTATACTTTTGCAGATCGAGCTGTCTTCATTTCCTTTGGCGCCGAGTAATCCCTTTTCTTGCTTGGCAGTTTTTGAAGCTGTGGTCGCTTTGACTGTTTGGCTCCGTGACAAAGACAAACAGACACACACAGAAACATTGCCTTTTACTATATAGATAGCTGTACCCCCTAAGAGCATCTGCGCTCTAGACATATGTGAAAATTTTAACAAATGTGGTGAACAAAGATTGGAATCCTGCAATATTTTGCAATATTTGGAAATTTGGAATACCCAAGAAAGACGTGGTTGTGAATCGTAACATTCGTACATTGTTATCGTGGCCACAAAATCCACCATCATTTCTTTGCACGACTTCCTGAACATAATCATTAAATCAAAACACCATACATTAAAATCCACATTTTTAACTTTTAAAATAAATTATCATTTATTCACACATCTATTATTGTTATAATTAAAATTAAGTTAATTCTAACAAATGTTTAGTAGAAAAGCACGCCTGAGACCAGGTTGTTTGAATCTTATTCCAAAGATTAACAATTGACCTTATATATACGAAGACTTTCACATACATCTGTATTTTGGGTCTGTCTCAGCATGACTGGAATTTTTGCCGCTTCCTTTTCTGACATTTGAAGTCACCTTTGTATTTTCTAAAAATTTTTACTACTCAAAATAACGACTCGATCTTTTAACTCTTCTGCTCGAATCATTACAACATCTCTCACTCTCTCGTATTTAAACAATCCATTCTTATAAACCACACTGCTTGAATTATAATTCCAATCTATCCGTAGACTTTTTACGTTGTCGCCACATCATTTTGCCTAATGTCCAGGTGAGCCCTCCTTACTATCATTGCTTGCTCCTCAGTGCAATGTCGCATCGTTGCATTATTGGCTCATTCAGTTTCCAATGCAGCTTGGTTTAAGTCATGGCCCTAGGACATTTTGCACCAATCACACCTGCGATTTGTGTGACATGAATTTCTTGGGATCATGACCTTCCGGGCCATGACTGTCATAAAACGGTGCTTAAAGATGCGCTTTATTTTGTCGTAAAAATCAAAGCTCATAAATTGCCTTCTTGTCTCACAGATAGGCTCTGACATTTTAATTAGCTGTAAGATTTGCATTTCTTCTTTGGCTGAAACTTATTTCAATATTTTCTTCTTGAAAATTGGTTTTTCCGTCTATCTTGTTTTGTTGACAACTTTAATATTCTAGTTTTTTAAATTATCCGCTAGGCCTTTACGCCCTCGCTGGCAAGGTGCCCGGTCTGGGTCGTGTAATCGTGGAAATTATCCGCTAGGCGATCTGCGATCGATTTCATTATTCGTGCATAGTTATTTTATCATAGACAGATCTAACGTGTACACTAATAGGCCTTTCCTAACAAAGTTATTGCTGTGCTTACCATTTTTCTTAGGAACCCTATCTAAGAATCCAAGAAG
Organism: Amaurobius ferox; assembly: GCA_951213105.1. Classification (NCBI taxonomy): domain Eukaryota; kingdom Metazoa; phylum Arthropoda; class Arachnida; order Araneae; family Amaurobiidae; genus Amaurobius; species Amaurobius ferox. The sequence goes on along the minus strand of OX578139.1, from coordinate 56,854,564 downwards.
ATTAGAATTTACACTGTTGGCCATTAAAATTGCTACACCTGTAAGGAATGCAAATAGCAGAATCTTATTTATTGTACATATACAGCATAATAGGTGGAAAACATGATTACATTTGCAGGTGGTTTGGGGTACACAGCATGCAGCATTCAGTACACAAAGCTGCCACCTCTGACAACAACGACGGCTGTAATCCGACTGGACATCGAGTCGAATTGAGCTTGGATACCAGACACTGGTACGTCATTCCATGCGGCTTCAACTCTATGCCAGTGTACATCAATCGTAGTGCTTGGCGAGTGGTGGCGTGCCAATCTCTCGACAACCCATGGCCAGATGTTCTCCATGGGTGACTGATCTGTAGAATGTGCTGGTCAGGGCAACAGTCGAACACCCTCTATATCGCTAAATGTCAGGACAGCACGGGCAACATGCGGTGGTGCTTTATCTTGTTGAAATATGGCGTCACGCAGGCCTAAAAGATAGGGTACAGCCACGGGCTTTAAAATGTCAGAAATGTAACGGCGGCTGTCCACATTACTGACTATGCGCACAAGAGGTCGCCGGATGGATACCCAATGGCACCCCATACCATCAAGCCAGGAGCTAGACCCGTATGACGATGACGAATGCAAGCTGGCAACGTTCCTCGGTGACTCCACACACGGATACGTCCATCATGATGCTGTATGCAGAACCGGGATTCGTCGGAAAAGACGACGTGGTGCCACTCCTGTGTCCAGTATAGTCGTTCGTCGCACCACTGCAGGCGCGCATGTCTCTGCTTCATCGTCAAGGGAAGCCGCAACAACGGCCACCGTGCTGAACGCACATGGTGCTTCAGACGTCGTCGCTCTGTCCGTACGAACACTTGTTGTCCTGCAAACGAGCCAAGTTCATGACTCAGAGTACGTGGCGTGGCTGTACGATCCCACAAGGCCGAGAGGACAACATGTATGTCCTCTCGGGCGTTAGTGGTCCGGGCCTCTGAGATCATACATGGCGTTCAGTATGGCCCATCTGGACCCATCGATTCCATATTCGCCTGACAGTCATGGGATCCCGACCAACGCGAGAAACAATGTCGCGGAACGATAAACCGCAGTCCCGATAGGTCACAATCCTGCCGCGATCGAATTTCGACGTTCTGGTAGGTATTTCACTTTCTTACACGAGGTATAACACGACCTTCACACACACGACCAAAATTCAAATGCGATTTCCGAATGAGAAACCCGCTGTGAAATCTTCCCTTTTATACAGAATGTAGATGGCGTTACTCATACCTGCTTTGTGCGCACGCGCTGCAATGCTAATAATTTGCATATCCCAGCATGTAGTACCTTTCATGCAAATTTGACGTTTGTTGCATGTCGCTTTGATGGTGTAGCGATTTTAATGGCCAACAGTGTAGCATGGTGATCTTCCTTCAGATAGCAGTAACCATGTGGGCATTACACATATTATGTGTTATTCAGCAGATACTATGACGGAAAGGAAACTTGATATGCGCCACAATTCTTCAAACCTTTATAAACCCCGATAAATTCACTCCTATATAAACAGCATCAAATTTCTAGATTATTGAGATCAGACCTCACAGGGCAGCTCGATATTTTTCTTTACAATACATGGTAATGTATAAGAAAAGTATCAGAATCATATAGAAAATCGTGTCTGCATTTTTAGACCAGTCTAGAATTCGAAAAAAATATTTTAGAGTGTCGTCTGTATCTGCGTATGTGTCTGTATGTGTGTGTGTGTGTCTATGCCATAATTAAAAATTATAATGCATGTATGTTTCCACTCTGGCTGAAAAAATAATTATTAAAATTTCACAAACTACTAGTTACAATCACTTGTGGGTTACCCTGGTGCTAATTAGATTTAATTAGATAAGGCATGGGTGTTTTCATAAGGATAAAGTCAGTCTTCCGCCTCCTGAGTCCTCGCTAAATGTGAAGCTGCACCACCACCCCCTGACCTTCGTCAGTGATGCTTGTTTGTGTTATTAAAAACTTTGTGATCTCTTCTTTGTCCTTCTTCTGGCATCACTGGTCCTGTTTATGGCTCGACCGAAACAGGAGGTTATAAGAAACAACAACAACAACAGGAAGAAAGAGAAAATTAATTATGTAGGCAAAATCATGCGCTATCCGCATCAGAATTTTTTTAATCAGCCTTAGTAACAAAGAAAAATTATTAAACAATTAATGGACACTTTTAAATTTTCAAGTAAAAATGTAAATTCTATTTTATACTGCATTCCTAAAATATATTTCAGCTATTACTCCCATATTGATAAAATGTTATTTGCGCTGCATAACTTTATGTACTCACATTATATTATAAATAACGTATACTCAAAAACAAGCCCTAACTGTTAACAGCTAAAATAAGCCCTAGCTGTTGTAAACAACTAACTTAAAACCACCAAATCTTCGTTTATTAAAAACTGTACACCTCCATTCTAAACATATATAATAAATCTTTTAAGTATATACTGTTGTACAGAGTGTTCTAAAACCTTAACTTAAGTACGACAGTAATTTCGGCAAACATATTTCTTCATTAGTGTTGCAAAGCTTTTCACTATTGGAAATGGTGTGGCTTTGAAGATATTACGTCCTCCTACGATATTGAGTTCTTCACATAACTAAAATAAATTGTAAACGTTCCGTAACAGAAGCTAATTTTCTAACTTTTTGTATCGCGTTAACTTGTCATTATTTTAAATCAGTTCTTGTATTGATTAAATGCCATTTATATATATTCTAAGCGCGATTATTAAGGCGTTGATATAACAGTTTGTAATTTTAGATTCAAAAACTGCGTGTGTTTAATCGTTAATATGAAAGAAGTTGTTAGAACTTATAGTTGAAATTCAATATTAAAAGTATTTCAGTGAAAGCACTACTCTGAAAAATATTATGGGATTTTTAAATCATAAATAAAAGTTAAAAAATTATGATTATTTTCTTTACGCAAAATAAATGTTGAGTAATTATGTTACCCGTTGTAGATTAATTCATGAAACATCATCACTTTCGCACAGTTCGATTAGGGAACGTTTGTTATGTGCTTTATGCTCACAACAAACTTTGTGATTTAAAATATGTTGCTGTCCATAGTAAATTTGACATTGGTTTATGTCCAATAAATATAATAATTAAGATTAAAACGCAATCATGGAGGGACGTGATAACCCATGGTTAAAGCACGGACATTGCAACAGCAAAAATTCTACAAACAAATAGGCCCCTAAATCTAGAAGTTGTATTTTTAATGTCTTCACAATACTTTCCCTTTACATATACTATGTAAGTAAAGTAAAATCATCTGATGACGACAACAAATTTCCTTTAATCACTGACAGTCAATTCCGTTAATATATTAGTATTAACCTCTTAGATCTTGTCGTCTAAAATTAAATTGTCACCACGCTCTTCATTAAGAGTTTATCTCTTGACCCTGCAATGTCACAAGTGATGAATGACTTCGAAAACCGCGATTTTGAAGCCATTCATCACTTGTGACATCTACAGTACCCAATAGATTTTAATGGTAGACTTTTTATATAGGAACGAGATTTAACAGTGAATAAAGTGTGAAAGTATACGGAAACAGTGAATAAACAGTGAAAGTATACGGAATCCCAATAGTTTGTAAGAAAAATCTTAAAAAATTCCGAATAAAAATTAGGCGCAAGCACTAAATATTGATTGGTAATATACATTCATTGGGAGTTATATTTTATAACATTACGCCTGATTTAACATTATTATTTAAATAATAATTACGCACCTCACTACGGCTTTATCATTATAGATTTACTTAAATGTGCTAGTCAAAAATATATTATTATTCTAAAAAAGTTATGCAGTGTTACTACAGATTCCAGTAAAAATGAAATTTTTTAAATCAAATTTTATCCAATAACAATTCCTGTAATCATACAGGAAGGTAACATGAACTTATAATGACAGAGTTTTTATACAAGAACGAGATTTAATACGGAATAAAAATATACGGAATAAAAATATACGGAATTGCAATCGTTTGCAAGAAAAATCTTAGGAAACATCAAATAAAAATTACGCCAAAATCGAATCGACACCCATGGGAATAGCCGGATGGGCACTGGCATAAATTATGCAGGACCATTTTTAGGAAAAATGTTTCTTGTAATTTCCGATCTTTATTCAAAATGGATTGAAGTAATTATCATGAAAAATATTTCTTCCAGTCAAACCATAGAACAACTACGAATACTTTTTGCCAGATATGATATTCCTTATTCACTAGTCAATGATAATAGGGCTAGTTTCATGAGTTACGACTTTCGTCAATTTATGAAGATGAGTAATATTAAACATATTGCATCAGCACCCTTACCATCCAGCAACCAATGGTCAAGCTGAGATTGTAGTGCAATTATTTCAAGATTCCTAAAAATCTAGCTTATACTACCATGGCGATTTAAACACTAAATTACAAAAAATTTTGTTACATTACCGAATTTCACCTCATTCGGTAACAAATGACGTCAGTCTAGTATGCGGGACTGAACTCTTCTCTTAAATCAGCTATAAATACGCTGCACTTGTAAGTAAGGTGAGTGAATAAAGGTATTTGAATTCTGAGAGTGTCTTATGCCTTATTCTTCGGTGTAAATACACAGCAGTGGCGACGAGGATGGCCACGGGCCAGTTCGACACGTATTGTTCCACAGAAGAATTTCCCTCGTATATTGAAAGGATAGAAGCATCGTTCCGAGTAAAGGAAGTTAAAGAAGAAATCGAAGTTGCAGAGCTGTTCAGTTCGATGGGGGCTCCTACTTATAAAATACTGAAGAACCTTGTCATACCGAGGAAACCTTCTGATATAAAGTATGCAGTTAATGTCGTGAAGTTACTTACCGACCATTTAAGTTCAGCTCCACTTGAAATGATGGAATGTTACAGATTCTACAAACGCAACTAGTTAGAAGGTGAGTCAGTTTCAAAATATACATCTGAATTACAAAATCTTTCTAGAAACTGTAATTTCGGTACTAATTTAGCAGTGATGTTGAGAAGTAGATTAGTAATGGGTCTTAAAGACGAGACCATACAGAGAAAACTACTGGTAATCCAAAATCTAACTTTTGAGTTACCGAAATCTGCTGCTTTAGGATTAGAAACAGCCAACCGGGATGTGTAGGAAATGCATAAAACATTTTCTGTTAATAAGTTAAGTAGTACAAGTTCTACATTACGTAAAGTGCAAAAATCAAAGAAAGAAACCAGCTCGGTTAAAAAGCTTGGGCGATCTTGCTACTGATACCTGGATACGAATCATATAGCACACAAATGTAAATACTCAAATTATGTTTGCAAAATCTGCTCTGAAACAGGTCATTTATCTCGAGCATGTCGTTCCAAAAGAAAAGAAGCTGTAAAAATTGGATTTTCGGAAATAAAAGAAATAAATAACGACTGCCCGATTTGCAAAATAAAAATAATTAGTAAATGTAAAGATTGAAAATCGGAATTGTTTGTTTGAATTAGACACGGGTGCAACCGTTTCCTGTATGAATATTCAGGAATTTAACAAACTATATCCTCATAAAAGCATTCAGAAAACTGATTTACTTTTACGAAATTTTGATCAATCCGTGATCGTACCCATGGGTCAAGCTACAGTGTCAGTCCAGTATAAGAACCAACGAAATAAAGACCGCATTTATTCAGTTAGGGAGAACGTGACTGCCGTTTTCGGAAGAGATTGGTTACAAAATTTTCAAATAGATGGCGCTGAAATTAAATGTCTATATAGTAATGGTACACGGAAGAAAAAGCTTAATGCCCTGTTTCACCAGCATTCGGCTGTATTTACGTCAGGAATAGAATACTTACAAAATTTTACATGTCGATTAGAAGTTCAAGAAAATTCTTAACCGAATTTTTTTAAACCTATGTCAGTTCCATACGCACTAAAAGAACGAATTGGACAAGAACTGGACAGGTTGGTTAAAGAAGATATTATTGAACCCGTAACTCAAAGTGACGGGGCTACACCTATAGTTCCAGTAGTAAAATCTAATGGGGGAGTAAGAATTTATGGGGACTACAGAATTACAATTAATCCTTTAATCCTGTATTGAAAATCGAACAATATCCCTTGCCCCAGAATTGAAGATATTTTAGCCCAATTAGCGCGAGGAAAACATTTCAACAAAATTGATGTGTCAGAAGCATATCTTCAAATGAATGTAGATGAACGGGATCGCCAGTTGCTAACCATAAACACTCATAATGGGTTATTTAGATGTAAAATAATGAATTATGGTATAGCTTTAGCCTCAGCAGTATGGCAGGAGAAGTATGTCACAAATTTTAGCTGGGATAGACGGAGTTCATGCATTTTTAGATGAGATTAAAATAACTGGAACAAACAAGAACATTTAAACCGTCTAGAGGAAGTACTTAAAAGATTAGAAAAGTATAGCCTAAAAGTAAATAGGGGTAAAAGTGAATTCTTTCAAAATTCGATTTAATATTATGGACATATAATTGATCAATTTGGAATTCATAAAACTAAAGAAAAAGTTGAGGCCATTTTGAATGCTCCACAACCCAAAAATATTTCCGAATTGAAGCGTTTCTTGGGGTTAATCACTTATTATGCTAAATTCTTTCCAAACCTTTCGACTGTAGCTGCTCCGTTGAATAATCTATTGCGAAAAGAATTCTGAATCAGTTCTTTCTGAATCAGTTCTTTGTAATTGAGTTTCATTGCACTTTGCATTAAACCGAGTCAAAATGGGATTAAGATTCCAAAAGATGGATTAAAACAACGAAAGGCCTTCCTTACACTCCTACAGATACAACAACTACATGTAAACAACTCTATACTCATAGTTTGAGAAACGATTTCTTGATTCTTGAAGACCTTTCAAAATAGTTTCTTCAAAATTGTGTGACACGAGAGAGTGAAGTATTTGCACTTAGGGCAGAAACGGGAAATAAAGAATTGTCTTCGATTTCGAAATGGACTTTCTTTAAAGTAGTAAAGTTGGAGAAGCGGGGGGAAATATCCGATTCTCTCTCATAAAAGTATATGGATGAGATAGAGGTGTAGACGTAATCGATTTTCTTGAAAATATATTTTTTCTAATAAAAGTATACGCAATGGCGTTTCTAAGAATTTTAATATTATGCAAAACATAAAATATTAATAAAAAATCTTAAATTATTATACCTTAATCCCTTATCTATTATACCTACCTACCTTAAGTTGATAAATAACATCACCGAAGTAACAAAACAAAAATTTAATAGTGGGGTAGTAAAATTTACATCAGATACAGATCTAGAATGTTCTTTTTAGACACAGGGTGTGTTTTCAATCTTTACATAAAAAGTGGCAACCACTTTATTAAATTACTTATTAACTTTATTAAATAATTATTTAAGCATTAGTGGCATTTGCATAAGTGCATCCATACTACAGAGAAGATATAAAATCTCATAATGATAAGTATCATGGTCAGATATATCACAAGCAGAAAATTTAAATTTGATTTAATTGAATATCATTGCCAACCTCACAATAATGAATTCAAATAAGCATCTGGTTGTCGCTAATATTAAATAAATATTGTTAAAGTTAAAAAGTGAGTTCTTTGAACTTTCACCAACCTTTTATTAATTTTTCTCATTGAAGTTAAAAAAATGGAGTGTATGTGGTTATACCTATAAATGCGCAAAATTAAGCATGGTGATACCAATACACCAATTGATCCAATTGATCTTCAGAGTCCGCCTTCTTCTTATACCAATTGATCTTCAGAGGCCGCCATCAAAATTCTTACAAATCAAATTTTCATTACACAAGTAATGTAATCGTGAGCTAGGGCTGTAATGTATAATACTTTGTCATAATCTCGCCCAATATAGTTTTTTTATTATATTAAATCGAAAACTTTTTATTCAAAACATACGAAATACAAAACAACTTCATTGATAATTGTTTTAATTTTTTTCATGCCAAGCGTTCTGAAGAAGGATAGCATGATTGCGCGCAATATAGGAGGCTCACCCCGACCTCCCAGGAAATAATTAATTATTTATTTAATTGTTCAAATAATCCATAAACTAAAGTTTCATATGTAAGAAATCCACATTTGTATCATCATCTTATTTTATCAAACTCTGCCTTTGAGATTTTCCATGCACAGAAAACATCGATTGTTTAAAATTTCATTTTTTTTAAAACTGGGAAACATTTCGTTAAAAGCAATATGCAACGCAAAATCATAGTGTTAATCAGTTTAAGGTCTTCTTTATCAGGACAAAAAAAAGTCTAATCTACACTCATCAGAACAATATCAGTAACTTATGCTTGAACAGCAAACGTAAGTAATGCAGGAAAAGGAGGTTATTCACGTTTTATGTTTCTTAATGTTAGCTGTTTCACATCAGCTCTTCGTCTTCGACCCAGACCGTCCGACCTATCCGAAGGTGTAAGATAACTGTCTGGACAGCTGGGAAAGTGTCATCCAATTTGACCGGAACCCAATGGAGGCGATATCCACAGGGACCGTACCCTCCTTCCTCAAACACCAACCTCTCAGAAAGACTTACGGACCTACATATTTAATGTGCCCGTACTCGAGTGAACACGGAGAGACTTTAGGTAGGTTGAGAATCGAACCCGGGTCTCCCGCTTGAAATCCCCGCTCGCTAACCTCAGGGCTGTCAAAGCCGTTTCACATCAGCTGTCGAACTTATTCCGACCAGTAAAGGCTGTGCTTGTTGTTTATTCTGATGAAGAAGGTTGTTTCTGCTTTCAAAGCCGGTCGACTCCATTAATTTTATGTTGCATGTTACATTAAATGACATTTTTTTTTCAGTTTTATTAACACTAACCGACATAGTTGAAAAATGTTTATGACTTTGGTCATTCGATCTGTCTGTCTGTCTGACCGTTCGCACGATAACTGCCGTAAAATGACTTTATGAAAATGAAATTTTAGCATGTTGTTGAGACGGTATGTTGGACAGATATAAAAATGAATTATATCACCCAATTAGTTTTGGATTTAACCCGCGTTGAAAAAATCAAATACATTGAGCCCAGTGGACATACTTTTTTAACATTTTTAAGCAGAGTTAAAGTTCACAAATTGCTTTGAAAATATTTAGGACATATTCAAATTATCGCATAAAATATGTAAAAAAAATGGCATTCATTTTTTCCCGGTTGTAAAGATAGTGATGTTTAAAGATCGTTTAAATTCTGATTTAGTGTTGCATCCGTCATTAAACCGCTTTATTTTTGTGTATCATCTGTGTATATAAATTACGTAAGAACGCAATTACAATTTTTCTTAAATAATCACTAAACTTTGAATATTCTTAAAACTAAGCCTAATTTAAATGCTGTACAGAATGTAAACAAATGAAGTGATTATAAAATGAGTTGTTATCAAAATTGCTGAATTTTTTCACGTAAAATTATTTAGCTCTGGAGTTTGGAATATAAGTGATATGAATGAAATATTCATTGATATTACATGGGAAAGCAGACGAGTTAAGTCATTGCCTTTTATGGTGAAGTTTTAAATTTCCAAATATAATACATTATTGTAATACTGTGATAATTTTTAAAATATGAAAGCTGAATGTATGGCATTTTAGATATGTTTATATAAAATGGAATTTCAGTTGGAAAGTGTTTCATATTTCATATTCATTTTCATTTATGCATGATTGATATTTCTTGTTATTTACTAATGATAATCAGATTTAACATAATATGTTAGTATATCCCTTTTATATATAACACCATGCATAAAACATTTCTTTTAAGTATCAAACCTTACATTTTATCCTCGTATCTCTGACTTTCCGATCGTTACTTTATTCACATTATCTCACGTTAAAACTTTAGTGTCTAAGTAAGAGCACTTTTCAATCGTAAGCATTATTGCAACGCTCCAAATTAACTATTTAAGTTTCCCTTATCGCTTGGTTATAAAAGGATTGCTTTTAAAATAGATTAAAATTGTCAAATTTTAATATACTGTAAGATAAAAGCTATCCATTTGTATATAGGATAATTACCTGGACAATCATAGGGTTCTTTGGCATGGGTTCTCAAGAACGGAAAAATAAAATTATGAATGTTTAATTTTTGAAGAAATTTGGAAGTAGTACAAGGTGGGAATTATGTTTATAAATTTTATAAACATTTAGTACACCCTAAATAAACTGCAATGTAAAACTATAAGAGTATAGAATAAGAATATTTACATAGTTTACATCCATAACGTATCGGAGAGATTGAATCCCTTAATAACATACTTTAGTATGAGTATAATGGTCACATCGTAAACACAATGAATTTAATATAAGTTAAAACTGAAAAACCTTGCAGTAATAAAATCAAACGGGTAGAGTTGTGCAAGAAAAAGAAAAGAAAAATATCCGATTACCGCTCGTTATTACGGCTCCTCCGGTCATACAGTCATACCAAAAGTGTCATTAGACTCGAAATAATGTCTATTATAAATTAATGTGCATCTAATTTGCATAAGAGATCGCGTCATGTTTAATTGCTAGCTTCCGAATATTCAAAATTTAGCACCCATTTTTATATCATAAGATTCCTTATGTCAACATTATGTTAAATATGAATTTATGCGCAATTCCGATCATAAATATGAGAGATACATGCAAAAAAATCATTCGGTGCCAGTCTCCATATTTAAGATAGTAAAATGATGATCACGCATGCTCTGCAGTGATATATTTTCTATTTCGTCGATATAGCACATTCTTGACAAAAATATCTTTACAAAAGGCTTAGGAAATCCAGAACCTGTAATTTTTAGGGGCAGAGAAGATTATATTTTTAGCAATCAAGGTAAAAATTAGCCTTTTTCGACAGAACAAATAAGATGCCCAACGTTCACTCCTCTGAGCAAAATCAGCAACTTAGAACAGCTAAACTAATTGAAGAAAGAAAAGGAGATGTCATGCTGAATATTCTAACGTCAGATGCTGATATTGCTCTGATTAGTGAACGCCGTGCTTCTTGTTTGTCTTGAAGAAAAAGGTTATTTCTTGCCTTTGAAACTTATCGATACTATTCAGTATGTGTTGCATGTTACTTTAAACGACGGTTTACTTATTTTCTTTTAGTTTTGTTACATTAACAGCAGTGCAGACCATTCAAATGGTTGCTCTTAGTCCTCGGACGAGTCGGATGGTCTGGGTTTTCGACATTAACAGCAGTTTGATCTATACGTATTTTATATTTTATACTATAAAGAGGATCCGACTCAGCATAACAAACTAGTATATTCCTTTCACATGTAACACCATGCAGAAAGCATTTCTTTCAAGTATCAAAGCTTACATTTTCTCCTTGTAAATCTAGCATGCCGATCGTTACATTACTGCTCACAATCACATTATCTCTCGTTAAAAACTTTAGTATCTAAGTTAAAGCACCTTTTATCGTAAACATAATTGCAACGCTGCACATTAACGACTTAAGTTTCGGTTATCGCTTGGTTATAAAAGGATTACTTTGAAAATAAATTAAAATTGTCGAGTTTCCGGATACTGTTAGATGAAAGACTGAAAAGCACTTGTGTAGGGTAATTACCTGAATAATTATAGGGTTCTTAGGTATTGACTCTCCAGAACGGGAAAATAAAATGGATATTTATATTTTAAAGAAATTTGGAAATAATATTGAAGAGTTATTTTTCCATGCATTATTCTTCTTAACTCCATATGGACTCTGCCCTTTTATTTAATAATCTGTATTTTCAATGGGCTCGTTTTCGTCTCCCAAAACAAGTAGAGAGCAGAAACCCGGCACACGGTTTCGTCTAGCTGGACATTTTCTTTTAACCTTTTGCTTACAAGTGGGACAGTCCCGAGCGAATAACCTCCCAAAAAGACAGGTATTTGACATACCCTATCCCAAACAGTTCGATCCCCCCTTGCAGACATTGGCGTCTAGGGTTGAACTTAAATTACGTCAAAAACATAAGAAATAAAAGTGAAAAATAAATTCTGAGGAAAACAAGTTTTTATGTTATTACTTGCATTGTACACCATTCTGCAACATTTGCTCAATATTTTTCAGCTACTTTGTTGATAATTCCGGCAAACTATCAGAAAAGCCGCAATTACAGGCTTTCATGAATATTACACCTCCATTTCTGAAATATTCAGCTAATTATCATCTGCCGAAGCGTTAGTTTTGTATATATATATATATATATATGTGTGTGTGTGTGTGTGTATCAGCTGATTCCTCTGAAGCTTTCAATAACGCGCTTGCAAATGTTTTACATTATATTTAACACGGAAAAATAAAATATCAGCGCTGGCTCCAGTGCAATGGAGCCGAAATGTTTTTTCGTGAATAATATTTTGCAAAATAAAACTCCAGTGAAGTTCAATACGTTTATTCGATTTTTTCAGAATCATGTATTTCATTTACAGATTTTTAAAAACCCTATTAATTACTGCTGACGCCGCTAATTATTGATGAGCTGACGACGTTTTTCACTGTAGTAAATATACTACTCAGTGAAATTTCTTAAAATTTGGTAGGTGAGTCACTTTTAGATTACCCTGGTGCTGATTATATTTTAGTAAGATTCGAAATAACAGACGTAGCTTTTTTTGTAAAATTGCCAGCAAAATCGCCAAAATCTCACATTAAACACTAAACATGTTTAAAATTATTCAACTGAATCTTTGTTTTATACGTATTTTTTACACCGAAACAAAAAAGATAAACTCCAACCGTTTCAGAGATATTACATTTTAGGGGAATGTGGAAGAAATGAATTCAAATTAAAATACGTATCTTTGTTAACTTGAGTAGTAAAACTCGATTTAATGGATTTTGAATTTGTGTCTTTAGGGAACGTTATGTATTGCCCTCATCGGATTATCTAATATAGAACCATAAAAAAATAGAAATCATAAAAAAATTATATTTCATGTATCGAAAAACATTTAAGATAACTGATTTTTTACTTTCTCTACAATACATATGTGTGGGAATCATATTGAATGTGTGCGAATCATATTGAATCTTGTGAGGAAATCATAATTAAAGTTTTTGACGGAACAGCACGTTTTGGGACCTCTAGAACATGAAAACCTATTTTTAGCGTAATGTTTGCGTGTGTGTCTGTGTGTGTCTATGTGTGTGTGTGTCCATATCTGTATCTGTGTGTCTGTCTGTGAAATGCATGGGTTCACTCTAACTAAAATACTAATTGATCAAAATACGTAAAATTCTATAGGAGAGTGACTTGTAGGTTATCCTGATGCTCATTAGATTTTGTAATGATTCGGAATAAAAGAACCTACTTCTTTTTCTGCCAAATGGCTCTCAAAAATTGTATGCATCCACTCTAGTTAATAAACTAATTGACCAAATTTCACAAAATTTAGTATATAAGTAACTTGTGGGATACCCTGGTGCTGGTTAGGTATTGGTACGATTCGGAAAAAACAACCTGCCTTTTTTACGAAACGGCCCGCAAAAAATCGTTAAAATCTAAACTAAAATACTACGTATGCTCCAATATATCAATTAAATGCTTGGTTTTTTTTATGTAATTTCGACGATGAAAAGAATAATACGAATCCCATTACTCTAGAACTAACCGTTCTCGAGACATTTTTATTAACACTTTACAACAAAGTTGAAAAGTGTTTATGACTTTGTTCATTCTGTCTGTCTGTCTGTCGGTCTGTCTGTCTGTCCGTTAGCACGATAACTGCCGTAAAAATGACTTAATCAAAATGAAATTTTAGTATGTTGTTCAGACGGTCTGTAGGACCTATGGGAATATAAATGAATAATATCATCCAATTAGTTTTGGATTGAACCCGGGTTGAAGAAATGAAATACATTGAGCCCTATGGGACCTAATTTTTCAAACATTTTTTAAGCGGATTTAAAATTCACAAATTGCTTCGAAAATTTTAGGTAATAGTCAAATTGTTCCATAAAATATATAAAAAAAAATTCAGCGAAATATATTCAGTAGTTTTTTAAATAAAAATTAAAATAATAATTACACATCTTATATGAAACGATCATGTGACCATGATATAAAACGATCACATGACCCACTTCAAAATGATATATGGCATCCATCTTGTTTCAAAATCGCGACTTTTTAAAGTTCTTTTTAATTCATATTGAGTGCTGTATCCGTCCTAAAACTACTTTATTTTTGCTTAAATTCTGTGCATCTACATACTGAAACAACACAATGACAATATATTTGAGTTTAAATGCTCATTCAAATTTGATTATTTCTACAACTAAGCCTATTTTTCACCTATGTAAAATGTAAACAGCAAAATATGTAGAATGAGTTGTATTAGAATTACTGTATTTCTTTAACACAAAATAATTCAGTCCATGGAGTCTGCATGGCTGATATGAATGAAATATTAATTGATTTTATAAACAGAAGGACGATTTTTTTCGATGAAGTTTTAAGCATAGAGTTTATGAATTGTAGCTCCATGGTCTTAATTTTTAAATAAAATAAATTTATAGTATTGTGATGAATGAAATGAATGAAATCCTGCTTTTAAAGAGAGATCCAGGCGTGTTATTTTTTCTATGACGTCATTTGAATTTATTTCAGTTGTTTTCGATGAAGTTTTCAAATATAATAAATTATCGTAGAATTATGATAGTTTTAAAAATATTACCGTGGAATGTATTGCATTTTAGAGATATTTAAACCAAGCAATTTATATTTCAATGCTGTCATTTGAATGAAGTTCATTTTTTTCAATGAAGGTTTAAGTTTTCAAATATAATAAATCATTGTAGTATTGTGATAAGTTTTAAAATATTACCGAGGAATGTATTGCATTTTCGACTTTTTGAAATAAAATTGCATTGAAGTTGGAAAGTGTTTCATAATCAATGCTTTAAGCATGATTGATCTTTCTTGTTGTTTTTATATTTTTGCTACGATGTCGATGATGATTTGCTAAAATACGTCAGTTACCAAATGAAAACGAAAATTGAAATAAAAGTGCAAATTCAGTGTCATTTCAAATAATTATGCGTGTTATTATACGGCTAAACTTATTTTAATGAAGTATTAAATATAGAGAAAATGAATTTAAGTCTGTATGGCAAGCCATGTGCTGCTCACTGTGAGACCAGGAGACATTTAGGCCGTGCTAATGTAGAATATTTACGATATCTACCAAACAAGCCAAAAGCGCAGACTCGTAAATACTTGTTTACGATAGTCCTGGCCTGAGACATCATGAAAGCAATAAATAAAGGCACATACATTAAATGTGTGTATGGGTCAAAAAATCTACTGGAGGCAAAACTGAAACCATGCAGATTGTTTAACAAATTAACCAATGAAGAAGTGTTTCGGCATCGCCTTGAGGACAACCAATGAGATACGGAGGACGTATCTGGACCTCAGGCGAAACGATGCGACAACAAGCAAAAGAGTTCAGCAGATAAGATTCATTCGGTGTCTAATCTAAAAATTGAGAGGCGGTACCGTCCAAGAGTTTGGTTTAACAAACAAATATTCAGTCAGCGTGCAGATAGATGCAAGATGCGACGACATTCAGTCATTATTCAGATATTGAGAAATGGTGAGACAGTCAGCGATGAATGACCGTCGAAGAAGCATTAGGAGGCAAATTGAGAACAGAATGTACAGAATAGTGTTGTGTGTCTCAGTGTCCAAGAAGAAAACAGAGGTATGTGCCAATTAACATTAAATTTAGGTCATAATGCTTTTAGGTAAACAGATACCTGGTCTCACACACCATTCATACTATGATTTACGATTTAAAATTTCAATTTGCGGAAACCGTCTTATTATCTAGTTACTTTCAGAGTCAGAGAAAAACTGATCACTATATCGTCGATATATTTGTGAATTTTTACAATATTCCAGTGGATTTTTTATAGAAGTTGCCCTACAGTATTCCTGATAAAATCATGCAAGAAAACCATTTCTATGTTTCGCGCATGAGCAGTAAAAACTTAGTTTTTTCGAATGCTTATATCTCATCGTATATTCAATACATTAATTATCATTTGAAGTATAATGTTTTTCTTGGACGTTGACACTTGTTCTGTAAGTTTCGTGAAATTTGATTGTTACCAATGCATATTTTAAGCAAAAAACATGTAACAAAATTTGGCTTTTTTTTAAAGAAACGTTTATATCTTTATGAATATACGTTTTTGTTTTACAAAAATGCTTGTACACATTGAACAAAGCTAGTTAACTATTTTGTGAAAGTCACAAATCATTTTCAGCTTTTTATGATACAGCGTGATCAAATATGTTTCCCCTTATTCAATATCTTGGTGGTCCCCAAACTGCACAAGTCACCAAAACTTTACTGAAAAGTGTGCGAGTGCGCCTTCGAGCATTTTCTTCACATAGCCAAAGTTACAGAACATTTCGCCAAGTATTTGTTTAGAAATTCGAAAAACATTCTAACATCCAAAGTGTCTGGATACTTTTGATCATATAGTATATATATATATGTAAATGAATCTTAATTGTATATGTGTAATGATTAATATTTATTTTAAAGTTTAAAATGGTAGAAGTTAATTGTGTGGTTAATGTTAATATACTTATATTTTAGGAACTCGCACAAAGAATTTAATGGTAGGTTATTGAGACAATGTGACATTGACAATGCGACAATTGTACGACTATATGATTTACGAGCAATTTAATAATGATAATGATAAGTCAACCCAAAGATTTAATTATTATTTAACAGAGAAAACTCCGATGTTTACTTTTTTTCACTTTTTTACCAAACTCGCATCAATTTTTTTTTATTCCAGTCCACAGTTTAATGGTATTCTAGGGTTGCCAAAACAGGTAAATCCATACAAAAACTTATTTTAAAAAATTATCCGCTTAGAGATCTAATTATGATTTTAAATCACCATGTCATGCATTTAGAATAAAGCCCCGCATGGTCCAATGTTGTTGAAAATAAAAATGGCTAATAGTGATGTTTTAAAATTTTGTATAAGAAAGCAATATTTCCAAAAAGCGTTTAATCTTCTTTGTACTATTTAATTTCGTGAAATTCTTTTGTAATACAAAATAAAATATTTTTTTCAAATATTTTTATCAAAGCAGTCATCGTAAAAATTTAATGTATTATTGAGCGAAAGAGTGAAGTTATTTGAAAAGATATTTTTGGAGTATAAGCGCTAAAAATGTTCTGTGTTCATTCTTTTATAGAATATAGAGTAACATACTTTCAAGATATCTTTTATAAAGTAAGCTTATTGGAAATCAACTGACGGTTTGGAATTCTTATATTACCAATTTAAACTTTATTTCAGATTTTCGAAGTTCACTTTTCTATTCTTTAAGAAATGCTTCAAAGTCTGAAAGAAAGTCTTTAGACTTTATCGGAGAACAATCTTTAAAAGAATTATAAATTCAATGGACATTCGGTGCAGCGTTTCTCACGTGATAATTCTACAACACCGTCTCGTTAAAAAAAAGGTAGTGGCTAGACTAAATCTCGTTTTATCGTAAAAATAATTGCAACATTATGTCGTAACATTTTCAGCCTCGTTTAACACTTAGTTATAAGAGAATTATTTTGAAAATGGAATAAAGTTCTAGAATTTCAAAAAGCTAGTGAATAAAATATTTCAAAAATTACTTACATAGGGTAATTAGTTGAATAATTGACTGGTATCCAGGTATTAAAGTAACAAAACCGAAGAATAAATATGTAGTTATTAAATATTTGGGGATATCTCTAATTAATTCATTGTAGGAATATATGAATTACTTTATTAACTTTTTATAACACATCTAATACATCTTGAATTGACCTCTTTACATTAAGAATTACAAAGGATAAAATAGTCAAATTGAGATTCATTAATGTTCAATTAAAATAAAGGAAATTAAATAATAACTCTTAGAAAGCCATGATTTTTTTTATTGAGTTACTTAACCAAAGATTCTTATTTTATTATTTCCTGTTTCAGCTATATGGGATTCCAATTCATATATACAGAAATATAGTAACCCTTAATAACCCAATCGAAAGTCATTGTCTTGCCAACGAAATACTGTATTTTAATTTCCAATCTCTGCTTCATAGAAATGCAATTCAAACATAGCATGAATATAGCAACCCTCAGTAGTTCAATCAAAATATCATTGTTTTCTAAGCCGGAGATCCATATTTTAATTTCCTATTTACACTTCATGGAAATATAGTTCAAATTTAAAAAATATATATAGTAACCCTCAGTAGCTCATTCAAATGATGTTGTCTTGCCAGTCGAACATCTGTATTTTAAATTCCTTTTTCAGTGTCATGGAAGTCCAATTCCAATATAAAACAAGAAATATTAATCATGTATAAAGCAGTAATTATGAAACGCTTTTAAACTCAATTGCAATTACATTTAAACATCTCTAAAATGTGATACAGTAAGCGGTGATATTTTTTAATTTACCACAGTACTACTATAATGTATTTCACTTGGAAACTTAAAACTTCATCAGAAAAGGCAATGCTATAAAATCTTCTGCTTCCCTATGTAAAATCAATTAATATTTCATTCTTATCACTTATATTCCAGACTTTAGAGCTAAATAATTGTGCGTTAAAAATTCAGCAATTCTTATACAACTCATCTTACATCTTGATTTGTTTACACTCTATATTCGTTAAAATTAGGCTTTGTTATAGAAATAATCAAAGTTTAGTGATAATTTAAAGTAAAAAATATTGCAATTGCGTAGGCACAGAATTTAGATACACAGATAATATCCAAAAATAAAGCGATTTTAGGACGGATGCAACACTAAATATAAATATAAGCGTTACTTAAAGATCATGATATTCACTAAGGGAAAAAAAATGGATGCCATATTTTATTTTGCAATGAGTCATGTGATCTCGTCAAATATTATAGATGTAATTATTATTCCAATTTTTATTTAAAAAACTACTTAACATATTTTAGTGAATTTTTTTTTGCACATTTTACGTGATTGAATATTTCCTAAAATAGAATGTTTATAGCAATTTGTGAATTTAAACTCCGCTTAAAAAATGTTTAAAAAATTAGGTCCCATAGGGTTCAATGTATTTCATTTTGTCAACTCGAGTTAAATCCACAACTAACTGGGTAATATTATTCTTTTACATTCCTATATGTCCCACAGACCGTCTCAAAAACATACTAAAATTTCATTATGATAAAGACAATTTTACGGCAGTTATCGGGCGAACGGACAGACAGACAGACAGATAGCATGAACAATGTCATAAACACTTTGCAACTATGAGACGATATCTCACAAATGAATGGAGCGATTCGAATGAAATTTGGTACAAAAATCACAATTCGTGAATACTGGAAGCTTATTGTTTTTAAACGTAATCGAATGTTCAAAACCTCCCTAAATTTTCGAGTGAAATTTTAAAAAAATAGACATTTCTTATGTAATTTTTCCTTACAAAACAATTGACATAAACTTTAGAACACTAGCATGAACCGTTCTCGAGATATTGCGCATTTTTCAAATAAATGTATCAAAAAAATTCCATAAATTAAAAAAAATATATTAACTGTTGAGAAACATGTTCACTTTTCATATGTAATTTCATGCGATAAATTGGGTGACATCGATCTCGTAGATCTAGCTCGTTTCATTTATGAGAGAATATTCTTTGAGTAATACTTTTGTAATTGAACGCCAATAGTTATTTATCTGCTATAAGAATAACTTATTTCTCCGTCCATAACACTTGGCGAGATTTTGAAGTCGAATTTGGCGGAATGTCGCCAACTGGGCGACTTTTTTAAATGTTGCTAAATTAACGAAAATCTCGCCAAATGGATAAAAATGACACTAAATCTACCATAAGAAAAACCTATTTTTTTATTATAAAAGTAGTAAATTCATTGCATTATATAAGGAAAGTCATGTGTTGCCCACATTAGATTTTTTTATATAGCAATATATCGTCATAATAAGATCTGATAAATATCATGCATCTAATTATTTCATTCAAACATCCCGAAAGTTTGTAATTTATCAGACAACTCACCCTTTCACCTATAGTACCAATCAAATTACACTCTTTCTCATCATTCAATTAAGTAGCTGCGACTATACAAAAAGGGGAACAACGAGTGTATGAAAAGAAATGCTTATCAAGAAATCTATCGTAATGAAGTTTCGGAAGTTTGGGAGAGGAATTGTTGATTATTTTATCTGATGCGCCACATATTGCAGAATACATTCCCTCTGTGCCTGTGTAAATCAAGTCCGGTAAATATTTCCATTTAATTTATCATTGATGGCTGACTGGTGTTTATTAAATAATTCACCCGTCAATCTGGAAAGGTATTTATGAACAGCAGTTTTTACATATTAAATTGTTCAGCATGTAACTGGGGACTGATTAACTCATAGATATCCGGGGCAGCTGGCCTCCACATCAGAGAGGACCCGAATTGAAAAATTGCACCATCGAAAAGTAAACGGCTGTTTAATGAAAAAAAAATCTGATGTGGGCAACACATGACTTTCCTTATATAATGCAATGAATACACTACTTTTACAGTTAAAAAAATCTGATTTGGACAACACATGACTTTCCTTATATAATACAATGAATTTACTACTTTTACAGTTAAAAAAAAAATGTTATTCTTATAGTAGATACTTATATTCTTTCCAAGATATTGAATTTTCTTCAATTAGTCGTCATTTTCATTGATTCAGCGTCATTTTTGTCCATTTGGCGAGATTTTTGTTAATTTGGCAAAAATTAAAAATGTCGCCAAGTTGGCGACATTCCGCCAAATTCGTCCCCAAAATCTCGCCAAGCGTTATGGACGGAGAAATAAGTTGTTCTTACAGCAGATAAATGACTATTGGCGTTCAAATACAAGAGTATTACTCAAATTATCTTTTTTCCTGAATGGAACGAGCTAGTTCCACGACAATGATGTCACCCAATTTATCGCACGGTATTACATATGAAAAGTGAACATGTTTCTCAATAGGAAATATATATTTTTTTACTTTTATATGACTTTTTGATAATTTTTTTTGAAAAATGTGCAATATCTCGAGAACGGTTCATGTTAGCGTTCTAAAATTTATGTCAATCGTTTTCTAATGAAAAATTGCATAAGAAATGTCTATTTGCGTAACTTTATTAGCGGTTTTGATTTTTTACGATTTTTTCAAAATTTTACTCGAAATTTTGGGGGTTCTCGATATTTGATTGCGTATAAAAACGATAGGCTTCCAGTGTTTACGGATTGTGATTTTTGTACCAAATTTCGTTCGAATCGGTCCACTCCTTCGTCAGTTATCGTCTCCACAGACTCACTGACACACACACACACACACACATACTTTCACACACACACACACTCATACTTTCACACACACACACACATACTTTCACACACACACACACACACACACACACACACACACACACACATACACACACACAGACATCACTTCAAAAATGTTTGATTCGTGATCAGGGATGCTTGAAACGTGCTCGCCCAACGAAAACTCTAATTCGAATTTTCGACCCCGTCACAATACTTTCCTTATACATTATGTATATAAGGAAAGTAAAAATATGATGTGGACAGCATATGACTTTCCATAACGACTCAAATCCACTTTGTCTTCACTTCTTTAATAATTCATTACATTGAGTTTAATTGCGCAAAATAACGCTTGTAATTCTTTAAAATTATTGTGAATCTGCTGCTGTATTTCAATTTTCGTTTCCATTTAACTACTGGTTATATTTTCAAAGGCAGGGCGGGTCAAAAATGCAGAAAAACAAATATTTCAAGAACGGATGTTCCTAGTGTTATGGGTTTGATCTTATTATTTCCATCTTCAAAACTTGCATGTAAAACAAGCATTTTATTGATACGTGTGAGCAGACATAGTCTTTAATTTTAAATTTTAACAATTTTTGCTTGCCACCCAGAAAAATAGGCAGGGTTTTTTTTCTCTCCGAAATGTACCAAAATCTAATCAACACCAGAGTAACTTACAAGTGATTTATCTACCAAATTTTGTAAAATTTAGTCAATTAGTTTTCCAGCTAGAATGGATACATACATTGAACGCACAGACACAGCCATCAAGCTAAAATCAGTCATTTCGTACTCTAGACGTACCAAATCGTGTAGATCCGTCAAAAACTGGAGTCGCGATTTTCCACATAATTCCAATATTTTCTTTATACATTACCATGTAATGTAGGGAAAGTGGAAATTATGCCACCGGACTAAGTATACCCAGCAAATTTTTTCATTTTAGGAATATATAGGATTATATAAGGATATAAAAAAAGTTTTGTGGAATATATGTATAATTTCAACATATCTGGAGCATGTCAATTTTTAATCATGTTGAGAAAATAGTCAATAATTTTAATTATATTAAAATAAGTATAAGAACTTCATTTCGTATACCTTTTTCGACAGTGCAATTATGGTTTTGAAAAATATTTTTGTTCATTTCATATACCGGGTGACCATAAAATAACGTGAGGTGTTCAGAGAGCTCTAGCGAGTAATGTATTGGACGAAACGTATCAAAATCCGGTGGGCTTACACAGTGGAACACGCGGTTTCGATTTCTAAAAAAGAAAAGAAAAAACTAGTTCCAAAAGTCGACTCCAGGAGAAATTTTGGCGCTTTTTACAAAGTAAGACTCACTAATTTGCATAAGCACGTTCCATGTAGCGAGCATGTGGATAAAACTAAAGGTTAGGAGAAATCTCATCATTCGGAGACGAACTATACCTAGTACCTTTCGATGGCCCTTACCTTACGTGACCGCGTTTTGTTAGTCAAGCTGTATTCAGCGGAATGAGAATGCCAATGCTGCCCTTTGTGAATTTCGGCGGTTGAATTACGACCAAGACCGATGAACTTAACAAACTTACGAAACATGCTTCAACGATTTGAAACTACCGGAACTTTAGCACGCGGCAACCAGGCCCGGGAAGGCAAAGCGGTCAGTCAGCAACAAGTTGAAGAAGTTGCAACTGCTATTGTGGAACAGGGGATGATGAATGTGCAGGGTACCAGCAGTGCACGGGCAATATCCCGGCAAACGAATATCTCATACTCAACGGTGTGGAAAATCCTGCATCAGTTACTGATATTTTACACCTATAAAATCTGTCCTGTTCAAGAATTACTCCCTCGCGATGCGGCCATCCGAATTGAGTTTTCTTTGAGATTCTTAGAACGCATGGAAGTGGATGATGGATGCATGGCCGTGGCACATTTTATGAAGTGACGAAGCGCACTTTCATTTGAACGGTGGTATTAACACACACAACTGCCGCATTTGGGGTGCGACTAATCCGCACGCGTGTCTGCAGAAACCTGTCCACTCGCCAAAAGTCACAGGGTGGTGCGACTTTACGGCATCTTTTATCATCGGACCTTACTTTTACCAAGAAAGTCTGCAAAGTGGACCAGTGACCTGTTCCATCAATTCTGACAGGTATGCCAATATGCTACGCAACTTCGTGGTTCCGTAGGTTCCGTAACTGCAGCAACGAGGATGTCTTGATTCGACCACCTTCATGTAGGATGGTGCACCACCCCACATCGGACCAAAGGTACAGCGATTGTTGCGGAAACATTTACCTGACAGCAGAATCATTAGTCGTGCATTTCTCACGGCATGGCCACCGAGATCGCCCGATCTCAATCCTTATGATTTTGGGCTGCGGAGATTTCTTAAAAGTGTTGTGTATCAAGGATATGTCCTTGATATCGCAACGTTGAATGATCGAATAACGTTGTACGTGAGAGAAATCAGTTCTGATATGTTGAGAGTCGCCATGGAAAATATCGTACAACGCATGCAGTTCTTGGAACATCACAATGGTGGTCATATTGAACCTTATTTGTAATTGACAATAAACGTTGTCATGCATTGTTAACAAAATTGATGTGTACTGACTCATTTGGCATTTACTCATTCATTATTCACACTACTACCCTTTTGCAGCGCCAAAAGTTCCCCTGGAGGCGAATTTTGGAACTTTTTTTTCTTTTCTAGAAATCGAAACCGCATGTTCCACTGTGTACGCCCACTGAATTTTGTTACATTTCGTCCAACACATTACTCACTAGAAGTGAAGGCTCTGAACCACCACCCCCTTTTTGGGGGGGCCACCCGGTATATTGGGATGGGAAAAGGGCCTCTGAAGAATTTTTGCCCCGATGTCGGGCCCTCCATATAGCTGAGCAAAAATAATAACAAAAAAAACTGATGTGGGCAGCGCATGACTTTCACTGCAGACTCATATTCACGTTCTCTTTTTACTTTCCTTATATACATAATGTATAAGGAAAGTATTGTGACGGGGTCGAAAATTCGAATTCGAGTTTTCGAAGGGAGAGCACGTTTCAAGCATCCCTGATCACGAATCAAACATTTTTGAAGTGATGTCTGTGTGTGTGTGTGTGTGTGTGTGTGTGTGTGTGTGTGTGAAAGTATGTGTGTATGTGTGTGTGTGTGTCAGTGAGTCTGTGGAGACGATAACTGACGAACGAATGGACCGATTCGAACCAAATTTGGTACAAAAATCACAATCCTTAAACACTGGAAGCCTATTGTTTTTATATGCAATCGAATGTTCAGAACCCCCCTAAATTTTCGAATGAAATTTTGAAAAAATCGTCAAAAATTTAAAACCGCTAATAAAGTTACGCAAATAGACATTTCTTATGTAATTTTTCATTAGAAAACGATTGACATAAATTTTAGAACGCTAACGTGAACCGTTCTCGAGATATTGTACATTTTTAAAAAAAATTATCAAAAAGTCATATAAAATAAAAAGAAAAATATTTCCTATTGAGAAACATGCTTACTTTTCATATGTAATACCATGCGATAAATTGAGTGACATCCTTCTCGTGGATCTAGCTCGTTCCATTCTTGAAAAAAGATACTTTGAATAGTACTTTTGTATTTGAACGCCAATAGTCATTTATCTGCTTTAAGAAAAACTTATTTCTTAGTGCATAACACTTGGCGAGATTTTGGCGACGAATTTGGCGTAATGTCGCCAACTTGGCGACTTTTTTGAAATGTTGCCAAATTAACGAAAATCTCGCCAAATGGATAAAAATGACGCTAAATCAATGAAAATGACGACTAATTGTCGAAAATTCAATATCTTGGAAAGAATATTATTATCTACTACAAGAAAATCCTATTTTTTTACTGTAAAAGTAGTAAATTCATTACATTATATAAGGAAAGTCATGTGTTGCCCACATCAGATTTTTTTTTTCTTCAATTATTCATTAAATTGAGTTTAATTGCACAAAATAACAGCCATAATAATTTTAAATTACACTGAATTTGCACTTTTCTTTTTAATTTAATTTTCTTTTTCGTTTGGTAACTGGACTTATTGTCAAAGGTGGCGCAGATAAAATTCGAAAAAAAACTAAAATATCTCGAGAACAACTAGTTCTAGAGTAATGGGGTTGGTCTTATTCTTTTCGACGTCAAAAATTAAGTATAAATTTAAGCATTTAATTGATATAGTTAAACCTACGTAGTCTTTTGTTTTTAGGTTTAACGATTTTTGCGCACATTTTGCAAATTAAGGCAGGTTCTCTTTTTTCGAATCAAATGTTGTGAAATTTTGTCTATTTGTTTTTCAGCTAGAGTAGACATAGGCAATTTATGCGGGACATTTCGCAAAAAAAGACAGATTCTTTTTTTGCGAATAGTACCAAAATCTAATCAGCACCAGGATGACCTACAAGGGACATACCTACCACATTTGATGAAATTCGATCAATTAGTTCTTCCAGTTAGAGTGGATACAAAATCTGCACAGGCATACACATACATATACACAGACCTCACGCTAAAATAAATTTGTCATATTTTAGAGGTCCCAAAACGCGTATATCCGTCCAAAACTCGAGTTGTGATTTTCGGCACGATTCCAATACTTTCAATCCCTATATATTACCATATATTGCAGGGAAAGTAAAAAGATCTAAGTGTCAGTCTTCATTGAACTGTCAGTTCTGACAGAATTACGGGTAAACAAACATTTACTTTCTGACAAGTTGATTGGAAGAGAAAGATTCCTGCTCAGCGTCGAAAACTAACAAGTTTTATTTTAAACTTTGCATGAAATGCTTAGCATAATTAGTAAACGGTTGTTTGATGAGGTCTAAATTACAACTTTTGGATTTTGCTGGATTTGCAAGTTCAGAGCTTATTTTAGTGTGAATTAACCATATGAGGCATGTTTTTCTGTCTGTGATTATGTGGTGAGAAATGTGGTCCAATCTAATTGAATTTAATGCAATTTTTTTCAATCGAAAAATGGCATAATACATTTAGAAGGGGAATGGAAGACCAATGGAGCCCTCTCAACTTTCACACATGTTTATTTAAAACCAATAATATAACATAAATATCATATAATAAATGATCATATAATGAATGATATCATATAATATATGATATCGTTTATTGAACACACTTACATACGTACATTTCCAAATATTGCTCGTTTTTCTTTTATTTTAACAGAAAAGAAATAAGTATATCCTCTATTATCAAATAGGTGAGTGCTTTCTACACACTTTTGACGGAAAATTAATGGTCACTATTGTTCAGAAGTCATCAGTTATCACAAACCATTCTATAGGCATAAAAAGAATAATTTTACAAACGCGAATCATCTAGCATGAATTAATCTAATTTCATAAACATCAGTCTGCTCATGTTAATCATTAACAGTGGGAAACCGATATATTTTCAGCTTGGTCAAGTTAAAAGAAATTTCTTATATGTGCTACTGTCCGTCTGCATTAAAAGCGACCATCAATGGAAGTGCGCATGCGCCAACAAAACAAGCGCATTGGTAGAATAGGTGTGATCCTTGCAACTGAAATGATACAAATAAGATATGGAACTAAAACCCAAAGTGTAGTTTCGTGTAACTTTCCATCTATTCCCTCTTTCGCAATTAGATATGTCCACTGGAACTAGATGCGTTTTCTTTTGTGGAAAACCCAGTGCACATGAGTAATTTTGCTGTCTTGTGACACCAATATGACGCGTGTACCAGCAGTACATTGGTTTGAATGGCAGAGTTCGCATGAGTGGCTAGATCTTACATTAAATTAGTGTCAGTGGCATTTTTAAAAGCGAGGGGGTGGGGGGGGGGGGGTCTGGGTACTAACATAAAGCTGGACGGTGAAGTCATCTCTGCGTCCCAGAGAAATCAGAGTCCCCTGTTTTAACGCTCCATTAACGCAAACTTAACGTCAGATCTAAAGGTATGAATCCCATCATTCAAATCAATGTAATTCTAGGATCCGGAGGCAACTTGGAGTTACAGGACGAGGTTGTAAAAGTGACGCACGTTACTCGCGTGCATCGGGTATGAGTCGTGACCATCAAAGTAAGTGAGTAAGGATTAACTGGACGAGTCCAGTATCGAATTACCGGTGACCGTTGAAAACGAAATCATTACATACGAAATACGGAGCAAATTCCTAACTAGGAAGGTTGATCTTAGATCATCCTCCTAGATTTCTAAAACGCAGTTTCGCGCATCTTTTTACTTTCTCCCCCTTTAGCTTTTAGATTCGTCCGCTTGAACTAGGCGCATCTTTCATGGACGAGCAATATATTGTAAAGAACCTTGCTGCTCCAACCGGGAATCGAAACTTGGATCTCCGAACTGGTCAGCTGGCGCTACTGGGACGAAACTGCAAGTTCTTGTCATCAAAGTGTAGGCTGCAATACTTTTACCAACAATAAATACATTTGTTAATCTATAGCGAAAGACAAATGTACGCATGCCGATATGGTGGCCGAGCGGTCAAAGAGGCAGGCGTTTCCTCGTGATGGCTCGACTACCAGATTGCGGGTTCGAGTCCCGCCTGCGGGCATGGATGTTGTGATGTCTTATTGAGACAGAAGTCAGACTTCTACCTTCGGGGGCCCTGGTCTTTAACTAAACAGAAGCAGTGCACACATTGTTCCTTAATAAATATGTTAGGGACACGACACGAACCAACCGACCAAATGTACGCATCGGGATATTTAAATAATATTTAAATTAATATTCCCAATCCATAAACAATATGTCCACACTTGAGAAGACAGACGATTCATAAAAGTTATAATTAAATCAGCATATATTGAAAAGGGTACATATCTTTAGATGGATTATAAAATCTTACTCACAGAATCCGCCGATAGAGAACATTCTCAAAAAGTGGGTGATTCTGAGAATATGAACTTTGTTGTTGAGCTCCCGTACACTCTGATCTCAAACTTTAAGAGCACTCGGCCCCTTTCAAGTACCAAAATTTCGCTTTTCTGATTTTAGTCCTGAAATAAACCATATATCTTTGAGTACATCCTGACAAAATTCTATATTGATATTGTACTTAGAAATCGAACTACAGTTATCAAACTTTAACAAACATCAGTAATATTTATTTTTCCTTAAAATGCGGCGTCCATTTCAATGTTTACTTTTGACTCATTCAATATTTTCATTCAACCTACTACATCGACTGGATGTTTTGAAAAATAAAGCAGGGAAGAACAACAAACATGATATTTTGGAGCTAAACGAACCTAACTAGCATCATGAAATTAAAATAGCAATAGGGTTAAAAAATAATTAAATAATTCTAAATTCTTTCTTTAAATTATCTGTATTTTTTTCTCTAAAAATGACGTTGGTGTTTGTTAAGTTTTGAAATTCACTTATTTGAGCGTAAAATATTAGAATATAGTGCCACCTTACCTTAACTTTTGATAATCCTTCAATATAATTGCCTCACGATCGGAGTTGCATTCATCGAATTTTCCCGAACAATGCCTCAGAATAATTGGAATTACGAGGGGGGTAATTTTGTGCACTCTTCATTTGGGCGTTAGGAAAATATATATTATGAATTCGAAAAATGTGGGGGAATCATATCAAAATAGACAATGTCAGACAAATAAATAAAAATACGAAAAATAAATGAGTGAGCAAAGTGAACTCATGAAACAGAAGTTGAAGGTATTGATATGATCAAATTATATCTAGTTTGTAATATGTAAATATTTTTTAATATAATATTGAAAACAGATAGATATTCGTAAATAGAAAACAATAAAGAAACTTTCAAAAAATCAAAGTAGAAAAAATCAAACTAGACAATGTCAAACAAATAAATAAAAATACGAAAAATAAATGAGTGAACAAAGTGAACTCATGAAGCAGAAGTTGAAGGTATTGATATGATCAAATTGTATCTAGTTTGTAATATGTAAATATTTTTTAATATAATATTGAAAACAGATAATCGTAAATAGAAAACAATAAAGAAACTTTCCATAAAGCATTAAATAAAAACAAAACAGGAACATTTAATAATGTCCAATAGAAAATTGAATTAGGTGTAAAAAATGATTTTTGCTTCCGAAAAATTCAAAACATGATATTAAAGTTTCAAGCATGAGCATGCATCTTCCAAAAGTTTGTGTAATCGAATAATTGATTAATTAAGCTCATATAGCTTCCCAAAGGAATTGATTACATTCACTTTTGTCATATTCTACACAATTTTCGTAAACTTTCATAAACTGCTAATTTTTGCAGCTGTTTTGATCATCTCGAGTAGCTTTCGATACTAGTTGGTTTCTTATTTACTTTACAATAATACATTTAAATTCATTGTCTAATACCTTGAAATAGTGCTTTGAAAGCATCTGCTGTCTGTATACATTCCTCTTTGATATTTACATTTCTATCATAAAAACCTTTCGCTGTTTTTCATCTTTGCTTTCACCCCATTTCTTCTTTGTTTACTTAGCAACATATTCTCCTCTGCATAGCGTAAGCTGTTCTAAAAGAAGCTAGTTGTACTTTGGTGAGTGTGGCTGCTCTCTTTACGTGATAATTTACGCATTTTACGTTTTTTAATATGAATATTTCCTAAAATTTTCTAAGTAATTTGTGAATTTTAACTCCGCTTAGAAAATGTTTGAAAAATTATGTCCCATGGGGTTCAATATAATTCATTTTTAAAACCCAGGTCAAATCCGAAACTAATTAGGTGATATTATTCATTTTTATTTCAATATGTCCCACAGACCGGCTTAAGAACATACTAAAATTTTATTTTGATAAAGTGATTTTTACGGCAGTTATAGTGCGAACGGACAGACAAACAGACAGACAGACAAACAGAAAAAAAGATAGACAGACAGAATGAACAAAGTTATAAACACCGTACAACTATGCTGGAAAGTGTTAAAAATCGATTCCTAAATATGACGTTAAAATATTATTAAAATATAAATGTAGTTTCCTTGAATAGCTTTAAAATGTTGGAATTATTTTTAAATGCGCTGTTGGAAATACTCTGCCGTAATTCGCCTAATATCAGTTCATGTTACGTTATCCAATACGTTATTAATACGATATAGCGTGTGCTACACTTTAACTTTTTGCAAAGAAGCAATCAAATTTTCCCCGACTGGATGAATATTCATTCACTGAATTTTCCAGGACAATGCCTCAAAATAATTGGCATTATGACCAAAGGTAGACGATATTTTAGTAATTCAGCATTTTCAAAAGATGTAACAATATCGAGGAATATTAGGGAACTGTACTTAAGGTACTTCAATATAATTACGTCTGAAATGCTAAAACAAAACATAGATGGAAGAAAACAGAACGTAGTTGGAAGAAAACAAAACGCAGTTGGGAGAAAAAAGAAAATAAGAGGAATAAATAGCTAAATTTAAAGACATTTCCAAGAGTAAATACAACCTAATGCGTAGGCTTATTTCTCGGTTCTATGAATGCGATGATTAAATTGGTGCCATATCGATAGATTTATCTATGGATATCGATTTAGAATATTTTTCTTCAAATGTGAAAAGAATGTTGAAGACCAAGACCGTCCGACACATCCTAGGACGTGAGCAACCATTTGCACGCCCGGGAAAGGTGTGAAAAGAATGTGTAGAATTTTGTGCAGAAATTATTTTAAATGCAGAGATTATAAAATTGAACTCAGTAATTGGTTATATATAGAAACATTTTAATTTAATTATTTGTAGTACAGCGACCTCCGGTTATAATGCCCTCGGTTATACCACGATTTTGGATATAACGTGGATTTAAGCTTGTCCTGCTTATTTTTCCAATCTCCCACCTCGACTCTCTTTCTTCTTTATACTCGTGAATGGGCAAACAAGATAACAGTACATTTAAGATTGAGCCGACGCGGTGGTCGAACGGCGCAGTGTGTTCCGCTCCCACTGGTGCGCCGGGGCATCGTCATGTGGCGGCTAAATGGTCCACGTTTCTGGACGGTGTATAAGCGAAAGGCGAATGCTGAAAAGTCAAGCGCCTGGCCATTTATAATAAAAAAAAGCATTTTAGATTGAGCAATTAACTGGGGCGGGGCTCAACACGACTTTCTCATACTAGAATCCATTTTTAAGCAGCTTATCACATTTTTTTTTCAAATTTAGCAAGATAACTGTCAAAACTGTGATCAAAATAATCACAATTATAGCATGTGACCTTTCATTTTAAAGGGGCAAAAAATATTTCGATTGATACAAAGTTTGGAAATGTAACCATCATCCCCGGAGGGGGAAAGGGGGGCTCACTTTTTTTCACTACAATG